>CM065819.1:13031643-13458000 GCA_033398695.1 Orobanche coerulescens
GGATTTAATTTTAGACTTAAGGGATTTGATTTCCGATAATGCATTTTGAAAATCCGTATGAAGTAATTCAAATGCATCAAAAAGTTCATCACGGGAGGATGTACTTACTTGACTTTCGACGTCACTGTCGTCGAACGAACTCCGGGCCATGAGAGCGAGATTATTTTGATTGATGAAATCATCGTCTTCATCTTCATCGCTCCAAGTAGCCACGAGAACCTCCTTCTTGGGTTTGACACGGCAATGCTTAGCGAAGTGGCCTGGTTTTCCACATTGTCGACAAGAATTGTCGAACTTCTTAGATTCGCTCGAGATATCCTTCTTTCTCCGGTTTAATAAGGTTTGAAATTTATTAATATTCTTGGCATAATATGCCGCTTCTTCGTCGCTTTCTTCCACCGGGATTTCTTCTTTCTTTTTCGACATCTTAGCCTTCATGGCTAACGATTTTTCTTTCGGTTTCGGCTTGACACTTCGTGATTTTAACACGATCTCATAATTAATTAGTGAACCAACGAGGGCGCTAAAATCGAGCGTGTTGAGATCTTTGGATTCCATAATCGCGGTCACGGTGCCGTCCCATTCGCTAGGTAGTGATCGCAAAATTTTCTTAACTTTTTCACCACTAGATAATGGTTTGCCAAACGAAGCTAGTCCATTGGTGATGACCGAGAATCAGTCGAGCATATTGGTGATGGACTCGTCACCCTTCATCATGAATAACTCGTAGTCATGGAGAAGCATATTTATCTTCGTCTCCTTGACTTGAGTCGTCCCTTCGTGTGTGATTTCTAGAATTTTCCATATTTCTTTCGCACTCTCACACGATGAGATTCGATTGACCTCCTCGGGATTTAAGGCACAAAATAAAAGTTGGGTGGCCTTACAATTTAGATGGTCATTTTTCCAATCGGCATCGTCGTATTCTTCAAAAGATTTGAGCGTACCGTCGGATTTGATAGGAACTTTTGGGCCAAGGCAAATAATCTTCCAAATTTCGATGTCGTATGCTCGGATGAATATCGACATCTTCTTCTTCCACGTCAAATAATTTGAGCCATCAAAGAATGGTGGTCGGTTGAGAGCAGGGCCTTCGACTGGAGAGAATTGAAACGCCATTGGATCTTTTTCTCCTCGGATGTTAAGCCGCGTATTGGAGCACTGCTCCGATACCAATTGTTGGGTACGGGGTCGTATATTTGCGCCGTTTGCGGAAGCGTAAATAAACAGTGCGGAAAATAAAGGACACGAGGATTTATAGAGGTTCGGCTATAATCGAGCCTACGTCCTCTCTTTATCTTTTTCAATAGGTTAAAGATAGCAACCTCTACGCCTCTCTTCTATCGGTCGAGGTATAACCATTTACAATCACGTCTTCTATTGGTCCGTGATAAACCACTCGTACTTGTCTTTGTGTCGGTCCAAGTTAAACCGTTTTCCTTTTCGTAGGACAAGGAATCAACCTCTATAGCTTTCTATGGGTACTAGATAAACCTCACGAAGATAGCGATTGCGATTCTAACAATGCCGGATCCTTGATCCTAATAACACCGAATCCAATCGTATCTTTTCTTTTACCACTCGTGTATGATTTTGTGTATAACACTCAATCACTCAATGTAAGCTCAATATTACAACAACAATACAATGATTATCAATCTCAGATGAATGTGTAGTATGCTTGAAGTTGTTGTACACAATCAATACCATAGACATGGTATTTATAGGCTCCATCTTCAAACTAGCCGTTAGCTGCTGCACACTGCATTACGTACGCTATCACATTCATATTACGTACGTAATCTCCATTACGTACGTTAACCTCCCCAGGTTACGTACGTTAGCCTAGTCCAGTTTCAGTCCAGTGAGTTTCGTTTCTTTGGTTACGTACGTTAGTAATGACATCGTTACGTACGTTAACATTACGTCACTGATGACGTCATATATTCGTTGCATGCTTTTCTGACTTTGACTCCTCCAACGTTCACTTGTTTGAACTGAGTTACGTACGTTATCTCTCATACATTACGTACGTTAGCTTCATCATATTACGTACGTTAACATGTTCCTGTTACGTACGTTAGCTTTGTTTTTCTTCAGCATTTTGCACTTCGTTTTCTTCGATGCTTGGCTTCGTTTCTTCGTTGTTTTGTTTTGCTTATCAACATTAATCATCAAAACACTTTTAATTTATGTATGGAACAAAATGTTCCAATATAAGATATGTGTAGGTTTTGTAAGTATCGATGGTGATTATGTGGTGTAGTTTAAAAGATAAAATATATTAATTCTAAGTGTGTGGTAGAGTTAAAAGTAAAATATGATTGTTGATATGATTTGAGACATTTAATGAAACATTGCACTTCTAAATGAATACATTTTGGGACCAACATTGCACTTCGTACGGAACGAATGGAGTAAATGGGTAGACAGATAGATGGCTAGATATGTAGATGGGTGGATGGGTAGATGGGTAGATGGGTATATAGATAGATATACAGATATATAGATAGATAAATAGATAGAGATAGATTAATTAATAAATTACTAGTAGAAAGAATTCAAACAAACATTAACAAAAACCACAAAATAACACACAAGGTAAATCGATGGGAAATCTTAAAAGAAACTCAATTTTAGTATTATTTCGGGAATTATTATTCGTGTGATGTGTCTTATCGAATAATAATTAGAATAAGCATCATAGATGTAACACCCCCAGATCCGACCGGGAATATTACAGCGCCGTGGGCCCCGGAACGGAACCCATAAGATTAAAAGATATTTTCGCAAACATTTACAAATGCCTAAGAGGCCAACGACAGTGCTATCCTTAAAACATTTGAAGATTGTATAAAATCTGTTTATCAAAACCGTCGTAAAATCTCGTTTTAAAGGACAAGGCCTGAAATGCCAGAACTCAACAGATTAAAAACATACGTTAAGCTATCGCTTACACGTACTGACAAAATAGTTTAGAAAATGGTTTCCGAAGTAACCTAAGTTACCAGATACCAAAAGGCCATTTAAAAATACTCACGCAGTGGAAAAGACAAATAATTAAAAAAAATACTCTAGCAGCGGAATACAACAACTGATCAGGAAACCCAATACACAATTACATGCCCTAGCCAGTATCCTCCGGGAATCTAATCTCTCCACGACTGCTACAAGCTCGATATCTCAAGAACCTAAAAAGAAAGCCCACGACGGGGTCAGCCATAAAATCCAACAATGATAACCGTCACATCACATTAATAATTACATACCAATGAGAATGCAAAATAAGAATACGGCCAATGTAATCTTATCATCATAACTTTACCAAAATTCACATCTCGCACAGTACCCAAGGTTCTTAAAACATCATCATAACTCACTGTTACGAAATCTACTAACTCTGTCCAACCCAAATCCATCGGGTAACATCATCAAATCTCAACACGAAAACCGATTGTCCATCAAATACAAATACCAAGAGAAATAAGGAACATACCTCGAGATGCATAATACCACGACAATCAAGTCAGTCTAATCCGAGATCAGATCAATACATCATACGGACACGGTCTTAACACAAGACCTATAAATGCATACTCATATGACCACATCAATATGCTCAAAAACAATAACAATCATGTATACTCAATGGAAATCCCATGATCCAGCGCCCTCAGCATAGATCCCATGGTGATCCTATAAGATCAACACGAGGTGGATAACCAATAATATACATATGCACAATAACACATGATAAAATAAATGATGCGAATCTTCATGATTCCATCAAACAACACTGGGTAATCCAATGATCTAGCGCCCTCAGCATAAATCCCCATGATGATCCTGTCGGACCAACGCATGGTGGAAAACCTATCCAACGATCCAGCGCCCTCAGCATAGATCCCCATGATCATCCCGTCGGACCAACGCATAGTGGACATCCGATCCAGCGCCCTCAGCATAGATCACACGATCCCATCGAATCAACACAACATAAACAATACAATTATGCATACACATATGGAATATGTTCATCAACATGAACAACATATGAATCAAAAACATGAACGACACTATGATGAAACAACTAGGACGACTTCATGTTCAGCAACATGAATAACAACCTACATGATCAACATCATCAACACTAAACCGAATCAAACTAAGATACTTGTCCCGAGTCCTTAAGGAGAAATCTCGATGTCAAATCATCACCGGTGATTATCCTCAATGTTCGGCGATCCAGACGTACCATGGACTATAGATACTCATATCCTCATCTTTATCGCAGCGTAACCTTGATACTCTAATATGTCAATAACCGAGATAAAGCATATATAATATGATTTAACTCCCAGAATTGTAAAGACAACATATAATCCAAATCTCCAGAATTTGCAGTAATAATCAATGATGTATGCATTATAAACGAAATGAAACTGAAACCATTCATTAAACATTATAACTGAGCAAGTAATAACTTGCCTCGATACCGATGAAGCCATCACCAATCCCTTTCCGTCGTCTGTAAGTTCCTCGACCCCGATCAATGCAATCCACGAGCGTCCTCAAACTTGATCATAAGGCACGATTCTTATCAATGGTAAATTATCGCAACCTATTGCAATAATAGATTAACAACAAGTTCGATAACAATCAACAATCGATATAACCAATTCACAAACCCAATGGCTCAACAATATCTCGATTAACCACAAGTCTGAGCAAACCAACTTAAACGATCACGAATTCATAACCGAAACAGAATATACTACCCTGCCTGTTGACTTAGCGCACGTTAATCACTTAACGTAGCGTGCGCTAAGTTGTTCACGTTAGCGTGCGCTAGACAATAACACTAGTGTGCGCTAATGACATGCAGTTGCATTGTTTAGTATATTTTGAGTAATATTTTTATTAGTATTTTATATATATAATTGTGTGTTGTGTGATAATTTATTCGTTTTACCATATATTTATATTATTTTATTTTGTTAGAATTTTCTATAATTTTATGTCATTTTTGGATAATTAATTCGAATTAAATTATATCTGTAGGTTAACCAACCGGTACAAGACAGATCAATTGGTTCAAGGGAGATATTTTTAAAAATTTCAAATATAGTCACGACTGGTCTCATTTTATGCGTCTCGTCGATACGATCATTTTAAAAAAAAATTCATCCGAATCCGAGTTCGTATGAAGAAGTTATGACCGTTCGAAGGACAATTAAATGGACGGACCATATTGTGCCACGTGTAAACACCCGATTGGACCGGAATTTCAACTCTCTGCTAATGTCATCCATGACATCAGCATTAATGGGCAGCCTTGTATTATTGGGGGTGGGATTTTAAAAATATAAAATTATTATGCACGTTATGCGTACTGCATAGCGCACGCTATCAAAGGGTAGTTAACGTACGTAAAACGGACTGGTTAACGTACGCTATCATTTCTTTGATTATTTGTTTTCCATTAAATTTGATACATATAATGCTTAGAAATTATATTTTTTTAAGCGAAGGAAAATCTATATTTGAATTATAATTTTGTACTTATTGTCAAATCTATAGGGAAATAGTGAGATTGATTTCAGAATCTATTCCTTGAATTTCTTGGAATTAGAATATAAAATAAATAATAAATAGACATTGGTGGATTCTAATCCTAGTAAATTATTTAAAATCAATTTATCTAAAATCTACTTAAAAATTACTGTTATTTAATGCAATTATTATAACCATTCAAAAATAAAATTATTTGGGACTAGGTTACAATTTAATATAATTTGGTTCAAAACGATAGGAATAATTTGACTTCACTATTATCGTCCTCCCTGTGGAATCGACCTTGCACCGCATATCTACATCGAACAAATCGTGCGCTTGTGAGTATTAGACTAAAGAATCAACAAACAACAAGTTTTTGGCGCCGTTGCCGGGGAGGCGCAAACGAAGTCCAAGAAGACTGTCGTCACCAAGTTAGTTAAATTCTTCTACTAGTTATTAATTTTACTGCTTTTCTTTATTATTATCTGTCTTTTTAATATCCGTTTTAGATTGTGTTAGTTGTAGAATTTATTTTCTTTTTACGTTCATAAAAAATTCTGAAAAATAATAAAAACTTATAATAATAAATATAAAATATAATTAATAATAATAATAAAATCTACTGTTCATTTTCGTAAAAATAATAATAAAATAATAAAAAATTAAAAACTCCAAAAATATATAAAAATATAAAAAATCTGAAAAATTTAAAAATTCAGAACTTATTTATTTTTATTTTAAAAAAAGATCTGAAAAAGAAAAAAAGTTTCAGACTTTAAGGTAATATTTATGTAATTTTGGAATATTAATATTAAAAATCAAACTTTTTAATTTTTAAAATTAAAAAAATTGAGAAAAAAAAAAATAAAAATTTTATTTAAAAATTTAATTTTCATAAAAAATCTAAAAATAAAAATAAAAATCAGAATTATTTTATTTTATTTTTAAAAGTAAAACCTGGTAGTTTTATTTAAAAATTTAATTTTCATAAAAAATCTAAAAATAAAAAAATAAATCAGATTAAGAATTAATAATTTAAATAATCTGGAATATATATATTAAAAAATTTCTGAACTTTGAATTTTTTTTAATAAAAACAGATTTTTTTTATAATAAATTACAATATTTTAATAAAAAAGGGAAAATACTAAAAAAAATTAAAAACCTGAAAATTTATAAAAGAAAAACAGAAACGAAAATTGGTAATAAAAAAAACTATTTTTATTGTTTGCATAAATAAAATAAAATTTTGTAATTTATATTTTTTTTCTAAAAAAAATCTGAATTTTTTTTTGTGAAAAAAAAATAAATAATATATCTGGATATATATATATATATATTAGCTCAATATTATTAGTCTAAAAATATAATAAAATTATAATAAATATAAAATATAAAAACTAAAAAAATATAAAATATAAAAAATATAAAAAAAATCAGATTTTTTTTTATTTATATCTTGTCTTTAGTTTTAATAGAATCTTCTAGTGGTAAATTTAGATTGTGTTTTAGTTGTTTTAGTGGTAATTTATATCTTGTCTTTAGTTTTAATAGAATCTTCTAGTGGTAAATTTCTATTTACAATATTCTTAGACATTTAGTTTAGTTGCAATATTTCTCGTCGTACAATTTAGTTTATCAATAGATATTGCTTCCGTAGATCAATTAGTAAATTTATTCCTTTGTAATCTATTACATCCTATAATTTTAGTAATAATTATAATAATTATCATTATTCTTAATAATAATAAAAATATAAAAAAAAAATTTAACAATAAAATCCTTTAAAAGATTCAACAAGGGATTGATATTTTTCACTCACTACTTTGTTCGATTTGAATAGAGAAAAGCTAAATATCAATCTTGTACAAACTGATTTTGAAAATCGATTGAATTTTGGCAAAAAGGCCTCTGTTGTACATGCCGAAGAAAGTTGGATTTTAAGTGCGACCGTTGTGATGCCTCCAACGATCTGGAAGTTCGATCGACTATCATAATTTGGTTTGTATGCAAAGTTAAAAAAATTGAAATATCGGTGAATGCAAGTTTGGCAACGAAATAATAAAGGTCGATTAACGAGAAGAAGATTGTCATTAACTAAAATTAAAGTTCAACAAACAAAACCGATACAAAAAATGGACGAAATCGAAAATCGGAATAATCAAGTTGCAAATGAAAAAACTTTAATAGAATATTTTTCTCCAGTGAGTGCTAATTCTCCTTCTTGCATAGTGTTGCCTACGACTAATGCAACTCATTTCGAACTTACACCATCAATAATTCACCTTCTTCCATCTTTTCACAGTTTAGAAAGAGAAGATCCATATATGCATGTCAAGGAATTTCTCGACATTTGTTCTACTTTCCGATTCCAAAATTTCTCTGATGAATCTGTCAAACTTAGATTATTTCCATTTTCTCTCAAAGATAAAGCAAAATTCTGGCTAAATTCTCTTCAAGCAAGAACAATTACTAGTTGGGACCAACTAGTGAATAAATTTCTCGCAAAATTTTTTCCAATGTCCAAAACTGATAGTCTTAGAAGAGAAATATCAGAATTTTTCCAAAAAGAAAATGAAGAATTTTATGAGTGTTGGGAAAGATTTAATGATTTAATTCTTAAGTTTCCCCATCATGGTTTTGAAATATGGCGTTTGGTAAAATATTTTTATGACGGTTTAACTTCAAACAATCGCCAATTAATCCAATTAATGCATGGTGGAAAATTTCTTCACCTTATTGGAGACGAAGCTTGGAATGCACTAGAAAATATATTAATTAATTCACAACAATGGAATTCACTAGACTCTAGAGCCAAATCTGTAATACCCGAGATTTCTGTTATGTAATCGGAACTTGTGATATTGTAATGATTGTACTATTGTTTGAGTACTATTTTCCGTATTTCATAATCCGATGTTATCGAGCGTATGATTTCATAATTGTGATTTGAAGATTGTAATTCTGCGCATGTAGCGCACGCTACAAGCTATGTATAGCGTGCGCTAACGTGGATTCATAGCGCACGCTACTGAGAGTCATTAGCGCACGCTATGCGTGGTCAAATTGATTGGGACGTGCGGTAGGTGAGATCTGCCTGGGGACCGCCGGATCGTGTCGGATGTACTGACGGCTTTCGGAAAAGCCGAGTCAACGCCTTAGCGCACGCCATGTATATGCGTAGCGCACGCTAAGTGCCGAGTACGCTTTAGTCGGGGAGCCGTTAGCGCACGCTACGGACAGGTCTAGCGCGCGCTAATAGCCATTTATTATAAATAGGACAACATCCTATTCGTGATTTGATTCTTTCTCCTCCCATAAACCGAACTCTTACACTTAGAACATAACTCCCTTCGTCCTAAACACTTCATATCAACCTCCTAGTTCGAGATTGAAGATCGTATATCATTGAGATTGGTGTTCAAGCCTTCGGTGTTGGATCGCTTCATTTTCCTCCGTATTCTTCACTACGATGAGGTAGGTGATACTTCACTGATGTTAGTAATGTTCCTAAGGAAGTATGAATCATGATTTAATATCAGGTATTTCGTTTATAATCGGTCATCACATGTTAGAAGGATACTGTTGACGTATCGGCATTATATATCGTATGAACCTTTGAACCATCTTATTATAAGGACTCTAAGCATGTTCAAATCGATTTATGATCAAGAATCGGATATTTACCCAGCTTGATACGCTTTTACACGATGGAATCATGTGTTTTGGAACGTAGAACAAATGGAACTTAGATTATTTCTTGGAGATCGTAGATGAATTATGATGTTGAGTTGACTATCCGTATATTCGTATTTCATAACCATAAAACTTCCACAAACCTTATTAGCATGATATGCCCGAGGATAACTTGTATTATCACGGTAGAATTCTTGAGTTCTTCACCATTCAACCCAGTTTTCGGTTTGCAGTATTCTGTCATGCAAGATTAGCGCACGCTAACATGTGTGAGTTAACGTGCGCTATCGAGGTCCAGTTAACGCATAATACGTACGTAGCGTGCGTTATATATCGGCCGGTGCAAACTGTCAGTTCGTAACTAGCGCACGCTAGTCTTACCCGATAGCGTACGTTAACAGGCCTGCTTAGCGCACGTTACATAGAGTATGTAGCGCACGTTAAGCAGTCCAGACAGATTGCTTATTTCGAGCTTTTCGGCCGTAGACCGAATTGTTAGTGTTAGGAATATGCCCTCGAATGCCACTCAGAGGATGAGAGAGTGAGAGCAATTGTATTGTAATTATGAATATTATATTTAATAAGGCAATTATTATTTCTATATTATTGTATATCACTGGCATTGTGATTTGGTATATAGAATAGTAGTCCTTGCATTTGAGAGTGAACATTCTACTCCTTATAGAGATAAGGAGATAGGCACTAGAAGTGTTTAGAGCTCGAATGCTTAACTAGTTCGCAAGTCGATAAAACTTAACAGGACATTAAGTTTTAATAAGACTTGTATAACTGATGCTAGGACGTGTGCACGTCTTGATAGCATAGTTATAAGTATATTGGTGGGACCAGTATACTCGAACACGACTCATACTCGATTCAGCCACACGGTATTCACTCTCGAAGAGTCGATGACGAATCGAAAGGTTGTGATAGTATACGTGGACCTTTGACTTGAGGGTTCAAGAGAAGATGTGTCCGTGACGTTTAGTTTGTCATTAGAGTAGTTAGACTCATTTGCTTAATTGCCGAGTCGACCTCGAAGTGCGGACTATACGGGCAGTAGCGATCTTGCCGTACGCCAAGAAAGGATTCTATCTCCGTTAGTGAGCGGCGAATGTCCTATACGGTTAATGGCAAATAAGATCATAAGTCTTTGGCCAAAGCATTACGATATAGTCGTATTAGATACACTATTAATCATCGGTCTTGATTTGCATTAACACATGTATAGAGTTTAGTCAACAGTAGGGTTTGACTTTACCGTGACCCAAGACTTGACCGGACATCCGATGAAGGGTCTATACGTATATAGTATTCACGACATAATGGTTCGGAATGATTCGTTCATTCGTTCTCGCCGGGGTTTACTGATGCGGCCCGCCAGTCGGGCTAAGTGTTGCCCGCACTCATTGGTTCCTCCCAATGCCGCCGAGACGAACCTACGAGTCGCGCAATAGGATCATTGATGGATAAATATGAATTAATAATCTCTCTTATAATATTAGATATTAGATATCTAATTTTGATTTATCGGATAAATCAAATAGCGGTCTAATGAATTGTAAGTAGTTCTTGGGTGATTACTTTAATTCATAAATTATATTTCTTAGAGAAATATATATTTGTGTTTGATATAATTAATTAATTGGATTAATTAATTAGTCCAAACACATTGGAAATAAAACGGATTCGTTTGACGAACATCCGGTACACGAGGGATTCGTTTTGACGAACATCCATTACACGAGCCGAGTAAATTCGACCCGTCTTCTTGGAAATTTCCCTTAAGGCCACCACCCCTCCATCTCTTGTCTCTTATATACTTATTTTATGTCACTAGGTGACATATGTGAGGTGTATTTGATACCCTCAATCATGTGTTAAAGGTAGACTTTCATTTTATTATAAATAAAAGTCTTTAAAAAGGAGTTATGATAACTTCTTCTTGCTTTAACTCATAATCACGAATTTGAGAGAGAGAGTAAGGTAGAAAACTTCATCTTGATCTTAGAGACAAGATATAAGAAGAATACATTGAGAGAGAAAATTCCTACAAGCTTCCCTAGCCGCATTCTTGAAGAAAGGAAGCTTGTCGATTTTTCCATCAAGTTCCGCGTGTGAAGTAGAGGCATCTTGCTTTAGGTGCTTGGAACGAAGGGCTCTTCATCATCATCATCATCATACGAAGGTTTTTCAGAGACATCATAGGTATGGGACTTTGATTCCTTGATCTTCGTATAATTTTTTTCGTATATACGTTACTTGATCGATCCTCTTAGGGATTCCGTTTATTCTTCCGTTGCGTTTATTTTCTGAGGAATCCCAACAGTGGTATCGGAGCGAGGTCAAATATATCGTATATACGATCATCTTTGCATTTGGAATGTTATTTGATGATGTTTATGATTTAGAATCATAATAGATATAATCGAAGAAATTTAATCGTTCGTAGTAAGTCAAGTTTCGACTATTTTATGTGAATTATAAATCTGAAAAATTTGATTTTTGTTGATTTATAAGTTCTTCATGAAGTTAAGAAACTTTTTCATTTTGGAAGCGAGTCGAAAAAATGAGAAAAACGGGGGTTAAACACGAATACCGCACGAAGACGCAGCTGCCGGCAGCAGCTTACTGGACTGCTGCCTGGCCGGCCGAGAGTGACTCGCTAGCTACTGTAGCTGCTCGGCCAGCCTGCCGGGCAGTGGCCGAGAGTGACTCGGTCCCGGCGGTTTTCGGGTTTTCGGCCCGATTTTGAATCGGGCCGTGGGCTGGGCCTGATACCGGATTTTCCGGGACTCCATTTTTGTGTTTATATTTCGTTGTAATAATTTCCGAAATTTAAATTGGATTTAATTAGATTTAATAAAATATTTGGAATATTTTTTAAGGGAAATTATTAGACGAGAATATTGTTTTGGCGGATTACTTTGAACGGATTAAAATGACGATTATAAATATTAATTTGATTAATATTGTAGAAATTAAATAAATTAATTTTTATATTAATTGGATTAATATATTAATTGATTATTTAATTTTATTTACCGTTACATGTTGTATTAAATGCCTTATGTGATGGTGATATAGCTCGTGGACTTAGTTGTTGATTTCTTCGATTCGATATGGTTGTAAAGGCCATTTTGAGCCTATTTATTTTTACTAGAAAATATGTATAAAAGGATGTATTGTTCAATGATGTAATTATTCATATGGCTATGACGAAGACCGAAGACGACCGACTGGAAGACGAAGAATCAATACTGTATTTTTCTTTTCGTTATTTGGCTTGGCCCAATACTTAGGAAAAAGTCCATGAGCTATATGTTGGTAGTAACTAGGTTGCTATTTATTGTTTTTCATTTTGAATGATTGACAAATCACAAACCGCGCTTATAAACGGATTAATGTGCAAAGTGTAACATATAATCGCGTTAATACTCCCACTTACAAACACTAAGTTATAAAGGTTACGAGGTTTCCTACCCTCCGTCAAACTCATGGAAAATTGAAATCTAAACCGAATATTATTCTTCCGAGTATGTCGGGTAATATTTTTGGGGAAAGTTGATAAATTCCTAGAGTGCATTAGATGCCTTTGGTTGTGACAAATCAAACCCCTATAAACCGTATGGGTTGCGGGTAAGATTCAATTGTCGACTAATAGGAGTTGACGGTTTAAACTTAGATAGTTCAATGAGCCATAGAAACCGAATGGGTTGAGGGCAAGTGAACTAGGGGTAAAAGAAGATCGAATCATCCATTAGATGGGTTGGTATTAGACACCACTTTATAAAGAATAATAGAATATAAACCGTATGGGTTGCCCTCTATTAAACTTTGTAAAGAAATCGATCACCACTATGAAGTCACCCAAGACTTAGGATTTAACATGGGAGTGTGTAAATGCCGATAAAATAGTGGGAGCCGAGTTATGAATAAAGAAAGTCCTTAAATTCTTTACTCGGATCATAATTAAACAATCACTAACAAATCTCGAATTATTCTCTCAGCTTAACAAAACTCTCAATATGACAATGAACCCACTCGCTATACTACTTGAAAAGAACGTCTGACCGGGTCCGAACTATGGATCGGCTTGGAACTTGAGGATTGTCCTAACTATGGAAATCTTTGGGATACGTCTTGAGGCGGACATCCCGGCTCCTCGCAAGAACCCGAGCCAATCGGAAGATGTCGATGCCCATGAGAAATGGGTAAAAGACGACATAAGAGTGCGAGGGTACATGTTAGGCTCAATGACCAATGAGCTTCAACGTGCCCATGAAAAGATGACGTCTTCACGAGCCATCTTAGCGCACTGGCCGAGCTCTATGGAGAGCATAGCCGAACCGCTAGATATGAGATATCAAAGCAATTATTCGGCGCAGGATGAAGGAAGGAGAGAAGGTTGGGGACCATGTCCTCAAGATGATCTCGATGATTGAGAGATTGGAAGCTCTTGATTTTCGATGCATGCATCTCTCCAAATCGACCTTATCCTGCAGTCACTTCACGACTCCTTTTCCCAATTTGTCATGAACTTCAACCGCAATGAGATTGCATGTAACTTAGCCGGGCTAATGAACAACCGACAACCGCCAGTCTCGATGAAGACAAAGGGAAAGGAAGTCGCACTTGTGATTTCTTCTAAGACTTGGAAGTCCAAGAATAAGAAGAAAAAGAACAAGAAGCGATTAGGTCCGATAGCCAAGATCGACAAGGGAAGGGGCAAGGCCCCAATGGTTCAAAAGAGCAAAGGGGCCAAGAAAACGGATGTATGCCTCAATCGCGGTGAGCTAGGCCACTGGAAGAGGTATTGTCCAAAGCTTGACCATAATGCGCCTTGTACGGAACTATTGGTTTTAGAAACAAATTGTTCTCAGAATCGTATATTCTACTTCTTGGATACTTGATTCCGGTGCGAGTTCTCACATTTGTACAATGAATCGGGATCTGAACGAAGTAGGAAGTCGGATTCGGGGAGGTGATGGTCACCGTCGGAAGTGGGCATAGTGTCGAGGCTTCGATATCGGATCCCTTATGTTGGATTTAGAATCGGTTTTATTCTCACTTTAGATGATGTACTTGTTTTGCCCAAGGGCACAAGAATATTGTATCAATTCCGGTCATGGACCGAAAGGGATTTCACTTCTTTATTGGAGATGGGTCTGTCGTATTTATTTTAAATAAATTGGTTGGTATCTACATTATTAAATGGTTTATACCATTTAAATTTAAAGAATAAGACAATCGTGAACACTATAACTAGGAAGCGTGGTAGGGATGAAACGAACCAAGCACTTAAGTGGCATCTTAGACTTGGTCATATCGGTCGGACCAAGGTTCATAAAATGGAGAAAGATGGGCTTACGGGTCCATTGGGATCGATCCCTATCCAACTTGTGAATCTTGCCTTCAAGGCAAAATGACTAAGTTACCCTTCGCAGGACTTTTGAAAGAGTCGAAAAACTTGATTGATCCATACCGACGCGTGGCCCTTTTGAAGTGGCACGAGACGGCTTTCAGATTTCATTACATTTATCGATGACCATACTGTATGGATTCGTACTTAATGAAACATAAGTCGAAGCTTTTGATAAATTCAAGGAATTTAAAGCCCTAGTTGAAAATCAAACAGTAACCGTGTTAAGACTCTTAGGTCGACCGGGTGGTGAGTACATGAGTACCGAATTTGATGAGTTCTTAAAAGAACTAGGAATAGTGTCACAATTCACACCTCCGGCTACTCCACAATTAAATGGTGTATCGAAAGAAGGAACCGAACCTTGTTGGACATGGTTCGCTCCATGCTAAACTATACCGATCTACCGATTTATCTGGGTTACGCGCTCTCTTGCTTGTGCATATCTTGAGCAGATGTCCTTCCAAACCGTTCCTAAGACTCCCATGAGATGTGGAGAGGTAGGAAACCAAGTCTTAATCACATTAGGATTTGGGGATGCCCCGCTTATGTCAAGAAGACTAAAGTAGAGAAATTGGAAACTAGGTCTGTGAAAGGTCGTTTCATAGGATATCCAGGGATTCCATGGGATATCTATTCTACATGCACGAAGATCATAGGATCATCGTTGCTATACAAGCACACTTCTGGAAGATCGGTTTATTCAGAAGGAGGGGCAGTAGAAATATTTCTTTGGAAGAAATAAAAGAAACACCAAATGAGACACCTATGCAAGATACAAGAACCAAACCTTCGAAATACAAATACAACCTCGCAAGTCTAGTAGAATTTCTCAATTACCGGAGAGGTATGGCTATCTGCATCAAGAGGAACCGGGTGTCCATGAGATGACAAAGTAGTCAAGAGAAAGATCCTTCTACATACGACCAAGCGATGGTAGACGTTGACTCCACCAAATGGCAAGAAGCTATGGAAGCCGAGATAGACTCAATGCATGCTAATCGTGTCCTGGACTTTAGTAGATCGTCCTAAAGGCATAGTGCCTATTGGAAACAAATGGATCTATAAGAGAAAGACTGATGGAGATGGCAAGGTTGATACCTATAAGGCCGGGCTTGTGGCAAAGGGTTATTCCCAAAGAGAAGGAATCGATTACTTCGAGACCTTCTCGCTTGTAGCTATGATTAAGTCTATTCGCATGATGCTTGCTATAGCACCCACTTAGATTATGAAATATGGCAAATGGATGTGAAAACGGCATTCCTAAATGGATTCCTCGAGGAGGAGATTTATATGGAGCAGCTAAGGGATTCATATCTCAAACCAATATTCATAAAGTATGCAAACTTCAGCGTAATTTATGGATGAAGCAAGCTTCACGGAGTTGGAATCTTCGTTTTAACGAGGCAGTCAAAGAGTTTGATTTTGTCCAAAACGAAGAAGAGCCCTGTATATACAAGAAGGTTAGTGGGAGCAAAATTGCGTTCTTAAAACTATATGTAGATGACATTCTACTTATATGAAATGACGTAGGAATGCTCAGTAAAGTGAAAGCTTGGCATTCTCAAGACTTCTCAATGAAAGACTTGGGAGAAGCTACCTATATTCTTGGTATTCGTCTCTACAGGGATAGAGCGAAAAGAATGTTAGGTCTTTCCCAAGCCCTCAACATATAAAAGAACCTTAAGAGATTTAGGATGGAAGATTCTAAAAGAGGTTTTCTACCTATGCAAAATGTTGCAAAACTTTCCTTAGAGATGTGTCCTCAAAGTGAGTAAGATAGAAAGGAAATGAGCAAGGTACCTTATGCTTCAGCAGAGGTAGCCTTATGTATGCAATGATTTGCACTAGACCGGACATTGCCTATGCCGTAAGCGTAGTAAGTCGGTTTCGACCAAATCCAGGCAGAACATTGGATCTTGTAAAGAACATTCTTAAGTACCTAAGGAGGACTAAAGACTTGGTTCTTACATACGGCGGTGGAGAACTAAGAGTGATGGGTTATACTGACTGCATTTTTCTGGGGACATGGATGCTCGATGTCCACATCAGTATATCTTTACTCGAATGGTGGGGCGCTTTCTTGGAGAAGTGCCAAGCAAAGTTCGATTGCTATCTCCACATGTCAAGCCGAATATCAGTGCAGCCACGGAGGCTGCTAAAGAAGCTTTTTGGATAAAGAAGTTCACTGAGGAACTTCAAGTGGTTCCTAACGCAGAGAAGCCCGTGACACTGTTTTGTGACAACGATGGAGCTGTTGCACAGGCTAAGGAGCCTAGGGCTCACCACAACACCAAACATATTGCGAGAAAATATCATTTTGTTAGAGAAATGGTTCGGGATGGGAATGTTACACTGCAGAGAGTAGACACAAGAAATAACGTTCTCGATCCGCTTACTAAGCCACTATCTCAGAAGGTCTTAGAGAGACATCTGGAGAGTATGGGTATTAGATACCATAGTTTGTGGCATTGAGTGCAAGTGGGAGATTGTTAGGAATATGCCCTCGAATGCCACTCAGAGGATGAGAGAGTGAGAGCAATTGTATTGTAATTATGAATATTATATTTAATAAGGCAATTATTATTTCTATATTATTGTATATCACCGGCATTGTGATTTGGTATATAGAATAGTAGTCCTTGCATTTGAGAGTGAACATTCTACTCCTTATAGAGATAAGGAGATAGCACTAGAAGTGTTTAGAGCTCGAATGCTTAACTAGTTCGCAAGTCGATAAAACTTAACAGACATTAAGTTTTAATAAGACTTGTATAATCGATGCTAGGACGTGTGCACGTCTTGATAGCATAGTTATAAGTATATTGGTGGGACCAGTATACTCGAACACGACTCATACTCGATTCACCACACGGTATTCACTCTCGAAGAGTCGATGACGAATCGAAAGGTTGTGATAGTATACGTGGACCTTTGACTTGAGGGTTCAAGAGAAGATGTGTCCGTGACGTTTAGTTTGTCATTAGAGTAGTTAGACTCATTTGCTTAATTGCCGAGTCGACCTCGAAGTGCGGACTATACGGGCGAGTAGCGATCTTTCAGACGCCAAGAAAGGATTCTATCTCTGTTAGTGAGCGGCGAATGTCCTATACGGTTAATGGCAAATAAGATCATAAGTCTTTGGCCAAAGCATTACGATATAGTCGTATTAGATACACTATTAATCGGTCGGTCTTGATTTGCATTAACACATGTATAGAGTTTAGTCAACAGTAGGGTTTGACTTTACCGTGACCCAAGACTTGACCGGACATCCGATGAAGGGTCTATACGTATATAGTATTCACGACATAATGGTTACGGAATGATTCGTTCATTCGTTCTCGCCGGTTTACGATGCGGCCCGCCAGTCTGGCTAAGTGTTGCCCGCACTCATTGGTTCCTCCCAATGCCTACGAGACGAACCTACTGAGTCGCGCAATAGGATCATTGATGGATAAATATGAATTAATAATCTCTCTTATAATATTAGATATTAGATATCTAATTTTGATTTATCGGATAAATCAAATAGCGGTCTAATGAATTGTAAGTAGTTCTTGGGTGATTACTTTAATTCATAAATTATATTTCTTAGAGAAATATATATTTGTGTTTGATATAATTAATTAATTGGATTAATTAATTAGTCCAAACACATTGGAAATAAAACGGATTCGTTTGACGAACATCGTACACGAGGGATTCGTTTGATTTAACATCCAAGACACGAGCCGAGTAAATTCGACCCGTCTTCTTGGAAATTTCCCTTAAGGCCACCACCCTCCATCTCTTGTCTCTTATATACTTATTTTATGTCACTAGGTGACATATGTGAGGTGTATTTGATACCCTCAATCATGTGTTAAAGGTAGACTTTCATTTTTATAAATAAAAGTCTTTAAAAAGGAGTTATGATAACTTCTTCTTGCTTTAACTCATAATCACGAATTTGAGAGAGAGAGTAAGGTAGAAAACTTCATCTTGATCTTAGAGACAAGATATAAGAAGAATACATTGAGAGAGAAAATTCCTACAAGCTTCCCTAGCCGCATTCTTGAAGAAAGGAAGCTTGTCGATTTTTCCATCAAGTTCCGGCGTGTGAAGTAGAGGCATCTTGCTTTAGGTGCTTGGAACGAAGGGCTCTTCATCATCATCATCATCATACGAAGGTTTTTCAGAGACATCATAGGTATGGGACTTTGATTCCTTGATCTTCGTATTTTTTTTTTCGTATATACGTTACTTGATCGATCCTCTTAGGGATTCCGTTTATTCTTCCGTTGCGTTTATTTTCTGAGGAATCCCAACAGTTAGACCATCGTTCGACTTGAGATGATTTGTATATCGTTCCTTTTGTTAAGGTTCGAGCCTGTTACGTTGATCGAAGGAGGCGGCCTTCGAGTGTGTTGAGATCATCGAAGTATTTCGTCTTGCCATTTTCGAGGCAAGTATCATATGTCGAGTTCGATTTATATTGAATCTTTGATCATGCTTGTGGTTTTGTTCATATTGTTGAATATGAGATGTATTTCTGAAAATTCTCATGATATTGGTTGATTATTTGTTCGTATTGATGAACATATTGAAATGCATATGTGTATGCATAGTTGATTGATTATGGTATAAATGATCCGAGGGGATCATGAGGATCTATGCTGAGGGCGCTGGATCGAATGTCCACCATGCGTTGGTCCGACGGGATCATCATGGGGATCTATGCTGAGGGCGCTGGATCGCTGGACGGGTTTTCCACCATGCGTTGGTCCGACGGGATCATCATGGGGATCTATACCTAGGGCGCTGGATCGCTGGATTACCCTGTATTGTGTTGATGGAATCGTGAGGATTCGCATCGTTGGATTCCGGTAGCGGAAGTCCATTTTGCATGTTTTATGATGCATTGATGATTTATTGTAGTATGATACTTGTACTAGCATCGTTTTGCTAACCCCTTCGGGGGTGGACATTGTTTTGATGTTCAGGTAGCCGAGGAGCGGGGAGGCAACCACGGCTGTGACGATGAAATGGCTCAGTGATGTGATTGATGTTATTGTTGTTGAGAGTTGTCTTCTTGTTTCGTTTAGTACTCGAGTACGTCTGTTTTAATAATGTCCTTTCGATATGGTTGTATAAATTAACTCTTTGATCGGTTGAATCAAATATGTCTTTAAACTTCAGTTGTACGATTGGTTTATATTTACACTCTTTTTAAAATTAGCCTTGTAAATCCTTACCTAAAGGGTTTACGGCGCTGTAATTATTCCGAATATCTCGGGGTGTTACAGAATATGGTATCGGAGCTAAGATTCATGGATATCTTGGCAGTCGGGTTAGTTGGGTCTGTTTACGTTATTTGATTATTGGTCGTTCGTAACATCACTGCTGAGCCAGCATCGTCGTGTGGACCGTGGTTGTAAGTTTCCTAAATCTCAAATACTACCGTTTTATTTTATTCATGCTTTGTGAACATTGATGGATGTACTTTTAGAAAGTTTGCCCTGGATATTAAGTATTTATGTTTACAGTATGTTGAGAGGAGGTCGGGGACGCGGACGCGGTCGTGGACGCGGACGTGGAAATGCGAGACAAGAAGAGTCGGTATCTACCCCAGAGATAACCGCTAGTCAAACGGATTCCCATTCCGGGGGACAACAGGGATCAGCAAATAATAATGCAGATCCTAACGTGCCGGGAGTGCTTCAGCAGGTGGTTGCCCAGATAAACCAATTTGCTCAGGTTGTGGATCGCATGCGATAGCCGATGGGACAAAGAACATAACGTGGAAAACCGGGAGATAAATGGCTTATCAAGTGATCAAATTGCATCCTCCGAAATTTGATGGTTCGACCGAGACGCTTTCTTGGGATCACCGGTTGAAGGAATTAGAGAAGATTTTGCGAGGATTAATTGTCCCAACGATAGGAAGGTTCCGGTCGCCCAGTATCTTCCCGACATGGGAGGCTTTCGACCGGTGGGAGGCCATTCGACCGGAGGAGCATAATGTTGACTGGACAGAATTCAAATTGATGATGGAGGCGCGATTGTCCTCGCCCGATTAGAGAGGCCCGAGTTCGGGAGTTTTTCTCACCGCAAAATTCAGAAGCAACTGTGACGGACGTGATTAAGACTTTTAATCACCAGCTGACTTATGTGCGCCACCTGGTCAGGACCGAGGCGGAAAGGATTTTCCATTTTGACATGCGAATGAAGCCGGAAATTCAGCAATACATGTCCGGATTTGATTGTACCACCTTGAGGCAGTATCAGGACAAGGCGTTGGCCTATGAGATGAAGGAAGCAGCAGTAGAGAAATCGACGGAAGCAAAGAAACAGAAGGTGTCTGGCAACTTCACGGAGAATAAGAATAGCGGGCCCCGCCGGGGTCAGTCCTCTTTTCACTCATCCAGGAGACCTTCGCATCCTTATCGAGGAGGAAAGAAGTTCCGAGCAGCACCAACTGTTTCAAACGCAGGGAAGAAGTGTTATAACTGTGGAAAAGCGGGACATGTTCGACGTGATTGTTTCGCGCCTGCTGTGACCTGTTTCGAGTGTGGACAGGAAGGACATCGCGCAACGTTTTGTGGGAATGCGACCCGATCTTTTGGTACTCGCACTCCAGCTCGATTCGAAGGAGACGAGTGTGAACCAGACGCAACAGAGTGGATTTCAGCAGAATGTTGGGAAGAGAGAGGCATCCAAAGGCCGGGTCCGTTCCTCCGCGTATTTACGAGATGAAGAAGAATGATCGAACACAGTTGTTGCATCAGGTACAATTCAGATCCTTTTGCAACCAGTTAGTGTTTTATTCGATTCCGGAGCTACACATTCTTTTGTATCATTGAACTGTGTTAATCGTTTAAAAATCTCGTGCTTGTATGATTGTGAACCTTATGTTGTGGGATTACCTAGCGGAGAGAAAATTGTGGGAACCCTAGAAGCTAGGGACTTTCCAGTAACTATAGGAGGGAGAGATTGGCCATCGAACCTTATTGTGGTTGACATTTACGGTGACGATTTAATTCTCGGGGATGATTGGCTCAACCGTTATGGAGCTATTCTGAATTACCGAGAGAGAGTCATTTCCATCATTGCTGATGACGGGTCTGAACACTTATTCCGAGGATGGAGACCAGGAAGCTCAGAAAAATTGATCAAGGCAATGAAAGCCGTGAAATTACTGAAACAGGGATGTCAGGGACTCTGGTGTTATGCCATGAAGAAAGAGGAAGGAGTAGAGCTCCCATCTATTTCAGTTGTGAATGAGTTTTCAGATGTTTTTCCTGACGAACTACCTGGATTACCTCCGCAGAGAGAAGTGGAATTCACTATCGAATTAGAGCCTGGAGCAGCTCCTATTTCCAGAGCACCATACCGCATGGCGCCAACCGAGATGTATGAACTCAAGAAACAACTGGAGGAATTGTTGCAGAAAGGTTATATTCAACCGAGCGTTTCTCCTTGGGGAGCGCCCGTTCTCTTTGTCCGGAAGAAAGACGGATCCCTCCGACTGTGTATTGACTACAGGGAGCTCAACAAGATGACAATCAAGAATAAGTATCCTATACCTCGGATCGACGACTTGTTTGATCAACTGCAAGGGGCAAGGATATTCTCGAAGATTGACTTGCGATCAGGATACCACCAGCTGAGAATTAAGGAATCGGATATACCAAAATCGCTTTGAGATCCGGTATGGGCATTATGAATTTGTAGTAATGCCATTTGGACTTACCAATGCTCTGCGTATTCATGTAATTGATGAATCGGGTTTTCTTGGAGTACTTGGATAAATTTGTGGTCGTTTTCATTGACGACATCTTGATATATTCGAGGGACGCAGAGGAACATGCTGAACATTTACGTGTGGTTTTGAGCATCTTGAGAAAGGAACAGCTGTATGCTAAGCTTTCTAAATGTGAGTTTTGGCTTAAGGAAGTAACTTTCCTTGGGCATGTGATATCACCTGACGAGTTCGGTGGACTCAAGAAAGTCGAAGCGATCTTGGAATGGGAAGTTCCTAGCAACGTGAAAGAAGTCCGAAGCTTCTTAGGACTTGCTTTGGATATTATCGCCGCTTTGTAGAGGATTTTCCAAAATTGCTCGTCCGCTCACTCATTCTGAGAAAACTCAAAAGTTCACGTGGAATGAGAAGTGCCAGTGGTTTTGACGAACTTAAGAGGAGACCGACGACACCTATATTAGCACCGGAGGGAACCGATGGATTCATAGTATACTGACGCTTCAAATCGGGGTTTGGGATGTGTGTTGATGCAGAGGGATAAAGTGATTGCTTATGCTTCTCGGCAATTGAAACCATACGGTTAATTATCCGACTCATGATCCGGAGCTAGCGATTGTGGTCTTTGCCTTGAAAATTTGGCGACATTATTTGTACGGCACTCATTGTCGATCTTTACAGACCACAAGAGCCTCAAGTACATTCTCGAATGAAAGAATTAAACATGAGGCGAGAGAAGGTGGCTAGAATTGATCAAGGATTACGACTTGGAGATTCTCTATCATCCGGGGAAAGCAAATGTAGTAGCCGATGCTTTGAGCCGTAAACTGTTTCCTTCGAGTGTTGGAGGCACTTACGTTCCAAACCGGATTCAACGAGAACTGATCCGCGAGGGGATTGAAGTATGGGCACCAGGAATCCAAGGGCAACTTTATGTGATGGAACTGACTTCATCACTAGTCGAGGAGATCAAGTCTAAACAATTGAACGATTCTCTGATCCTTCGATTATGTGACGAAGTAAAGAAAGGAAAAGCCCCAGGATTCGTGATACAAGATGATGGAGTTCTGAGATTTCAGAGTCGACTTTGCGTTCCCGATGATGATGATTTGAGAAGGACTATTCTGAAGGAAGCTCACAGCGCGCCCTATTCTATTCACCCGGGCAGCAGTAAGATGTATAAGGATTTAAAGCAAAACTTTTGGTGGGGGAATATGAAGAAGGACGTAACGGAGTACGTTTCGAAGTGTTTGACTTGTCAGCAGGTTAAGATTGAGCATCAGCGACCTGCCGGGATGTTAAAGCCGCTTCCGATCCCTGAATGGAAGTGGGAGGACATTTCGATGGATTTCATCACCAGTATGCCAAGGACTAGAACGGGAATGAACATGATTTGGGTTGTAGTTGATCGACTAACCAAGTCGGCTCATTTCCTAGGGATTAAAGATACATGGGGACCCGAGAGATTGGCGCGAGTATTTATTGCGGAGATAGTCAGATTGCATGGGACGCCGAAGACCATTGTTTCAGATCGAGATGGTCGTTTCGTGTCGCACTTCTGGAGGGCAGTGCATAGGGCTTTGGGGACCGAGCTAAACTTTAGTACAGCTTATCATCCCCAAACGGACGGTCAGTCCGAAAGGACTATTCAGACTGTAGAAGACATGCTTAGAGCCTGTGCCTTGGATTGGTCAACTGATTGGGAAGTTCATTTACCATTAGTTGAATTCACCTACAATAATAGTTGGCATGCTTCAATTAAGATGGCACCATTTGAAGCTTTGTACGGGAGAAGATGCCGATCACCCCTGTGTTGGGATGATTCTTCGGACTTGATCGGGACGGAACCGGAATTGATTATTCAGACTCAAGAAAAGATAGCTTTGATTCGGGAAAGACTGTTGACTGCCCAGAGTCGACAGAAATCTTATGCAGACTTACGTCGTCGCCCTCTAGAGTTCGACGTTGGTGACCATGTACTATTGAAAGTGTCTCCTACACGAGGGATTTTCCGTTTTGGGAGAAGAGGCAAGCTTAGTCCGAGATATATCGGACCATTCGAGATCCTCGAGAGAGTTGGAGATTTAGCGTACAGGTTGGCCTTACCGCCATCACTGAGTCACGTTCACAATGTGTTTCACGTATCCCAACTGCGGAAGTATGTACCGGACCCCAGTCACGTCATTGATTTCGATGAGATCGAGATAGCTAATGATGGCACCTTCGAAGAGAGACCAATCAAGATACTTGAGAACCGGATCAAACAATTAAGGAATAAACCAATACACTTGGTTAAAGTACAATGGTCACGACATGGAGTCGAAGAGGCCACTTGGGAAACGGAGGACGGTATGAAGGCTAAATATCCGGAGTTGTTTTCATCTTAAGTTTCGGGACGAAACTTCTTTTTAGGGAGGAAGGATGTAATACCCGAGATTTCTGTTATGTAATCGGAACTTGTGATATTGTAATGATTGTACTATTGTTTGAGTACTATTTTCCGTATTTCATAATCCAATGTTATCGAGCGTATGATTTCATAATTGTGATTTGAAGATTGTAATTCTGCGCATGTAGCACACGCTACAAGCTATGTATAGCGTGCGCTAACGTGGATTCATAGCGCACGCTACTGAGAGTCATTAGCGCACGCTATGCGTGGTCAAATTGATTGGGACGTGCGGTAGGTGAGATCCGCCGGGACCCCCGCCGGATCGTGTCGGATGTACTGGACGGCTTCGGGAAAGCCGAGTCAACGCCTTAGCGCACGCTACGTATATGCGTAGCGCACGCTAAGTGCCGAGTCTGATTTAGTCAGGGAGCCGTTAGCGCACGCTACGGACAGGGTCTAGCGCGCGCTAATAGCCATTTATTATAAATAGGACAACATCCTATTCGTGATTTCAGTTCTTTCTCGTCCCATAAACCGAACTCTTACACTTAGAACATAACTCCCTTTGTCCTAAACACTTCATATCAACCTCCTAGTTCGAGATTGAAGATCGTATATCATTGGAGATTGGTGTTCAAGCCTTCGGTATTGGATCGCTTCATTTTCCTCCGTATTCTTCACTACTTTGAGGTAGGTGATTCTTCACTGATGTTAGTAATGTTCCTAAGGAAGTTTGAATCATGTTTTGATAGCAAGTATTTCGTTTATAATCGGTCATCACATGTTAGAAGGATACTTTTGACGTATCGGCATTATATATCGTATGAACCTTTGAACCATCTTATTATAAGGACTCCTAAGCATGTTCAAATCGAGTTATGATCAAGAATCGGATATTTACCCATTGATACGTTTTACACGATGGAATCATGTGTTTTGGAACGTAGAACAAATGGAACTTAGATTATTTCTTGGAGGTCGTAGATGAATTATGATGTTGAGTTGACTATCCGTATATTCGTATTTCATAACCATAAAACTTCCACAAACCTTATTAGCATGATATGCCCGAGGATAACTTGTATTATCACGGTAGAATTCTTGAGTTCTTCACCATTCAACCCGATTTTCGGTTTGCGG
This sequence comes from Orobanche coerulescens, assembly GCA_033398695.1. NCBI lineage: Eukaryota > Viridiplantae > Streptophyta > Magnoliopsida > Lamiales > Orobanchaceae > Orobanche > Orobanche coerulescens. The sequence continues at coordinate 13,057,591 of CM065819.1, forward strand.
TATTACGCCATGCAAGATTAGCGCACGCTAACATGTGTGAGTTAACGTGCGCTATCGAGGTCGATTAACGCATAATACGACGTAGCGTGCGTTATATATCGGCCGGTGCAAATCGCCGATTCGTAACTAGCGCACGCTAGTCTTACCCGATAAGCGTCAAATGCCCGCTTAGCGCACGTTACGTAGAGTATGTAGCGCACGCTAAGCACCCGCATGCATTGCTTATTTCGAGCTTTTCGGCCGTAGACGAATTGTTAGACCATCGTTCGACTTGAGATGATTTGTATATCGTTCCTTTGTTAAGGTTCGAGCACATACGTTGATCGAAGGAGGCGGCCTTCGAGTGTGTTGAGATCATCGAAGTATTTCGTCTTGCCATTTTCGAGGCAAGTATCATATGTCGAGTTCGATTTATATTGAATCTTTGATCATGCTTGTGGTTTTGTTCATATTGTTGAATATGAGATGTATTTCGAAAATTCTCATGATATTGGTTGATTATTTGTTCGTATTGATGAACATATTGAAATGCATATGTGTATGCATAGTTGATTGATTATGGTATAAATGATCCGAGGGGATCATGAGGATCTATCCGAGGGCGCTGGATCGAATGTCCACCATGCGTTGGTCCGACGGATCATCATGGGGATCTATGCCGATGGCGCCGGATCGCTGGACGGGTTTTCCACCATGCGTTGGTCCGACGGTATCATCATGGGGATCTATACCAAGGGCGCTGGATGTTGGATTACCTGTATTGTGTTGATGGAATCGTGAGGATTCGCATCGTTGATTCCTAGCGGAAGTCCGTTTTGCATGTTTTATGATGCATTGATGATTTATTGTATTATGATACTTGTACTAGCATCGTTTTGCTAACCCCTTCGGGGGTGGACATTGTTTTGATGTTCAGGTAGCCGAGGAGCGGGGAGGCAACCACAGCACCGACAGGACGATGAAATGGCTCAGTGATGTGATTGATGTTATTGTTGTTGAGAGTTGTCTTCTTGTTTCGTTTAGTACTCGAGTACGTCTGTTTTAATAATGTCCTTTCGATATGGTTGTATAAATTAACTCTTTGATCGGTTGAATCAAATATGTCTTTAAACTTCAGTTGTACGATTGGTTTATATTTACACTCTTTTTAAAATTAGCCTTGTAAATCCTTACCTAAAGGGTTTACGGCGCTGTAATTATTCCGAATATCTCGGGGTGTTACAAAATCGATGCATACGACCCCAAAAAAAGGTGGAATTTACGAGGTTAAACAAGATGTTGAAATAAAATCTACTATAGATGATTTAGTACGAAAAGTGGATGTGTTAGTCTTGAAGCAATCCATCCCCTCGTCAAACTCAAAAAATGAATTTTGCATTTCATGTGCGGAATCATTTCATTCATCTCAATCTTGTCCCTCTGGTCCACAAAATCAAGAAATTTTTAATGAAGAAGTCAATGTGTTACATTCATATGGAAAATCTTCGGACAGTCCATTTGCTCCAACTTATAATCCAAACTGGAGGAATCATCCAAATTTTTCCTGAAAGCAAAATATGCCTCCAATGAATCAAGGAGTACATCAAATGAATATGTCAAATCAACAAAATGTCTGTCCTAATCAATATCCTCCAAATACTTATCAGTATCCTTCTATAGTGCCAAAGAAACCATCTTTGGAAGATACATTGAAACAATTCATGCAATCTACTCAACAAATGTTCCAATCAACTCAGCAAGCTGTACAATCAAACTCACAGGCTATTTCTAAGCTTGAAACACAAATTGGTCAACTTGCAACAACTTTAGCTGAAAGAGAAATGGAAAATTTCCGAGTCAGCCCATCCCTAATCCTAAAGGAAAATATGAAGTAAACTCTTCTAACGCAGAAGTTTAGTCCATAACTACCCTTAGAAGCGGAAAAGAAATACAAAAGCCTAACTATGATCCGGAAGAAAAATCAAATGAACCACAAGTTTCAAAATCAAAAGATTCTATAGAAAAAGAAAAACCTTACGTTCCAAAAGCTCCATTTCCTGAAAGACTTATTCGAAAAGATAAAAGTGCGCAATACAAAGATATAATGGAAATATTTAAACAAGTTCGAATAAATATTCCATTCCTTGATGCTATTAAACAAGTGCCTGCTTATTCTAAGTTCTTGAAAGATCTTTGCACTGTAAAAAAAAGAACAAATGTTCCAAGAAAGGCATTTTTAGCTGAACATGTTAGCTCAATAATCCAAAATAAAACTCCCGTTAAGTATAAAGATCCTGGTAGTCCTACAATATCTTGTGTCATTGGAGATCACATCATTAAACGAGCCTTGCTTGATTTAGGAGCCAGTGTGAATTTATTACCATATTCTGTTTATACACAACTTGGATTAGGGGAGCTAAAATCAACATCTGTGATACTTCAACTAGCTGGTAGATCTATAAAAATACCTCGAGGAATCATAGAGGATGTTCTGATTCAAATAGATAAATTCTACTTTCCTGTTGATTTTATAGTCATAGACACTGAATCTGTTGAGAATACCAAAGATCAAATCCCTGTCATTTTAGGAAGGCCATTTTTTAGCTACTTTAAATGCATTAATTAACTGTAGAAATGGCATCATAAAATTTTCTTTTGGAAATATGACTGTTGAACTAAATATGTTTAACATTTCTCAACAACATGATGATCATGATGATGTCTGTAAGGTAAATATGATAGAGAGTATGGGTCCTTATTTCTTTCCAAAAATGGACAATGATGATCTTTTTGAAAGCTGTCTTGCTCATTTTGGCTCAGATTTTGACATCGACAGTTCAATTAATGAAGTAAATTCTTTACTAGAGTCTAAACCATTATTGGATAATGATAAATGGAAAGCTAAAACCGAACCACTTGAGAGCCAAATGAATAAAGAAGTACATATTGAGGAAGATAGAGCTCAATCCATTACCTGAGTCTCTAAAATATGCATTTTTAGGACCATCAGAAACCCTGCCTGTCATCATAGCATCAGATTTAGATGAAGAACAAGAAGATAAGTTAATCAATGTCCTTAAAGAACATAAAGAAGCAATAGGCTGGACCATCTCCGATATTAAAGGTATTAGTCCTTCTATATGCATGCATCGAATTCACCTTGAAGAAAATGCGAAAACTTCCCGAGAATTTCAAAGAAGACTAAATCCTAATTTGAAATAAGTTGTAAGAGCTGAAATAATCAAACTCTTAGATGTAGGGATCATCTACCCTATTTCTGATAGCTCTTGGGTCAGTCCTGTTCTTATAGTTCCAAAGAAATCTGGCATAACTGTAATCACGAATGAAGAAAATGAACTTGTTCCAATCAGAATTCAAACTGGATGGAGAGTCTGTATTGATTACATAATATTGAACTCTGTTACAAGAAAAGATCACTTTCCACTTCCTTTTATTGATCAAATGCTAGAAAGGTTAGCCGGTCATGCTTATTATTGTTTTCTTGATAGATATTCCGGTTATAACCAAATTCCCATTGCTCCTGAAGATCAGGAGAAAACCACTTTTACCTGTCCTTTCGGCACTTTTGCTTACCGACGAATGCCATTTGGTCTGTGTAATGCACCTGCTACTTTTCAGCGGTGTATGATGAGCATTTTCTCTGACATGGTTGAGCGGTTTTTGGAAATTTTTATAGATGATTTTTCTGTATTCGGGTCTAACTTTGATGAATGTTTACACCACTTAACCCAAGTGTTGGTTAGGTGTAAGGAGAAGAATCTTGTCCTAAACTGGGAAAAATGTCATTTTATGGTTAAAAAAAGGAATTGTCTTAGGACATGTGATTTCTGAAAAAGGAATTGAGGTGGACAAATTTAAAGTTGATTTAATATCCAGTCTTTCACCCCCACGAACGATTAAAGAAATTCGGTCATTCTTAGGCCATACTGGTTTTTACCGTCGATTCATCAAAGATTTTAGCAAAATCTCAAGGCCATTATGTAACTTACTTTCAAAAGACACGCCTTTCGTATTTGATTATCATTGTCTAAAAGCTTTTAAGACACTCAAATCTATGTTGAGCTCTGCACCTATCATCAAATCTCCAAACCGGAATCTTCCTTTTGAAATAATGTGTGATGCATCCGACTATGCCGTCGGTGTAGTATTGGGTCAAAGATTAAATAAATTGCCAAGTGTAATATATTATACAAGTAGAACTCTAAATGATGCCCAATTAAATTATTCTACAAATGAAAAAGAATTGCTTGCAGTCCTTTTTGCCTTAAACAAATTTCGACCTTACTTGATTGGTTCAAAAGTCATAATTTACTCCGATCATGCTGCACTAAAATATCTTATTTCTAAGAAAGATGCTAAACCTCACTTGATCCGTTGGATTCTATTGTTACAAGAGTTTGACTTAAAAATTCGAGATAAAAAAGGTTCTGAAAATGTTGTTGCTGATCATTTGTCTAGGCGAATCGTGAATTTTACTGATAAAGAACCTCCCATTAATGAAACTTTTCCTGATGAATAACTCATGTCTGTAATATCCGCAATTTTCGATTTTCGGTAAATTTCTTTTTTCGGCCGGAGTCCGTTTTGACGACTCGCTCATGACCGTTTTGTCATTTCGAGAATGATTAATTCTGCACTTTTTGTCATCCGAGTTCGTTTCGGTATCGTTTTGTTGAGTTCCGAACTTTTTAGCGACTTTTCCGCACTTGAGTTCGATTCTTGCGAATCTCGTCCGAAACTGTTGTTTCGAGTTTCTCGTAAGTTCATTTAATGCTATTATTCATGTTGCAAGCTTTGGTTTGGTGTTTCGATCGCGTATCGTGATTTTCGGACGTTTTGGGCCATTTTCGTAATTTCCCAAAGTTTTGGGTAATTACTTCCGTTGTTGAATTCCGAGCCTTCGGGTGGTCGGAATTGTGTGTTCTCTTAGCTCTTAGATTCGTCTTTGCGAGTACGTCGTAACCGTATCATCGATTCGTATTCAGGTTCGGGTTTCGGGTCGTTCGGAGTTGGCCGCCGAGTCATGGCCGGCACTGGCCCAGGCCAGATCCGGCCGAGTCACGGCGGTAGTGCTCGGCAGCCTGGACGAGTCACGGTCGCGTGATCGGCAGCTTCCGGCCGAGCAGCCGCACCGTAGGGCCGCGCACACTCGTGGCATTTTTCGGCCAACCTGATCAGACGGTGCCGCGGCACACGCCGGCCGAGCCATGCACACCGCCGACCACCGGGAGCCATTTTGGGCCCGGTGCCGCGGCACACTCCCGCTGGGCATGCACACTGGGCACTCTATTTATGGTCCTGCACACGGGTTTTTGGCCATTTTTCTCCTTCTTCTCATTTCCTTCCGCGGCTGAGGGTGATACCAACATGGAGCCATGTTGTTTGACAACAAATCCATGAAGTTCTTGAGTTCATATCATCAATCAATCATCCGTTATCATCCTTTGATCTAGCGAATCAAGGTAATCTTCCTTAGAACCCTAATTTCGTGAATTTGGGGGTTTTTGCGTTTTTGTCCGATTCGTTCCGTATTATTGGTTAATTCATGATGGATATGATTAATCTTAGTAGTATTCTTGTGTTTAACATCATTTAATCCATTGTTCTTCGTCGAATCGAAGTATATTTCTTGATTTCCTTCGAATTGACTTTTCGGGGGATTTGTCCTTGATCTTGTTTTTCATCCGTTTTTGATGGATCGATTATGGTTAAATGAAGTTGTTAAACATATTCTATGGATTGTATATCCATATTTCAACATGGAATTCCGTTTTCGGGTTTTGACGGAACGAATCGTGTTCTTGGCCGTTTTGGGGGAAACGCTTGAACGTTCGTCATTTGTTCTTTGAATTCAACGGCTTTGAGTCGTGTTATGGAATTCATTTCATTGTTGTTCTTGTCCTTCGTAGTTTATGACCGCGAGTTGGCGATCGGTGGAGTCGGTGGGTTCGTAGTCGGTTCGTGTCAACCTACTTCGGTCGATTCTCTGTGTTGCGATTATTCGAGGCAAGTATCTTGCCCATACATTTCATATTTCATCGGCATAATTATTGATAAATGATTTTATGTGAAATACAATGTTTAATGAACGTTAAAAAGGATCGGTATGTCCTCGATAAATATTGTCTTTCAACGATAATTCGAATACTTCGTGAATGGATATGTTCTCGGAATATGTGTGTTAGTTTCGTACGTTGAGAGACGTTATAATCGCATTGAGTGAATATAATAGACCATAATTGTTTGCCGAGGATTGTGTATTGAATTGTATGTTTGTTCGGTGGGTATTCGACATGATGTGATGTTAGTCGTTACTCCTTTGGAAGGAGGTTGTGATGCTTAATGTTGCTTGTCTTGATAATCGACTATTGTTGTGTGCTTGTTGTATGTGATGTGCCTCCGGGTAGGATTGTTGAATCTCCGGGACCTATACTTGCTAGTATGGGTCGGGCGAAACCGTAGGGTTATCCAATACGGGTATGTCTTGCGGGGACTCCGAGGTTCGGGGCTTGCTAGCCCGATGTCGGGATAACTTGTGGGGTTATCATCGGGTATGTCTTGCGGGGACTCCGACGTTCGTGGCTTGTTAGCGCGATGCCGGGATAACTTATGGTTGTGGTTTGGTTGTGATATTCGTGTCGTGGAGACATGTGATTTGATATGTTTTTCCTATTGGGTTATTCACTCGGGTTTGTTCTTCGGGAGCATCTGAGGTTCGTGGCTTGTTAGCACGGGACACGAATAATCCTTAGGAATATGTGATTTGTGATTTGGGTCACGGACCCCGTATTTTGTGAAATGGGTTGTGGACCCTGCGTATTGTTACCGGAACTTGAATATTGGAAAATGACTTTTGGGCTGTGTCCCTAAATGTTTTCGAAAGGTTTTAGAATTCTTATATCCCAAATGTTTTCTAAACTCCCGAGATCGTCAAATGTTTTGTAATGTGGACATTGGGTTATTTCCTACCTTTCACGTTTTGAATGGTTTGATCAAGTGAATTTTCTGGGAAGTATATTCGCGATTATTACATTTTTTGTGGAGTATGATATGTATGGCTTGTTTTCGTATTTATACTTGCACTAGCAAAACAGTGGAGTTTTGCTAACCCAGTATTCGGGGTGGATGTCTATTTTGCATTCGGGTTTTGGAGCATAGCACGTGGTCGGCACGAAGGATGATGAAAGATGAACGATACTAATCACACGAGGATCCGTTGATGTCGTATTGGTCTAGTTGTATTTTCTTTTCCGCCGCAAGATCTTTTCCCCGTACGGGAGTTTATTGTATTTTGACCCTCGCGTGGGTATATGTTGTAATTGAGCTGTTTATTTTTATTGAAAGACCAAATCGGTCTACTGAGTCATTTAGCCTTGAAGGCATTGTCGAGATGTTAAATGTTGTTACCAGCCTGGTAGATCTTCGAGGAGAGGGTCTACGGCGTGTAATATCCCTGAGTGGATTGGGGGTGTTACAATGTCTGTTTCTCAAATACCTTAGTATGCAGACATTGTCAATTATCTTGTCACTGGTAACATGCCATGTCATTGGAATAACCAAGATAAAACAAAACGAAGTAAAAAAATTCTTTTGGGATGATCCATATTTGTTCAAATATTGTCCTGATCAAATCATTAGGAGATGTGTGGCAGAACATGAATAACAAAATATCATTTCCTTTTGTCATGATCATGCATGTGGAGGTCATTTTAGTTCAAAGAAAACAACTGCTAAAATTCTGCAATGTGGTTTTTAATTGGCCAATACTTTTCAAAGATACACATTCATATTGCAGCACATGTGATAGATGTCAAAGATTAGGTCGAATTTCTAAACGAAATATGATGCCTTTAAACCCAATTTTAATTATTGAAATATTTGATGTTTGGGGCATAGATTTTATGGGACCTTTTCCAATTTCTTTTGGCAATATTTACATCCTTGTGGCCGTCGATTATGTTTCAAGATGGGTAGAAGCAATTGCTTGCAAAACAAATGACCACAAAGTCGTGGTAAAATTTTTGAAAGAAAATACTTTTTCCAGATTTGGAACACCACGAGCAATTATAAGTGATGGAGGAAAACATTTTTGTAACCAATTTTTGAATCATTTGTTTAAAAAATATGGTGTTACGCATAAAGTTGCCACTCCTTATCACCCTCAAACAAGTGGACAAGCTGAAATTTCAAACAGAGAAATCAAACATATTCTTGAAAAAACTGTTAATCCTACAAGGAAAGATTGGTCTTTGCGATTGAATGATGCATTGTGGGCTTACCGTACTGCTTTTAAAACTCCCATCGGAATGTCTCCATTTAGGCTCGTCTTTGGAAAACCATGTCATTTGCCTGTTGAATTGAAACATAGAGCATACTGGGCCATAAAACGATTAAATTTTTCATTAGACATGGCTGGAATTCATAGAAAACTTCAACTAAATGAGTTGGAAGAAATCAGAAATGATGCTTACGATTGTGCAAGGAAATATAAGGACAAAATGAAATTTTTTCATGATAAACACATTTTGAGAAAAACTTTTTCTCCTGGTCAAAAAGTCCTTTTTTTTTAACTCTCGTTTGTTATTATTTCCAGGCAAGTTGCGTTCACGATGGTCTGGTCCATTTATTATTCATACGGTCTATCGTCATGGAGCTGTAGAAATAGAAAATCCAAAAAATGGAAATATTTTTAAAGTGAATGATCAACGGTTAAAACCATATTTGGAATTAAAATCTTTTGAGGTAGAAGAGGTTCTTCTTAAAGACCCCGATATTGTGGATTAATTCTCCATTGTGTTTGCCCGGTCAAGTGGCGGATAACGGTATTCCGTGACTAGTAAAGTCGGATTTTTCAGTTTCCCACAACAACTGATTTTGTAGATATTTTTTTTATTTTTATTTTTAATTATGGAACAAACTTTAAAAACAATTGAAAAAAGATTTCCCTTTCTTAGTAAAAAAGTCATTTTGAAACTTTACCAAGCCAGAGTTGAGAGGATGAGGGTGCTTATGAATAACGACATACCTTTTGATATTCGATTCATTATTGAAGCTAAAGTGAGAATAGCGGGTGAATTCACGGAAACACCAACTAGATTTTTACCAGGGCTTGGAAAAAATTCATATGCCAAGAAACGACGAGCAAAGAAAATCGTTGTTTGCTACAAATGTGTTAGGTGGAACTGTGATTTAAGATGTCGATCTTTAAGAATTTCTTCCACAAACAGAGAAGATAAAATTCAGTTCATCAAGGATGGTCTGAATAAGGAGAATTTAGATGATATCGAAATTTATCTTGATACGCATCCTAGTGGACTCGTACATTATGGGATTCGATGTTTGTGGAATAAATTCAAACCATAATATGAACAACGTCTTGGGAATCTGACGTTAAAAGACTCTGTTTGCCAATTTGTAAGAAAATTAGATGGGAAGCTTCTCCCCGACTCATAGAAGGCGTTTAAGCCGTTTCTGAATGTAAAATTAGAGGAAGATGTGAGCCACAATCACAACTACTGTACATACACGTGAGTATCTTTACTTTTTGTCGTTTTTTTAGATTTTCTGAATAAAAAATGTGATACACAATAAATGCATTCATTATTCTATTTAGTAATTGAAGCGCAATTAACGCGGTCACAGATTTGATAAATCTTTTAATTTTATTTTGCATCTATAAATAAACATTGCAGTTGTTTCTTTTCTGCATCCCTCAAACTTGTATTCTTTTCATTTTCTCTCTAAGTAATTTTCTTCCACAAAAAGGTTTAACTCCATCTGCATTTTTGGTGGAGCTAGTCATGGGAAAGAGGCTTGCTTTACTGAAGCAGCCCACAACTTGGGTCGTACCTTAGGACAAAAATGCATTCATGTAGTTTACGGAGGATGAAGTCTAGGATTAATGGGACGTGCTGCTGCTTCTGCCTATATGGAAGGAGTAAAAGTGTAGGGAATCATTCCAAAACCTCTGGCTGAAAGTAAAATCACCGGAGCAACCATTGGAGATGAGTTCAGAGCTGTGAATATGCAAGACCGCATAACTCACATGATAAATAATGCTGATGCCTTTATCACCCTTCCCGGTGGTTTTGGCACTCTTGAGGAACTTATTCATGTGGTTACCAGAGCCCAGCTAAATGTTCATACGAAACCAATAGGTCTGCTAAATGTCAATGGTTTCTTCGATGGTTTACTATTTTTCATCAACTATTCTTATGAAAAAGGTTTTATTTCTGAGCGTGCTAAACGAATCATAGTAGTTGCAACAACACCAGAAGAGCTGATCAAAAAACTTATTGCATTTGTTCCTGAACCAGACCCATCTCTAGCTAATATTGTTTGGATGGAAGATTTCACTGTGCGGAAACGCAAAATTGATACATTCCTTTCCCTCTGATATCCCACTTCATTCCTCTTGTTGTTTTTACTTTTTAGCGGGTGTAAAAATCGTGAAAATGATGGCAGCTTAAGGAGTTTCTTTTCGACCTCTTGACGCGCATCTATCCACGATTTATGTGTTGTTATTTCTATCACTGTACTTTTTCTCGTTTGTTTTTAATAAAAGCATTGATGGCATCGTAAGGCGACTCTTCGGACTCTCTTGAAGCGCATCTAGGTTGTTTGTGTTATACTTACGGGTATATATTTTCTTTTGTTGTTTTGCCACACTTATTTCTTGCAGGTCCAAAAAAGGCTTGAGCCAAGCGTCGTCTTTCATAAACAGGGAAGCCTTATTTAAACCCTTACTCCAATATTCTTTTTACACAATAAGGATATTGTTTATCATTAAGTATGGGGGAAGGTGTATATCTATATCTATATATATATATATATATGTGAAATATTAAAAAAAACGGCCTGATAAAGAAAAAAAGAAAAAAAAAAGGGAGGTCAAGTGCGAAAATCATCACTATATATACATAAAATAGCACTTGAACTATCCCTTAAGTGATACATAAATCCTTCCAGAAGATCCATTGCATACTTTTCCTTACACAAGAGTATGACCTTACCAGATGAATATTCAATTACCATGTACAGAATAACTTGGGGATGATGGTTTGAGAGTTTTCATTACAAAAGGGGGGGTGTTGATTGTTATTTATAGGATTTGTTATGCATCTAAATTCACAATTGATCTTGGCTAGCAAACCTCATAATTTTCCCTTTATCCTACCCATACCCAAAGCCACGTTACAACCAAAAGAAAGACCTTTTGGTTTATGCATGAGTTTATTTTTAAGTAGTGGAGATTTGATTTTTGACCAAGCATATGATAATGACACATTATGCTTTGATATGAGTGAACTCTTCTCGAATATCCCGTATATACACTTGAGTGAAGAGTGATATCCACTGTGAGGGTATTGAATCTTTTGGCATTCGATTCTCAATGAAGTTGTTAGAATTTGGTGCGGCATCCTATTTTTCTCTGATCTCACTTGGGTCATGATCACTTGTTCTCTCTTGATATTGGTTTTGTCATGATTTTTTTCAGCATATGAGTATTATAACTCGGGTATAAGATTTTCCCGAGGACGTGCAAAATATAAGTGTGGGGGAATTTGTTTAGTATATTTTGAGTAATATTTTTATTAGTATTTTATATATATAATTGTGTGTTGTGTGATAATTTATTCGTTTTACCATATATTTATATTATTTCATTTTGTTAGAATTTTCTATAATTTTATGTCATTTTTTGATAATTAATTGGAATTAAATTATATCTGCAGGTTAACCAACCGGTACAAGACAGATCAATTGGTTCAAGGGCGATATTTTTACAAAATTCAAATATAGTCACGACTGGTCTCATTTTATTCGTCTCGTCGAGACGAACGTTTTAAAAAAAAAATTCATCCGAATCCGAGTTCGTATGAAGAAGTTATGACCGTTCGAAGGACAATTAAATAGACGGACCATATTGTGCCACGTGTCAACACCCGATTGGACCGGAATTTCAACTCTATGCTGATGTCATCCATGACATCAGCATTAATGGGCAGCCGTGTATTATTGGGGGTGGGATTTTAAAAATGTAAAAATTATTATGCACGTTATGCGTACTGCATAGCGCACGCTATCAAAGGGTAGTTAACGTACGTAAAACGGACTGGTTAACGTACGTAATATCATTTCAAATCAAATGAACATTGGGAAAAAGTCAGGGTCAAAGTCAGAGATTCAAACGGTCAGATTGAAAAATGCACGCAACGGCTAGTCTGATTAATGTGCACTAAAACATATACTTAACGTACGCTACAATAGCAGAATAACGTATGTAATATGAAGAGGCAACATACGTAAAAGAAGAAACGAAAGCTACTGGACTGAAACTGTAATACATTAAGATACGTAACGAAGATGTGCTAACGTACGTAAAGAAGAGGCTTTAATGTACGTAATAGAGGCTGTAGAGGCTAACGGCTAGTTGGAAGAGAAATGCCTATAAATACCACTTTCTATGGTATTCATCATACTACAACATTGAGCAAAACATATATACTTCTTATATCATTGTAAACATCCTAGTTGTTGTACTTGAGCTTGAATTGATAGTGATTGAGTGTTATACAGTAAATCATACCAGAGAGGAAAAAGAAAGGATACGATTGGATTCGGTGTTATTAGGATCAAGGATCCGGCATTGTTAGAATCGCAATCGATATCTACGTGAGGTTTATCTAGTACCCATAGAAAGCTAGATTGGTTGATTCCTTGTCCAATAGAAAAGGAAAATGGTTTAACTTGGACCGACATAAAGACAAGTGTTAGAACGATTTACTCGGACCGACAGAAGACGAGCTTGTAACGGTTATCCCTCGACCGACAGAAGAGATGTGCAGAGGTTTATCTTTAGCCTATAGAAAAATATACCAAGAGAGGATGTAGGCACGTTTGGCCGAACCTCTACAAATCCTTGTGTCGTTTAATTTCCACACCTTTATTAAATCACTTCCGCAACGCGAAAGAGTTTTATAACTCTATCTCCAAACGGCAATACCGATCAATCTTGCTCTAACAATTGGTATCGGAGAGGTACCTCCTAGAAGCGGCTTAACATCCAAGGAGAAGATCCAAATGGCGTTCTAATTTGTTCCGGTCGAAGGTTTTGCCTTGAACCGACCACCATTCTTTGATGGATCAAATTATATAACATGGACGAAAAAGATGTCGATCTTTATTCGTTCCTATGATATAGAGATTTGAAAGATCATTTGTCTTGGCCCGAAAGTTCCAATCAAATACGACGGATCTCTTAAGAGCTTCGAAGAATATAATGACGAGGATTGGAAGAACGACCATCTAAATTGTAAGGCTACTCAACTTCTATATTGTGCCTTAAATCCAGAAAAGGTCAATCGTATCTCATCGTGTGAAAGTGCTAAAGAGATATGGAAAATTCTTGAAATCACACACGAAGGGACAACTCAAGTCAAGGAGACAAAGATCAATATGCTTCTCCATGACTAAGAGTTATTCATGATGAAGGGTGACGAATCCATCACCAACATGCTCGACTAATTTGCGGTCATCACCAATGGTCTTGCTTCGTTCGGTAAACCATTATCAAGTAGTGAGAAAGTCAAGAAAATCTTAAGAACTCTACTTGTTGAATGGGACGGCACGGTTACGGTGATAATGGAATCTAAAGATTTAAACAATCTTGATTTTAGTGCTCTCGTTGGTTCACTTATAAACTACGAGATTGTTCTGAAATCTCGGAATGCTAAACCGAAGCCAAAGGAAAAATCAATAGCCATGAAGGCTAAGATGTCAAAAAGAGAAGAAATCCCGGTGGACGAAAGCGACGAAGAATCGGCATATTATGCCAAAAATATTAATAAGTTTCAGATCTTATTAAACTGGAGAAAGAAGGACATCAAGATGGGCGAATCGAAGAAATTCGACAACAATTGTCGAGTCTGTGGTAAACCAGGCCACTTTGTGAAGAATTGCCGAGCTAATCAAAAGAAGGAAGTCTTGATTGCAACATGGAGTGATGGAGACGAGGATGAAGATTTCTTGAATCAAAATAACCTCGCTCTCATGGCCAGAGTTCATTCGACGATAGCAACGTCGAAAGCCAAGTAAGTACATCCTCTCATGACGAGTTATTTAAAGCATTTGAATTATTGCATACTGATTTTCAAAATGCTTTATCCGAGATTAAATCCCTCCAAGCGAAAAATAAATCATTGGAAACCAAAAATTCCAAAATTCTTAAAAAAAAAAATTGTCGAGACCGATCATTCTAAATGTATTGAAAATGAAAATATTTTAAAGGATGATCTCTTGAAAACTCAGACCGAACTTAAAAATTTAACGAAGAAATTTTGTGTGGAAATGAAAAATTTGAACAAATGCTCTCGGTTCAAAAATTTACTTTGAATAAACAGGGGTTAGGATTCAAACCGCATTTGAAAAACGAACCCTTAAATTTTAAGATACCCCGATATGAAAAATATTTAAAAATTAGGCATCATATTACAAATTGTAAAAGCTCACGACGGACGGTTAAAATCAAAAAGATTTGGATTCCAAAAGAAACCGTTATTCCTAACATCGTCCATATTTCAAAACAAAAACCAACTCTCGGTTGGATCCCCGAAATTGATTTTTATCACTGGTATTTTACTTAGGGGGCAATCCTTTTTAAAATGGATATTTTTGTTAGGGGGAGTTATACCCGTTTCATGCATATTATATATATATATATATCAATTGGTATTTATTATTCGTTTTATTGCATTTTTTGCTGATAGGGGAGAGAAAATATATAAATGCGATAAAAAGCGTCATGGAAGAATGACGAGAAAAATAAAATGCAAAAAGGGGAAGAAAAGAAAAAAACGAAGAAGTCGAAAAATATAGATCCCGTGAAAAATAAAAAGGGGAGAAAAAATCGAAAAACCAAAAATGACAACGAAAAAGTCGAAAATGACAGAAAAAGAAAAGTTGGGAGAACTAACGATACGATCAAAGCCGAAAACTTTGATTCGTAGAAATATACATATATTTTATTTTTGCAGGTATTTATCCATTCATAAGTGTTGTTTTATAATCATCAAAAAGAGGGAGATTGTTGGAATATTTTACTCCATACATTCATTAATTGAGTTTTGATGATTAAAGTTGCTAAACAAAGCAAAACAGGCGAAGCAAACTATCGAAGGAGTGGAAGTCACAATCTGGACTGCATGCTTAACGCACGCTATGCGTACTGCATAGTGCACGCTATCAAAGGGTAGTTAACGTACGTAAAACGGACTGGTTAACATACGTAATATCATTCCAAATCAAATGAACGTTGGGAAAAAGTCAGGGTCAAAGTCAGAGATTCAAACGGTCAGATTGACAAATGCAGGCAACGGCTAGTCTGATTAGCGTGCACTAAAACATATACTTAACGTACGCTACAACAGCAGAATAACGTACGTAATGTGAAGAGGCAACGTACGTAAAAGAAGAAACGAAAGCCACTGGACTTAAACTGGAAGACGTTAACGTACGTAACGAAGATGTGCTAACGTAGCAAAGCTAACGTATGTAAAGAAAAGGCTTTAACGTATGTAATAGAGGCTGCAGAGGCGAACGACTAGTTGGAAGAGAAATGCCTATAAATATCACTTTCTATGGTATTCATCATACAACAACATTGGGCAAAATATATATACTTGTTATATCATTGTAACATCCTAGTTGTTGTACTTGAGCTTGAATTGATAGTGATTGAATGTTATACACTAAATTATACAAGAGAGGAAAAAGAAAGGATACGACTGAATTCGGTGTTATTAGGATCAAGGATCCAGCATTGTTAGAATCACAATCGATATCTACGTGAGGTTTATCTAGTACCCATAGAAAGCTAGATTGGTTGATTCCTTGTCCAATAGAAAAGGAAAATGGTTTAACTTGGACTGCCATAAAGACAAGTGTTATAACGGTTTACTCGGACCAATAGAAGACGAGCTTGTAATGGTTATCCCTCGACTGATAGAAGAGACGTGTAGAGGTTTATCTTTAGCCTATAGAAAAAGATATCGAGAGAGGACGTAGGTACGTTTGGCCGAACCTCTATAAATCCTTGTGTCATTTTATTTCCACACCTTTATTAAATCGCTTCCGCAACGCGAAAGAGTTTTATAACTCTATCTCCAAATGGCGATACCGATCAATCTTGCTCCAACATAGATAAATTGTATACTCTTCTTCCCTTTTGACCGCTTTTATTCCCAATGGATATTTTCGACTTAAATTTTGTAAAAAGTACACTTATCTAACTTAGAGTGCTATGTTCAAAAGGGAATGTTATGACATGACGTGGATATAATGAATCTTTCCGTCATTAATGTGGACATCAGCATACGTATTCACCTTCTCTTCTAAATGGACGGTGCAAACTAAGAAAAATGGGAACAACTCTTAACAAAGAAAATAAATGGATGTAAGCACTTACATAAGCCATTTTGACATATTGATGCATTTATGTCAATAAGTTTGGCAGAAGAACAGTGTAAACTGTAATGATCATTATAAATACCACTCTTCCCACTATTGTAATAGATATACAAAAGTCGAAAGAAGGAATGAAACATATATTCATCATGTCTTATTTCTTTCTTAATTGCAATTTTATGTTTGTTTAATTTTATAATACTAAAATAAAAATTATATCACAACAGAAAGATATTAGTACCATAATAATGCCTCAAGCATGTTAATTAAATATTTAATATATTAGTATTATTTAAAGAAAGCATCGATATTTGAACTTGTACCAACTATCTTGTATAAAATTTATGTGTCACATAATAAAGTTGTGAGAAAGGATATCGATTATAGATTAAATTTTTGGATAAATATTTAAAATAATAATTATTTTTGGATAAATATTTAAAATAATAATTTGGGTTCATGCCAAAGGTATCCACTTACTTTGACAAATAAGGAAAAACTATTGCGAGTGATAAAAATTTGCATATGATTAATAGTGATTATGAAAATGTATACGATAAAGTGTCAAGAAAGGTGTCATGTTAGACACCATCAAAGAAAGGAGTATCTATCAAATGTATCAATTAGGGTATGTACGACGTAGCAACAAGCAAATGCTAGAATTTGTGGAGGTAACAAGTGAACTCCCTATCACCATTAGATTACACCAAGGATCAGTGCTATGCCATATTTATTTGATATTGTGATGGATGAGCTTACTAGAGATATACAAACAGTTGCCTTATACCATGTTTTTGCATGATATTAGTAATTGAATTTGAGGATATGAAAGTATGTTCAATGCAAAGTTAGAGCAATTGAGTAAGATACTAGAATGACATGGCTTTAGAGTGAGTAGATCGAACACTGCATATATGGAGTACAACTTTAGCAGTCGTCGACATGGAAAAACTCTAGTATTATTTTACTTAATGAACATGAGATACCTATGGATGGTCATATTAAATATCCTAGTACTTTTATTCAGGAAAAACTGGAGAAATAGATAATGAAGTCGATCAAAAAATACAAACCGGATAGTTGAAGTGGAGAAGTGCCATTATTGTTACGTGATCATGACATACCACTGCGACCGAAAGAAAAGTTCTCTTCATGTAACACCCCGAGATATTCGGAATAATTACAGCGCCGTAAACCCTTTAAATAAGGATTTACAAGGCTAATTAAAAAGGAAAGTGAAAATAAGACGTCAATACTGCGAAAATTCGAGTTTATGAAAACGTACAACTGGTTCAACGGGTAATTAATACAACCATATCGAATTAATATCAAAGGACACACGTACTCGAGTACAGAAACCAAACCAAGACAACAAATCTCCAATAACAATAAACATCATCAACCCCTTCGCCGCCACGCTTTGCATCGTGGTCGCTTTCCCGCTCCTCGCTACCCGAACATCAAAACAAATGTCCACCCCCGAAGGGGTTAGCAAAACAATGCTAGTACAAGTATCGTATTTAAACAATTCGAATATGCATCAACAATACACAACAAGACATATCACACGGGCTTCCGCTACCGGAACCCGACAATGCGAATCTACAAGATTCCATTACACGCATGGGTATTCCAATGATCCAGCCTCAAAGATAGATCCCAAGATGTTCGCGTCGGACCAACACGATGTGGAAATAACCCGTCCAATGATCCAGCGCCCTCAGCCTAGATCCCAAGATGATCCCGTCGGACCAACACGAGGTGGACATCCGATCCAGCGCCCTCAGCATAGATCGTACAACGTATACAAATACAACTCATGCATACACATATGCCAAATCATTATGTTCATCAACATGAACATATAAACAATATACAACGAATATCATGACAAATCAACGAAGTAAATATCATGTTCAACAACATGCATAATCATACGTATACTCCAAAAATATCGATATTAACATATCACGATACTTGCCTCGAAGATGGCAAGAATGATATACTTCAATGCTCTCGACGCACTCGAAGGCCGCCCCCTCCGATCAACGTAACAAGCTCGAACCTTAACAAAAGGAACGATATACAAATCATCTCGAGTCGAACAATGGCCTAACAATTCGACCTACGGCCGGAAAGCTCAACTAAACAAGTCGCCGATTGCTTAGCGCGCCACGTATTATACGTAACGGCGCTAAGTCAATCGTTAGCGACGCTATCGTATAAGACTAGCGGCGCTAGCCACAACCGGTCTGCTCGGCCGCTTTCATAACGTACGCTACGTACGTTCTGTGCGAAAACCGAACCTCGATAGCGCAAGTTAACTCACACATGTTAGCGTGCGCTAATCTTGCATGGCAGAATACTACGAACCGAAAACTGAGTTGAATGATGAAGAACTCATGAACCCTATGGTGATATTACAAGTTATCCTCGGGCATATCATGCTAATAAGGTTTCTGGAAGATTTATGATTATGAAACACCAATATACGGATAGTTATCTCGATATCACAATTCCTCTACGATCTTCAAGAAATAATCTAAGTTCCATCGTATTACGTTCCAAAATACATGATTCCAACGTATACAACGTATCAACTGGGTAATATCCGATCACTTGATCATAAATCGATTTAAACATGCTTAGGAGTCCTTATAATAAGATGGTTCAAAGGTTCATTCGACATCTAGTACAGATACGTCAAAAGTATCCTTCTAACATGTGATGATCGATAAAAACGAGATACTAGCTATCCAAACATGATTCAAACTTCCTCATGAACATTACTAATCATTGGTGAAGAATCACCTACCTCAAAGTAGTGAAGAACACGGATGAAAATGAAGCAATCCAACACCCAAGGCTTGGACACCAATCTCCAATGATATAAGATCTTCAATCTCGAACTAGGAGGTTGATATGGAGTGTTTAAGACGAATGGAGTTATGTTTCAAGTGCAAGAGTTCGGGTTATGGGGGAAGAAAGGATCAATTCACGAATAGATGTCATCTCTATTTATAATAAATGGCTATTAGCGCGCGCTATACACTGTCCGTAGCGTGCGCTAACGGCTCACGCCTATACTGTACTCGGCACTTAGCGTGCGCTACGCATAGACCTCTAGCGTGCGCTAAGGCGTTGACTCGGCTTTTCCCGAAAGCCGTCCGTATACATTCGACAGATCCGACAAGGGTCCCCGGCCGATCTCACCTACCGCGTCTCAATCAATTTGACCACGCGTAGCGTGCGCTAATTACACTCTGTAGCGTACGCTATGAAACCATGTTAGCGTACGCTACTCGTAGCCCGTAGCGTGCGCTACATGCATGCAATTTCAACCATATAAATCACATACACGAAATTATATGCTCGATGGCATCGGATTATGAAATATGGAGAATAGTACTCATACAAAAGTACAATTATTACAATATCACAAGTTCCAAATACATAACAGAAATCTCGGGTATTACATCCTTCCTCCCTAAGAAGAAGTTTCGTCCCGAAACTTAGGATGAAAACAACTCCGGATATTTAGCCTTCATACCGTCCTCCGTTTCCCAAGTGGCCTCTTCGACTCCATGTCGTGACCATTGTACTTTAACCAAATGTATTGGTTTATTCCTCAATTGTTTGATCCGGCCCTCAAGTATCTTGATAGGTCTCTCTTCGAAGGTGCCATCATTAGCTATCTCGATCTCGTCGAAATCAATGACGTGACTGGGGTCCGGTACATACTTCCGCAGTTGGGATACGTGAAATACATTGTGAACATGACTCAGCGATGGCGGTAAGGCCAACCTGTACGCTAAATCCCCAACTCTATCTAGGATCTCAAATGGTCCGATATATCTCGGACTAAGCTTGCCTCTCCTCCCAAAACGGAAAATCCCTCGCGTAGGAGACACCTTCAATAGCACATGATCCCCAACGTCGAACTCTAGAGGACGACGACGTACATCGGCATAAGACTGGCCGACTGCAGGCGATCAATAGTCTCTCTCGAATCAAAGCTATTTTCTCTTGAGTCTGAATAATCAATTCCGGTTCCGTCCCGATCAGATCCGAAGAATCATCCCAACACAGAGGCGATCGGCATCTCCTCCCGTACAAAGCTTCAAATGGTGCCATCTTGATAGAAGCGTGCCAACTGTTATTGTAAGTGAATTCGATCAAGGGCAAGTGAACTTCCCAATCGGTTGACCAATCCAACGCATAAGCTCTAAGCATGTCTTCTACAGTTTGAATAGTCCTTTCTGACCGGCCGTCTGCTTGGGGATGATAAGTCGTGCTAAAGTTGAGCTCACCCCAAAGCCTTGTGAATCGCTTTCCGAAGTGCGACACGAAACGACCATCTCGATCCGAAATAATGGTCTTCGGCGTCCCATGCAATCGACTATCTCCGCAACAAACACTCGTGCCAATCTCTCGGGTCCCCATGTATCCTTGATTCCTAGGAAATGAGCCGACTTGGTTAGTCGATCAACTACGACCCAAATCATGTTCATTCTGCTCTAGTCCTTGGCATACTTGTGATGAAATCCATCGAAATGTCCTCCCACTTCCATTCGGGATCTAAGCGGCTTTAACATCCCGCAGTGTCGCCGATGTTCAATCTTGACTGCCGACAAGTCAAACACTTCGAAACGCACTGCCACGTCCTTCTTCATATTCCCCACCGTAAGTTTTGTTTAAGATCCTTATACATCTTATCACTGCCTGGGTGAATAGAATAGGGCGTGCTATGAGCTTCTTTCGTAATAGTTCGTCTCAAATCATCATTATCGGAACGCAAAGTCGACTTTGAAATCTCGTAACTACATCATCTCGTATCACGAATCCCGGGGCTTTTCCTTTCTTTACTTCATCACATAATCGAAGGATCGTGGAATC
Source organism: Orobanche coerulescens (assembly GCA_033398695.1). Classification (NCBI taxonomy): domain Eukaryota; kingdom Viridiplantae; phylum Streptophyta; class Magnoliopsida; order Lamiales; family Orobanchaceae; genus Orobanche; species Orobanche coerulescens. Next base: position 13,078,951 of record CM065819.1, read on the forward strand.
GCCAACCGCTTGGACTTGATCTTCTCGACTAGTGATGAAGTCGGTTCCATCACATAAAGTCGCCCTTGATTCCCGGTGCCCATACTTCAATCCTTCGCGGATCGGTTCCGTTGAATACCGGTTTGGGATGTAAGTGCTTCCAACACTCAAGAGAAACAGTTTACGGCTCAATGCACGGCTACTACATTTGCTTTCCCGGATGATAGAGAATCTCTAAGTCGTAATCCTTGATCAATTCCACCACCTTCTCGCCTCATGTTTAATTCCTTCGATGAAAATGTATTTGAGGCTCTTATGATCCGTAAAGATCGACAATGAGTGCCGTATGATAATGTCGCCAAATTTTCAAAGCAAAACCACATTGCTAGCTCCGGATCATGAGTCGGATAATTAACCCGACGGTTTCAACCGCCGAGAAGCATAAGCAATCACCTTATCCTTCGCATCAACACACAACCCAAACTCCGATTTGAAGCGTCCAGATATCATGAATCCATCGCCTTTTCCGGGCAACATTAATATAGGTGTCGCTGCCACCTCTCTTTAAGTTCACAAACCCGGCTGGCATTTCTCATTCCACGTGAACTTTTGAGTTTTCTCAGAATAAATGAGTGAGCGGACGAGCAATTTTGGAAATTCCCTCTACAAAGCGGCGATAATATCCCGCTAGTCCTAAGAAGCTTCGGACTTCCTTCACGTTCTTAGGAGCTTCCCATTCCAAGATTGCTCCAACTTTCTTCGGGTCCACCTGAACTCCATCGGCGGATATCACATGCCCAAGGAAGGTTACTTCCTTAAGCCAGAACTCGCATTTAGCAAACTTTGCATATAGCTGTTCCTTTCTCAAGATGCTCAAAACCACACGTAAATGATCAGCATGCTTCTCTGCGTCCCTCGAATATATCAAAATGTCGTCAATGAAAACGACCACAAATTTATCCAAGTATTCCAAGAATACCCGATTCATCAATTGCATGAATACCGCAGGAGCATTGGTAAGTCCGAATGGCATCACCACAAATTCATAATGCCCGCATCGATCTCAAAGCGCATTTCGTATATCCGATTCCTTAATTCTCAATTGGTGGTATCCCGATCGCAAGTCAATCTTCGAGAATACCTCGCCTTGCAGGTTGATCAAACAAGTCGTCGATCCGAGGTATAGGATACTTATTCTTGATCGTCATCTTGTTAAGCTCCTGTAATCAATACACATCGGAGGGATCCGTCTTTCTTCCGACAAAGAGAACGGGCGCTCCCCAAGGGGAAACGCTCGGTTGAATATAGCCCTTCCGTAACAATTCCTCCAGTTGCTTCTTGAGTTCATACATCTCGGTTGGCGCCATGCGGTATGGTGCCACGGAAATAGGGGTTGCTCTGTGCTCTAATTCGATGGTGAATTCCACTTCTCTTTGGGGTAACCCGGGTAGCTCGTCAGAAATACATCTGAGAACTCATTCACAACTAAAATAGACGAGAGCTCTATTCCTTCCTCTTTCCTCATGGCATAGCACCAAAGTCCGTGACATCCCTGCTTCAGTAATTTCACAGCTTTCATTGCCTTGATCAATTTCCCGAGCTTCCGGTCTCCATCCTCGGAATAAGTGTTCGATCCGTCATCGCAATGATGGAAATGACTCTCTCGGTAATTCAACACAGCTCCATAACGGTTGAACCAATCATCTCCGAGAATTAAATCGTCACCGCATATGTCAACTACAATAAGATTCGATGGCCAATCTCTCCTTCTATAGATACTGGGAAATCCCTAGCTTCTAGTGTTCCCACAATTTTCTCTCCGCTCGGTAATCCCACAACATAAGGTTCACAATTATACAAGCACGAGATGTTCAAACGATTAACACTTCAAAGATATAAAAGAATGCGTAGCTCTAATTGAACAAGACACTAATCGTTGCAAAAGGATCTGAATCGCACTGATGCAACAAAGCAGTTGTTCGCCGCGATCTCCTCATTTCAGACAGCGCGAGGAACGGACCCAAAGATGGATGTCTCTCTCTTCCCGGCTGCTCACTGAAATCCACTCTGTGTCTCGGTTCACACTTATCTCCTTAGGAACCAGGCCGGAGTGCGGTGCCAACAGATCTAGTAGCGGCTCCACATAAAGCCGCACGGTGCCCTTCTTGCCCACAATCGTAACAAGTCACGAGAAGATGCGGCAATCTCTTCGAATATGCCTCGCCGACCACAATTGTAGCATTTCCTTGATGCGTCCGAAAGCTGATGTCGTCCGAACTTCTTTCCGCCTTTAGAAGGATGTGGAGGTTTCTAGCCGAATAAAGGAAGACCGGCCTTGCGGGCCCCACCACTCTTGTTTTCTCGCAAAGCCACGGTCACCTTCGCTTCTTTGCCTCTACCGATTTCTCCACCGCCGCCTCTTTCATGTCGTAGCCGCTTTGTCTTGGTACTGCCGCAACGTAGTACACTCGAATCGGACATGTACTCACAATCTCCGCTTCATCCGCATATCAAAATGAAAAATCTTTTCGCCTCCGTTCGACCAAGTGTCGCACACAAGTCGGTGATGATTAAAGGTTTTAATTACATCCATCACAGATGCCTCCGAACTCTGTGGTGAGAAAAACTCTCGGATCTTCGCCTCTCTAACCGGACGAGGACAATACTGTGCTTCCATCATTTGTTTGAATTCCGTCAATCCGCATTATGGTTCTCGGGTCGAATAGCCTCCCACCACCAAAGGCCTCCCACTGAAAATATCGGGCAATGGGAACCTTCCGGTCCTCGGGACGCTTAAGACCCGCGAATATCTTTTCCAACTCCTTGAGCAGTGATCCCAAGTAAGTGCCTCACAGATCCGTCAAATTTTGGCGGGTGCAATTTAACCACCTCAAGAAGCCATCTGTCTCCTGTTATCCTCATGGTGCCGCTGTCCCATCATTGCCCGCATGCGATCAACGACTGGGCGAATCGGTTTATCTCGCGCCACCACTGTTGAAGCACTCCCGGCATGTTCGGATTTGCGTCATCATTCGCCGATCCTTGCGCCCTCCGTAATGGGAATCGGTTCGACTAGCCGATAGTTCGGGGTAGTTGCGGAATCCTCATGTCTCATATTACCACGTCGCGCCCACGACCGCGTCGCGTCCACGACCTCCTCTCAACATACCGTAAACGAATTTTCTCAATATACGTAACAAATTTTTGAAATAAAGTCCGTCAATACTCACAAAACAAGAATTAAGTAAAACGGTAGTATAAGAGATTAAGAGACTTACAACCACGGTCCACATGACGACTTGGCCGAATGCTGATGTTACAAACAACCCGTAAATCAAATAACGTAAATGCACTCCAAATAAAACCCGATTGCCAAGATATCCATAAATCTTAGCTCCGATACCATATTCGTAACACCCCGAGATATTCGAATAATTACGCCGTAAACCCTTTAAATAAGGATTTACAAGGCTAATTAAAAAGGAAAGTGAAAATAAGACGTCAATATCGCGAAAATTCGAGTTTATGAAAACGCATAACCTGGTTCAACGGGTAATTAATACAACCATATCGAATTAATATCAAAGGACACACGTACTCGAGTACGTAAAACCAAACCAAGACAACAAATCTCCAATAACAATAAACATCACCGAACCCCTTCGCCGCCACGTCAGATCGTGGTCGCTTTCCGCTCCTCGCTACCCGAACATCAAAACAAATGTCCACCCTCAAGGGGTTAGCAAAACAATGCTAGTACAAGTATCGTATTTAAACAATTCGAATATGCATCAACAATACACAACAAGACATATCACACGGCTTCCGCTAGGAACCCGACAATGCGAATCTACAAGATTCCATTACACAAAGATGGGTATTCCAATGATCCAGCGCCCTCAAAGATAGATCCCAAGATGATCCCGCGGACCAACACGAGGTGGAAATAACCCGTCCAATGATCCAGCCTCACTCTAGATCCCAAGATGATCCCGCGGACCAACACGAGGTGGACATCCGATCCGGCGCCAAAGATAGATCGTACAACGTATACAAATACAACTCATGCATACACATATGCCAAATCATTATGTTCATCAACATGAACATATAAACAATATACAACGAATATCATGACAAATCAACGAAGTAAATATCATGTTCAACAACATGCATAATCATACGTATACTCCAAAAATATCGATATTAACATATCACGATACTTGCCTCGAAGATGGCAAGAATGATATACTTCAATGCTCTCGACGCACTCGAAGGCCGCCCCCTCCGATCAACGTAACAAGCTCGAACCTTAACAAAAGGAACGATATACAAATCATCTCGAGTCGAACAATGGCCTAACAATTCGACCTACGGCCGGAAAGCTCAACTAAACAAGCTGCCTGGATTGCTTAGCGCGCGCTACGTATTATACGTAACGTGCGCTAAGCTGAACTGTTAGCGTACGCTATCGTATAAGACTAGCGTGCGCTAGCCACAATCGCGCAGCTCGGCCGCCTCATAACGCACGCTACGACGCGTTACGTGCGAAAACCGAACCTCGATAGCGCACGTTAACTCACACATGTTAGCGTGCGCTAATCTTGCATGGCAGAATACTACGAACCGAAAACTGAGTTGAATGATGAAGAACTCATGAACCCTATGGTGATACAAGTTATCCTCGGGCATATCATGCTAATAAGGTTTCTGGAAGATTTATGATTATGAAACACCAATATACGGATAGTTATCTCGATATCACAATTCCTCTACGATCTTCAAGAAATAATCTAAGTTCCATCGTCTTACGTTCCAAAATACATGATTCCAACGTATACAACGTATCAACTGGGTAATATCCGATCACTTGATCATAAATCGATTTAAACATGCTTAGGAGTCCTTATAATAAGATGGTTCAAAGGTTCATTCGACATCTAGTACAGATACGTCAAAAGTATCCTTCTAACATGTGATGATCGATAAAAACGAGATACTAGCTATCCAAACATGATTCAAACTTCCTCATGAACATTACTAATCATTGGTGAAGAATCACCTACCTCAAAGTAGTGAAGAAGACGGATGAAAATGAAGCAATCCAACACCCAAGGCTTGAACACCAATCTCCAATGATATAAGATCTTCAATCTCGAACTAGGAGGTTGATATGGAGTGTTTAAGACGAATGGAGTTATGTTTCAAGTGCAAGAGTTCGGGTTATGGGGGAAGAAAGGACTGAATTCACGAATAGGATGCTGTCCTATTTATAATAAATGGCTATTAGCGCGCGCTATACACTGTCCGTAGCGTGCGCTAACGGCTCACAGTCTATACTGTACTCGGCACTTAGCGTGCGCTACGCATAAACCTCTAGCGTGCGCTAAGGCGTTGACTCGGCTTTTCCCGAAAGCCGTCCAGATACATTCGACAGGATCCGACAAGGGTCCCCCGGCCAGATCTCACCTACCGCGCGTCTCAATCAATTTGACCACGCGTAGCGTGCGCTAATTACACTCGGTAGCGTATGCTATGAAACCATGTTAGCGTACGCTACCCGTAGCCTGTAGCGTGCGCTACATGCACAGAATTTCAACCATATAAATCACATACACGAAATTATATGCTCGATGGCATCGGATTATGAAATATGGAGAATAGTACTCATACAAAAGTACAATTATTACAATATCACAAGTTCCAAATACATAACAGAAATCTCGGGTATTACACTTCACCTGTCATAAGGCCACCTTTATTATGCGGTACAGAATATAGAGAAGTCACGTAAACAAGATGAGTATGGTGGTGTAAACATGCTTCGTCAGATATATGGTAAAACTAAGAGATATAGAGTGAAGAATGAAATTCGTTGAATATTAGGTGTTGCACCCCTTTAAGACAAAATGTAAGAGCATTGTTTATGATGGTTCAGTCTTATATGATGTAAGTTTATAGATCTACATGTCCGTCGAATTCAGTCGAAAGATATGGATCCTTTAAAAAAAGTATGGAGCAACTAAATAAGACATGGTTAAAAGTCATATATAAAAATATGAAAGACCAACGAACTTAGTAAAAATCTATTAAAAAGGGGAAATTTGTGTCAAGGATTAATACATACACAAGACTATATATATATTTTATTTTTAATTTCTTGTAGTCTATCTCAATTTTATCAGGAAAAATGATATATTGTTTCAGGAGAAAGTAAAAGACTGTAAATACGAGTCAATCATTTGTATTCGTAACACTGATAGAGGGGCCTTTATATAGGCATTACAATGAGAGTCCTTTCATACATAGGATTCCTAGATAAGGTAAGACATCTAATAGGATCCTACTACCTCTAGAAGGATCTAAAACCTTCCATATATGTATCTACAACCAGTATTAGGTAAGACACATCACGGGAATAATAATTCCCAGAACACTCCGCTTATGTCAATCACTAATACAACAATGGTGCAGAAGATGTTGCCTTCGTAAAAACCTATTCCAAGCCAAAACAAAACCCCATGGGAAAAATAAAGGCTTGATGAGGAAAAGATTGCAATGCACCAACATATCATGTATACTCCCTCTAATGTATACATAATGACTCCCCCTGATGAGTACCTCAAATCATAGGAGTCAGATGCCAAGTTTCCCTCACAACTATACCAAGGAAAAACCCAGCGGGAAAAATACCTCTTGGTCTAAGTTGAACAGAAGTACAACGCATCATTGTATGGATGTTCTCCTAGGTCGCCTCGTTAAAAACCTTACCAAGTGAAAACCTAATGGGAAAAAACAAACCTTGGTCTAAGGACAAAAAGAGCGCGACACATCCAAAGTACAGAGTCGCTAAAGACTTATCCGAAAATCAAGTTTTCTAAAGTCTTGACCTCCATGCACTAAATCAGTCATAACTTCTTCGATTCAATATGTATCAACGAAACTATAGGAATTCTGAAAACTAGACACTCATAGTTTTTCATTCACATATAGAACGTAACATAGATCGTCCTGAGCAGATCACAAAACTCTGTCGAAATTGACTCAGTAAATTACCGGACATATCATGTCCTACTTTGCAACAATATTCATATGTCACTCAACATGATGGATGTGATCAAATGGTTGGTTTCCTTGGAAAGTAGACACAGACCTTTCCAATGGTACCAATTTCACCATTTTCCAGCAAGTGAGATACCCTGTAGGTCATATGGGAGATAGACCAATACATTCAGGGCAAATTCGGGTATCAATATTCAAGTATCCTTTTATCGAGATAGAGCGAGCTTCAAGCTTTTTGTCAATCACAGACATTGCGTGAGCGCATCCTAGGCCATAGTGGCTTTACCTGATTATTACGAATGAGTACATCGACTCAAACATGAGTACATAATACCGTACTTTTCTCTTAAGACTGCATCATCACTTAAGTGAGCCAAGTCTTAATTATGACTTCGACTAATCATCGGGAATTATATAGGCATTATTTTATTATCTCTTAGGGAAACCGTCCCTTAGATTGTCTTAAACCGATTGATGAATATGCATCATCAAGTGTCCCCTAAATCCTTTCATTCTGAACTTTGGATTTAGCGGAATCTCTTAGTCTCACAAGAGTACATCACTATAAATCCTTAGTTTTACACGCAAAAGCTTCATATATCTTCCAAATCAAGTATATGCTTAGTATACATTCCCGACAATCACTTGTCGACGCGCTTCGTGGTCAGGAGCCACTTGATTCGAGTCTGATCCACTACGAGATCCTTTTATCACTTAACTTAGTTCCCCACTAAAATAAGATTTAACCACAAGTTGCACATCAATTTTTGGGATACTATCTAACTGAAAAGATAGTGGATGCTATAACATCCATTACGGTAGTACAACTAAGTTTTGTGTCATCGTAGTCGATTCCAGTGCATTCATGAGAAACCTCGCGCCATGAGGTGAGTTTAACTCCTTCTCTCACTCGCTTTAACAAAGTATACGGATAGATCTTATCTTTGGAGTGTCGGTACCACTTCAACAAATGGCTATCACTTTGTTCATACTGGAGTCGCATATATTTCCATTTTAGGCCAAGGCTACAATGTTGTATATTTTCAACGAAGTATGGTTCGATTAAACTCACATTCCATATCCTCATGAATCATAGTCTTTATGGATTGGCATTCATTGAGGCGTCCCCCAATGATGACTTTAATAGAGAATCACATGAGACGGATGAGTTCATTTGATCAAATGATCAAGTTTCATGTACCAAACTCGCATACATTCTTAGCGAGAGTATTTATCGAACCTGTAACACGCCAAACTAGGTGGATATTACAGTTTCGTGAATCCCCGACTGGGACCCACCAGGCGAATGAAAATGATGAATTAAATAATATAATTGTAGTACCGAACCACATTATATTACCAAGTACTCCGATGAGGAGTTTAAGTACAGCACACCAGGACAGTACCGAATACTAGTATATTTTATATGAAGATAAAATACACCACCCTAAATAAATAAACATCTCAAACGGAATTTGCAGCGGAAAATACAAATGACGGAATAACTAAAATGACTGAAGATGACTGAACAAACGGAATGATCGGGCCCCTACTAGTATCACTGACTCGCCGCCAACATGCTCTTCCCGTGCCTTTGCCTTGCCGTGACTAAAACAAAATCCCCAATGGGGTCCGCCATACGTAACAACAATCCTCAAGAGTTGAAATTACACAATCATGAATTAACCGAAGTTATGAAATATTCTTAATTATGAATTACGCTGAAGAGGAGTATCATAGTACGCCCGTAATGTCCTATGCAAGTGTACAAGACGAATGACCGGACACACCCGTCCTTGTACCTAATTAGTCTCACGGAGGTAAGTGTTACCGTATGCACGGTCCGATGTATCGGTGAACCCAATACATGACCATCGTCTGCCCGACTAAAAATTCCACACAGCCACACCCGACCACGCAATATGAACCTGGAAGGTCACATGAACGAGAATGACCATGATGAATATCAATGAATAATAATTAGACAAGGCCAAGATGACTCACCGATATGAAAGTAATAGTGACGTGATTGATAACCCAATGAAATGATTTGGAACCGTCGTTCCTCGTGAATGAAATGATTATTCGACAATTACAAGTCTCAAAATGATTAATATTATGATGAATGAATTATGATTATGAGCAATCAACAACAAAAGGAATGAGTATCCTTTTAACCGAGTAAGATTTAACTTACACAATACCGATGAAGAATGTCCGTCCACGAACAACGTCCTAACCAAGATACCGGTCGCTCGAACAACCTTGAATAACAATCATTACCAACAATCGTTCAATACACGAATCAAGAAACAAAACACGACTAACCCAAAGGTCGAAAACAACGATAATCAAACTCATAGGGCATTCCAACGAATACATAACCCATCACACAACCTCGGGAATATCCAATCCCGAATATGTCGAAACCAACACCAAATTGAGTATTTCGAACCAACAAAACACTTCAATGATATCAATAATCCATTAGGAATCCATAATTCATGATTACAATAACATCAATCGTAAAATCCCCAATTAACCGAAGTCAACCCCAAGGGTTCTTGAAATAATTCCGAAAATAACCATTAAATCCATAGGAATATATTTATCCAAGGTAGATAATCCATATCTAACATATTCCAGTGATAATCCAAGATTACACGAAGAAATCGGAAGGAAAAACCCAAAAATCCGAAATTCTAGATCCAAGAGATTAATACCTTTGATTCGATGATTTGGAGATGATGAAGTGATGATAATCCAACTCAAAGCCTTGAAGATGATGGTTGATGATTACACCTTGAAGAATACTCTCAAAATCGCCCAAATCGCCAAGAACCGACGAGAGAATGAGATTGGAATGATAAATGACGAACTCTGACTAAACTGTCCAATTTATAGCCAGTCCAGGTTAGCGTGCGCTAGCCCTTGTGCGTAGCGCGCGCTAACGAGTAATTTGGGTAGTCCAGTACCCACTGTCCGAACATGGTAGCGCGCGCTACGTACCTTTTTATAGCGTGCGCTACGGCCATACTACTAGCGTGCGCTAAAACCCATTGTTAGCGTGCGCTAACGAAATATTTGCTGCCCAGTACTGGAGTCCAGAAAACTGACTGCCCTCTGATCTGACCTCGATAGCGTGCGCTACAACCAACGATTAGCGTGCGCTATAACATCGATTGCGTACGCTAAAAACAACACATAGCGTGCGCTAAGAATTAATCCAGTGCAGTCCAGTAGCCACTGGACTCAACCTGATATGTCCTAAGCGCGCGCTACACCACATATTAGCGTGCGCTACTACAACCCGCTAGCGCGCGCTACTTACCACTCGTAGCGTGCGCTACATATAACTCACCTGCAGTCCAGTACCTTACGGGATCGCAACCAGGGTAACATTAGCGTGCGCTAATGCTGAGTGGTAGCGTGCGCTACCTGTACTCAATTAGCGTACGCTAAAAAGAGTACGTAGCGTGCGCTACTCCTCACGCACAGCCCACGACGAAAACGACAACGACGATAAACACGGCACGAAACTCCAATCAGATTAGTGATGAATGACGATTGATACACGATACAATTACTCTGAATGATGAATACCATGACTGAATCTTAGTGACAAATGATTAATAATGAATGAAATTACTGAGTATCAATTACTGAATGATAAATACTGAATGATAATTACTGAATTACAACCGGGTATTACATACACGCCCCCTTAAAAGAGTTTCGTCCCCGAAACTAAGGGTCAAACAACTCGGGATAACTCTCCCGCATACTATCCTCGGTTTCCCAAGTAGCCTCTTCGACTCCGTGTCTAGACCACTGAATTTTAACCAAAGGAATCGTCTTATTCCTCAACTGCTTGATTCGCCGCTCTAAAACACGTATAGGGCGTTCCTCATATGAATGATCATCGGCAATCTCGATTTCATCGAACTGAAGTATGTGACTCGGGTCGGCAACATACTTCCGCAACTGAGATACGTGAAACACATTATGAATTCGACTCAACCCCGGAGGTAAAGCCAATCGATAAGCTAGCTCGCCTACTCGATCGAAAATCTCGAACGGTCCAATGAATCTCGGACTCAACTTTCCCCTCTTCCCAAAACGGAAGATACCACGACTCGGGGATACCTTGACCAATACATGGTCACCAGCCTCGAACTCTAATGGTCGATTTACGGTTATCCGCATATGATTTCATCGACTCGAGCGGTCAACAAACGACTCCTGATCAAAGCTACCTTCTCACGGGCGGCTATAAGCATATCGGGCTCGGTGCCAATTGATTCTGATAAGTCGTCCCAACACAACGGAGATCGACAACGACGACCATACAAGGCCTCATAAGGTGCCATCTTGATCGAAGCATGCCAACTATTATTATACGTGAACTCGATCAATGGTAGTTGGGCTTCCCAATTGTCTTTCCAATCGAGGACGCATGCCCTCAACATGTCCTCTAATGTCTGAATGGTCCTCTCTGATTGTCTGTCGGACTGAGGATGAAAAGCGGTACTGAGATTAAGCTGAGTTCCCATAGCACGATGAACTGATTTCCAAAAATGCGAGACAAATCGTCCGTCACGGTCGGAAACGATACTTTTAGGAGTACCGTGCAGTCTGACTATCTCTTTGATGAACAGTTGAGCAAGTCTCTCGGGACCCCACGTCTCCTTGATCTAAAGGAAATGAGCTGATTTGGTTAAGCGGTCCACGATCACCCAGATCGTATTCATGCCACGACGACTCGTCGGCAAACTTGTGATGAAATCCATAGAAATGTCTTCCCACTTCCACTCGGGAATAGGAAGAGGTTTCATCATACCCGCCGGTCGCTGATGTTCAATCTTAACTTGTTGACAGGTTAAGCATCTCGAAACAAATTCCGCGACTTCTCGTTTCATATTACTCCACCAGTAATTTTGTTTCAAGTCCTTGTACATCTTGCTAGACCCCGGATGAACAGAATAAGGGGTAGCATGAGCTTCTTTCAAAATCGAGTTTTTCAACTCGTCATTCGCCGGTACGCACAACCGATTCTTAAACCGCAAAAGTCCATCCTCGTGGACCACAAATCCAGGGGCTTTCCCCTGAGTCACATCCTCACGGATGCGCAACAATGAAGGGTCTGAACTCTGATTCTCTCGGATTGCCTCCTCGAGTGACGATGAAATCTCCAACATACAAAGCTGCCCCTGAACTCGCTGAAGCCAGACCTCGATCTCGGGTCTAAGGAATTCCTGCTGAAGCTCCTTCTGAACTGTTAAACGGGCAAGCATCTGCTCCTGAACGGACTTACGACTCAAGGCATCGGCGACAACGTTCGCCTTGCCCGGGTGGTAGAGGATCTCGATATCATAATCTTTGATTAATTCCAACCACCGTCTCTGACGCATATTTAACTCCTTCTGAGTAAATATATACTTTAAACTCTTATGATCGGTGAATATCTGACAGGAAACGCCATAAAGATAATGACGCCAAATTTTCAAAGCGAACACCACGGCTGCTAGCTCCAGGTCGTGGGTCGGATAATTAACCTCGTAAGGTCTCAATTGCCGTGAAGCATAGGCAATAACTTTCTGCTCGCATGAGTACACATCCGAGACCCTGTCCGACGCATCACTATAAACCACAAATCCTTCCGTCCCTGCGGCAAGGAAAGTACAGTCGACATTAACCGGCTCTTGAGTTCCTCAAAACTCCGTTGACACGCGTCGGACCACGTGTATTTCTTATCCTTCCGCAAAAGGTTCGTTAAGGGTTGAGCGATTCTAGAAAATCCCTCTACAAATCGCCGATAGTAACCCGCTAATCCGAGGAAACTTCGGATTTCCTTAACGTTCTTCGGAGGTAGCCAATCTCGAATAGCCTCCGACTTCGAGGGTCGACACGAACTCCGTCGATGAAATTACATGTCCGAGAAAAGTCACTGGACATCCGTAACTCACATTTGGAAAACTTCCCATAAAGTTGTTCTCGTCTCAACACGTCGAGCACTTGATGAAGGTGAAACTCGTGTTCCTCCCGGTCACGAGAATAAATCAAAATGTCATCGATGAAGACAACAACAAACTGATCCAAAAAGTCGATGAAAACCCGATTCATTAACTCCATGAATACCGCAGGTGCATTAGTCAATCCGAACGGCATAACCACAAACTCATAATGACCATAGCGTGTTCGAAACGCCGTCCTTGCGATGTCCGACTCTCGGATCCGCAACTGATGATATCCAGACCTTAAGTCGATCTTGGAAAATACTGAAGCTCCCTGAAGTTGATCTAAGAGATCATCAATACGGGGTAAGAGATACTTATTCTTGATCGTCACCCTGTTCAACTCCCGATAATGAATACATAAGCGGAATGAACCATCCTTCTTCTTGACAAACAACACTGGTGCTCCCCACGGGGACGCACTCGGTCGGATATAACCTTTCTCGAACAACTCCTCAAGTTGGTTCTTTAATTCCTGCATTTCGGTCGGGGCCATCCGCACGGTGCCTTCGATATCGGGACGTACTGTGCTCCAACTCAATCGTGAATTCCACATCCCTCTGTGGAGGCAAACCAGGTAACTCGTCTGGAAACACATCGGCATATTCCCTCACCACCGGAATATCCGTTAACATTACTGATGACTTCTCGGTTTTGGCCATATAGCATCAATAACCGACACATCCCTGATTGAGTAACCTTATTGCTTTCATCAAATTAATGACCTTACCGGAACAGCCGGGATTACCTCCCTGAAACACACATTCAACCCCATCGTCTGAAATGATAGTGATCATACGCTTACGGACACTAATGATGGCATCATGACGATCCATTCAATCAATACCCAAGATAATGTCGTCCCTCGGCAAATCTACCACGATTAGGTCCGCTGGCCATACACGACCATGAAACTGAATCGGACAATTCTGAATCTCACGATTACCGATAATTCGTCTACCATCAGGTAGGCCAATGACATAAGGCTCACAACTAGTAGCACTACCCAGACGTAGTCTACTCAAACATGACTCGGAAATGAATGAATGCGATGCACCAGTATCGAAAAGGGTACACACAGGTTGAGATAGAATATCGAGTGTACCTGAGATCATTCGGGCCTCTGGATCATCGGTCTTCTTCATCTCATAGATCCGGGGCTTGCTAGTCCAGACCGACGCTCCGTCTGGCCGCTAAAAGTTCCACCTTTAGTCGCTCCCGCTGCTTTTAAACGACGCCGATTGAGTGGCTCGATTCAACGGCAGTGACTGCTTAGGTGCCTGAGATGACGTCTGAGTAGGTTTGGAGTCCCTACGGCAAAAACGGGCCTTATGCCCAGCAATTCCACAATTATGACACGTGATAGTCTGTCGAGGACACTTGGTACTGAGGTGCCCAAGCTCCCCACAGTTAAAACAGGTGATGGCCGAACTGGCCGCTCGAGACTGAGATTCCGCGGGTTTAGACGACACAGGAGGTCGCTCAGAAAAAGCAGAGCCCGCACGGGGTTTCTTGAAAGTTGTCTGACCGCCTTCAGACTGATTACGATTCTTCGATTTCTTGCTAGCAGACGAAGGTTGCTGCTTAGCAATTTCCTTAGCAGTAAGCTCGTAGGTGAGAGCTTTCTCAATGAATTCAGCCAACGTGGTGCAATTATGATAAAGTATCTGAAGTCTCATACGGGGTTTCAGCCTCTTGCTGAAATATTTGATCTTATCCGCCTCTGAATGAATGATGGATGAAGCGAAAGGAAGAAGTTCCTGAAATTTCTCGGCAATGGCGAGAACATCCTCGTCTGATGAGGGGTCAGGGGTGAGCAATTCGGACAGCTTGGCCTCTCTGAGTGGGGCCGGATAATACCTCTCCATCATGAGAGTCTTGAACTGATCCCAAGTACATGATCCTTCGGTGGGTTTCAACGATAACCACCAAGAATGTGCGCTCTTACCCAGGTAGTAAGCCGCAACCGAAACTTTGTGTCCCTCGGGACACTCTACCATAGCAAACAACTTCTTGAAATGCTCGAGCCAATGAATGATATCTGCCGGCTCAGACGAGCCCTCAAAAGTAGGTGGCCTCTGGCGAGAGATATCGCCGATGATATTACTCACATTCCTCTCTTGCCTCTGAGGTGGCGGCGGAGGAGCCTGCTAATTTTGATTGACGGAGTTATGCATCGTCTCCATCAACTGAGCCATCTGGGTCATTTGGGCCATCATGCCCTGCATAAAAGCGAGTGGGTCAACCCGGACACCCTCTGACTGAGCCGTGTCCCGGGTACGACTCCCCGATAGTGAATGATCGCGTCCAGGTGAATGAGTGGCAGCGTCGCTGCTCGATGAATTACAATTATTCCTCGCGTTTGCGCGTGTATTCACACGAGCTCTCGGGATTCGGCCCGCTCCACGGCCTCGTCCTCCACGTCCTCTGCCAGCCCTTTCCATACTGAAGTGGAAAGTCATATGATGATTATATATCTCGCATGAGTATCACATTATGATTATATTATGAAATGATGAAAATGAGCATACGCGCTCAAATACAGCGATTACATGAATGATTAATTGACGTGACATGATTATCTGATGAAGTTCTCAAAATGATTATCTTGAATGAGTTAACAAGATTAATGATTTGATCTTCCCGATCAACAAATGAATAATGAAATGAATTGAGTGATTAATGAGTTAACTCGACCGTCCCGGTCAAAGTGACAATGATGATTGAGGATTGTTAATCGATGAATTATGAATGAATGATTATTGCCGTAAATTATACCATGGCATTAGAAATCTTACGCTTCTTGGTCCGATTGGCTCGGCATTTGCACAGTCACACGTGACGCGAAAGTCCCATGATACTAGTCCGATGACGATGATTTCAAACGAGACATGACTTGGAGGGTAGTATTCAAAACCACTCTCGATACCAACTCGTAACACCCCAAACTAGGTGGATATTACGGTTGCCGTGAATCCCCGATTGGACCCACTGTGCGAATGAAAATGATGAATTAACTAATATAATTGTAGTACCGAACCACATTATATTACCAAGTACTCCGATGAGGAGTTTAAGTACAAAGACACCAGACAATATCAATACTAGTATATTTTATATGAAGATAAAATACACCACCCTAAATAAATAAACATCTCAAACGGAATTTGCAATGGAAAATACAAATGACGGAATAACTAAAATGATCAAGATGATCGAACAAACGGAATGACCGGGGCCCCTACTAGTATCATCGGACTCGTCGCCGTCAACATGCTCTTCCGTGCCTTTGCCTTGCCGTGACACGAAAACAAAATCCCCAACGGGCCGGGCCATACGTAACAACAATCCTCAAGAGTTGAAATTACACAATCATGAATTAACCGAAGTTATGAAATATTCTTAATTATGAATTACGTCGAAGAGGAGTATCATAGTACGCCCGTAATGTCCTCGTGTGCAAGTGTACAAGACGAATGACCGGACACACCCGTCCTTGTACCTAATTAGTCTCACGGAGGTAAGCGTTACCGTGTGCACGGTCCGATGTATCGGTGAACCCAATACATGACCATCGTGTGCCCGACTAAAAATTCCACACAGCCACACCCGGCCACGCAATATGAACCCGGAAGGTCACATGAACGAGAATGACCATGATGAATATCAATGAATAATAATTAGACAAGGCCAAGATGACTCACCGATATGAAAGTAATAGTGACGTGATTGATAACCCAATGAAATGATTTGGAATCGTCGTTCCTCGTGAATGAAATGATTATTCGACAATTACAAGTCTCAAAATGATTAATATTATGATGAATGAATTATGATTATGAGCAATCAACAACAAAAGGAATGAGTATCCTTTTAACCGAGTAAGATTTAACTTACACAATACCGATGAAGAATGTCCGTCCACGAACAACGTCCTAACCAAGATACCGGTCACTCGAACAACCTTGAATAACAATCATTACCAACAATCGTTCAATACATGAATCAAGCAACAAAACACGACTAACCCAAAGGTCGAAAACAACGATAATCAAACTCATAGGGTATTCCAACGAATACATAACCCATCACACAACCTCGGGAATATCCAATCCCGAATATGTCGAAACCAACACCAAATTGAGTATTTCGAACCAACAAAACACTTCAATGATATCAATAATCCATTAGGAATCCATAATTCATGATTACAATAACATCAATCGGAAAATCCCCAATTAACCGAAGTCAACCCCAAGGGTTCTTGAAATAATTCCGAAAATAACCATTAAATCCATAGGAATATATTTACACAAGGTAGATAATCCATATCTAACATATTCCAATGATAATCCAAGCTTACACGAAGAAATCGGAAGGAAAAACCCAAAAATCCGAAATTCTAGATCCAAGAGATTAATACCTTTGATTCGATGATTTGGAGATGATGAAGTGATGATAATCCAACTCAAAGCCTTGAAGATGATGGTTGATGATTACACCTTGAAGAATACTCTCAAAATCGCCCAAATCACCAAGAACCGATGAGAGAATGAGATTGGAATGATAAATGACGAACTCTGACTAAACTGTCCAATTTATAGCCAGTCCAGGTTAGCGTGCGCTAGCCCTTGTGCGTAGCGCGCGCTAACGAGTAATTTGGGTAGTCCAGTACCCACTGTCCGAACACAGTAGCGCGCGCTACGTACCTTTTTGTAGCGTGCGCTACGGCCATACTACTAGCGTGCGCTAAAACCCATTGTTAGCGTGCGCTAACGAAATATTTGTCGCCAAGATCGGAGTCCGTAAAACCGATCGCCTCTCGATTCGACCTCGATAGCGTGCGCTACAACCAACGATTAGCGTGCGCTATAACATCGATTGCGACGCTAAAAACAACACATAGCGTGCGCTAAGAATTAATTCGGTGCCCGGTAGCCACCGGAATCAACCCGATATGTCCTTAGCGCGCTACACCACATATTAGCGTGCGCTACTACAACCCGCTAGCGCACGCTACTTACCACTCGTAGCGTGCGCTACATATAACTCACCTGCAGTCCAGTACCTTCTGGACTGCAACCAGGGTAACATTAGCGTGCTCTAATGCTGAGTGGTAGCGTGCGCTACCTGTACTCAATTAGCGTACGCTAAAAAGAGTACGTAGCGTGCGCTACTCCTCACGCACAGCCCACGACGAAAACGACAACGACGATAAACACGGCACGAAACTCCAATCAGATTAGTGATGAATGACGATTGATACACGATACAATTACTCTGAATGATGAATACCATGATTGAATCTGAGTGACAAATGATTAATAATGAATGAAATTACTGAGTATCAATTACTGAATGATAAATACTGAATGATAATTACTGAATTACAACCGGGTATTACAGAACCAAGTGGCATCTCAATACTCTATGAGATCTACGGCCTAGTAACACCGTCTACCACAATTTGTGGTGTTACCATATCACCATTTATAGGTGACGAACGTCCATGACCGGACACAATCCTTGCAGATATATTTGCAGCATGTATTAAATCTCGTCACTTTAGGGAACTTGGTGAGGCACAGTAGGGACAAACTATGGAAATTCCAAGTCATTCTACTCGAACATGATCGTTCACATCTCCCACTAACGAAGGGAATACTGGCTCATCAAAGTGACTTACGAGATCGTCTACCAATGTATATTTTAAGCGGACTATGAGTGAAAACGCATGTCATATTCATCATTTATAACCCGTCATAATGCGTTGTGGTGACGCATTTTGACACATGAACATGTGGACGATAAAGGTTTTCAGTGTTAACACAATCTAGTTAACAAAATACATACGGTTACACTTGTAACTAAGTATTTGAATGATGATAGGTATAGGTGAATATGACATGTTGACCTATGCTACATAACCGTATCTACTGGTCTTGAGAATCCAACAAAACCGCCACCATGCACCATCGGGATCAAACATAAATAAACGATTGAACTGATGATAGGCCATTGGTTTTATTGAACCTCTAGTGCTTTCTTGAAGAGTTCACTCTGTAATATCCGCAATTTCGAATTTCTGGTAATTTTATTTTTTTCAGCGGAGTTCTATTTCGACGACTCGCTTGGGACCATCTCGTCATTCTGAAAATGATTAATTCTGCACTTTTTGTCATTCGAGTTCATTTCGGTATTGTTTTGTTGAGTTCCGTGTTTCTTAACGACTTTTCCGCACTTGAGCTTGATTCTTTCGAATCTCGTCCGAAACTGTTGGTTTGAGTTTCTCGTAAATTCATTTGATGTTATTTTTCATGTTGCGGGCTTTGGTTCAGTTATTCGATCACGTATCGTGATTTTCAGATGTTTTGGGCCATTTTCGTAATTTCCCAAAGTTTGAGGTAATTACCTTCCGTTGTCGAATTTCGAGCCTTCGGGTGGTCGGAATCATGTGTTCTATTATCTCTTAGATTGGTCTTTGCGAGTACTTCATGACCATATCTTCGATTCGTATTTAGGTTCGGGTTTCGATGTCATTTTCGTGAGTTCAGTGTTATTAAACAACTTTTCCACATATGAGTTCGACTTTGTTAGATCACCATTAATTTTTGGAACTCCAAAAATTCTGAATCTTTGCAGTATTATAAATCATCGAGATAGCTTTCCAATGGTTCAAACGGTGAGTCAATCGGAGTCCGGACGGGGGAGTTATGGTCGAAATAGCTAAGTCACTCACATGTTCCAGTTTTGGCCGAGCAGCCTGCCGGAAGGGCCGCGGCACACTTGGCCGAGCCGCGGCACGCACACATTTTTCAATCTTCGGCCGAGCCATCTGTACCTTGTGCCGCGGCACATGCCGGCAGGGCCGCAGCACACTGCCGGGTCACTGCCGGCAGATTTGGCCCTATGCCGCGGCACACTTCGGCTGGGCCGCGGCACACTGAGCAGCCTATTTAAGGCCTGACAACGTGTTTTTCACCCATTTTTCTCATTCTCTTCCTCATCTTCCGCGGATGGAGGTGTGGGAATCATGGAGAGATGTTGTTGGACAATAAATCTATGAAGTCTTGGAGTTCATATCATCAATCATCCATCCTATAACATCCTTTGATCGAGCGAATCAGGTCAGATTTTCTAGAAACTTAATTTTGGGGATTTTGGGTATTTTGTTCGATTTCGTCCGTTTAATCCGATTTAACTTAGGATTGTGATGGATTGATGATTATTTAGATGTATTATATCATTTCCCTTGTTATTCCATGGTTGGATCGTATCGATTCGTTGTTTTGGTCGAGTTCTTGATCGACGCCTTGAAGGTGTCCGGTAAAATGTCATAGAGGGGTTTTCGGGCGTTCTACGATTATTCTTCCTCGTATGATCAATGATTTGTTTATTATATGTTTTTAGGGTCGAATTCTTGTGAAGAACTCGAGTCGGAACCCTTCCGTTCGTTGCCTTCTTTGGGGTTCGAGCTTCCCGGTCGAACTGTGTTCTTCGAAGCGTTCGGTAGCGGTTAGTAAGGCAAGTATCATATTATACGACTTGTATCTTGTGACTAATAATCACGTATGATAATTATGATGATTTTTCTTGCCTTCGTAAATATGTTCCGTTTGAATTGGTTGTGTATTCCGCAATTTGAAGGCTTTGTGATAATAGTGTTATATTGGTATACGTGTTAGGTGTTGTGCCATTTGTGCAGGATTGCGACGTACATATGGATGGTTGTACACTTAGTTGTGCAATGTATTATGTACCAAACGTGTGTTATGTTGGTTGTGTGTCATTGATTGATGATAGTTTTGTTGAGAGTATTGAGATTGTGTTATGTGCGTATGATGTATGATTTTGTGGTGATCAACGTGATTGAATAACTACGCTCATTGTTGTAATGTGAATGTGAATGTGGTGTGCTGGAACGCTAAGTTCACTCGTGCGGGTTCGACGGGGCCTACGAGGATTCATGGCACAGGTCCATGGGATCAGAACTTAGTGTGTGGTGCTGAGGTCCAATCGTGCGGGTCTGACGAGGCCTACGATGATTCATGGCATAGGTCCATGGGATCAGGACACAGTACGTCCAACCGTGCGGGTTCGACGGAACCTACGGTGACACGTGACACAGGTTCACGGGGTCGGGACTGGTTGTGGTGATTATTGTGTTGGCTCAATCCGTGTGGGTTGTTGAGCCTACGGAGACTCATGGCAAGCGATCACAGAGTCATGAGCATGATTGATTGTTGTGATTGTTGTGATTGGAATAGTCCGTGCGGGTTGTTGAACCTACGGAGACACATGACAAGGGATCACGGTGTCACGAATCATATTTTGTAAATCAAACTTTTTGTAAGATAGTCTTGAGAAAAGAATGTTGGGCCGAGCCCCACGAGATTTATGGAAATATTTTCGTACCGTAAATTGTTGAAATACAATTTTGAGATTTGGGTTAAGACCCTAAGATTTTTGAAAGGTTTTGAAATTCTAAAAATTCCTGAGATGATAATCTTATTTTCGAATGCTTCATAGCTTATCTTCCCTTGTGAAAACCTCCCGGGAATATTTTGATACTTGATTATTATATTTGATTCACTATTATTATTTGCTTGTTACATTTCGTATGATTTGATACTTGCACTAGTAAAACAGTGGAGTTTTACTAACCCCCGAGAAATCAGGGGGTGGATGTCTGTTTTGCATCCAGGTACATGCAGATTCAGGGGAGCAGTCATAGGATTGGCACAAAAGGATGACGAGCTGTGATACTAATCAAGAGTCGAGAGTTGGTAGAGTTTGATTGTATTGTTAGAGTTGATTCAGTCTTCCGCTGTATTGTGTTTCGACCCCTGTGTGGGTAATGTTGTTAGTCAGTTCTGTTGATAGAGTTGTGTGACCTCATCGGTCTGTGTGCTTATGTGTAAGTGACCTTAACGGTCTGGATTATTATATTGTTTGACCCTGGCCGGGCAAGCATTTGGTTGTTTATGGATGTTTAGCCTGGTAGATCCTTGTGGAAAGGGTCTACGGCGTGTAATATTCTCATACGGTTTTGGGGGTGTTACACACTCCCTTCACCATCCCCAAACACCTCAAAATTTTGTGAGCATGTATAAACGGGTGTTTAGGATTCCAAAACCATCAACCTTATGGTAAAAAACCAGTCGAAATGACATCAAACTGGTCGTTGGGACGGGTGGTGGTATGTGAAAACTTCATTTAAGTGGTTCACCTCCTTCCAAGTATACAAATGGCACCAAAATTTGTGAAAAGGTAGCCTTGGATGTTAGGAAGCACTCGTTTAAATTTAACTTTAAGACTTGGTCTAAAATGGGTGAACCGGCCTTTACAATAAGTGGTCCGCAAGTTGGACAACTATAAACTCAGGTTTTATCAACTTATCAATCATTGTCAAAGGAACCACCTAACATATAAATGTTATTACTTGAGTACGATCATTTGTGAACACCATCATAGCATCATAAGCCATCCAGGCTAATACTTATGATAATGCATGTATAAGGACTCGGGGAAAAGGGAGGACTCAGCACCATGCTTATGCGACTCGCTACATTATTCTCTTTAGCATAGGAGGGTGTCATCTACATTATACGACTCGGTTAAAAGGGAGGACCATGCTTATGCGAGTCGCTACATTATGCCTTTTCACCAGGCTAATCGTGCCAAAGAATAGGCTTTAATCAATGAACATGGCTAAGAAGGATCATTGGGGGTTGGTGTCACACATGCTTATGAATGCAAGACGCGGGTGATATAAATATCATCATCGGTCATGAGCCCTGCTCACGACTCCACCAACGTACTTTGGTGTCTTTGATCTAGTTAGCTTATTTATTCAAAGAAAAAATGAATGGCAATACCGTGGTGTATGGATCATCCAACTGTCCAAACTCCGGACTATTAAAGCCTAAATGTGTCAATGTCCCAATACATCTTCTGGTTACAAAAACCCATGCAAGCCGGACCATATTGACTCATGAATATTTTTTCTTTTCACATATCCAATACAAGTGATGTATAAGATTTTATTTCTCACAAATCACAATGAGATGATATGAGTGATACACTTTGGCATATATATCATCGAGTCATAACATGGTTCAATTGTTACGGAACATATGTGACTAGAAAATGCCATTCGGCATTAAACAACTTGACCATTGTACCACTCACTAATTGTGATGACCTAGTCATCATAGTCACAATGGATTTATAACACGAAATCCAAAAATATTGTGTTCCTTGGAAATAGCTTAATATGCACTCAATTTCGCTTGCAAAATTTTTACAAACATGAGCATATCGAACACTCTAACAACATAGAGATCTTATACCTGATACGATCAAGTTGATCTATCATATTGAGTGCATAACATGACAAGGTTATATGCCTAAGGGGCAAAATTACAATACAAGCATGGTGTAAAACTACCATGCATACGCTCGACCTTCTTATAAGGGTGCGTATTTTGGGCTTCCCCAAGGAAACTGTTTTTCAACATTTGAAAGATGATATTTTAGCGTACAATGCATACCAAAAATTGCATTATCTATGGGAAATTTGGCCAAAAAAAAGGTTGAAAAACATGTGTCATAAGACCACTTGCAAATTCAATATGGGAACCAAGTTTTTTGGGATAAAAGTTAGCACAATCGCTGGAAATAAAATTCTGCGCAGCTTGACCTTTGTTCACTAAAACAGCGGTAACTCCCTTGTTAGGAAGGCTATGGATGAACAGTCAGATGGTTTGGAAACTAGACTTCCGTATCTTTCTATCCATAGGTTGTGCACCACACGGATCATTAAAATCAGATCAAAGTGTCTGTTTTAATTGGCTGATTTAGTATTCCCAAGTTTAGTGAGAAAATAAGGTTGAGACCATATCCAATGGCATAAGTGTTTTTGCAAAAATATGGCAATGACAGCCATACGTGCATTTAAACACAGAAGGGTGTTCGATTTCTTATCTCGACTAATGATCCTTTCGGTAACTCTAACTTGGTAGACTTGCAGAGAAAGTAGGAATGTCGGTACAGCTAAGGCTGTTTAAAAACCACTGATTCCGTTTGTACTTTCAAAGCATAAACAAATACCAAGGAGGATGCTGTAACACCCCCAAAACCGTATGGGAATATTACACGCCGTAGACCCTTTCCACAAGGATCTACCAGGCTAAACATCCATAAACAACCAAATGCTTGCCCGGCCAGGGTCAAACAATATAATAATACAGACCGTATGGTCACTTACATGTGAATACACAGACCGATGAGGTCACACAACTCAAACAACAAAACTTACTTAAACGACATTACCCACACAGGGGTCGAAATACAATACAGCGGAAGACTGAAATCAACTCTGACAACACAACAAAAATCAAAACAACTCTCGACTCATGATTAGTATCGCAGCCCGTCATCCTCTTGTGCCAATCCTGATTGCTCCCCGAACTGGATGAACACGGGCAAAGCAGGACATCCACCCCGATTACTCGGGGGTTAGTAAAACTCCACTGTTTTACTAGTGCAAGTATCAAATCATACAAAATGTAACAAGCAATTAATAATCGTGAACCAAATATAATAATCAAGTAACGAATATCCCTGGGAGGTTTTCACAAGGAAAGATAAGCTACGAAGCATTCGAAAATAAGATTATCATCTCGGGAATTTTTAGAATTTCAAAACCTTTCGAAAATCTTAGGGTCTTAACCCAAATCTCAAATTGTATTTCAATAATTTACAGTACGAAAACATTTCATAAATCTCGTGGGGCTCGGCCCAACATTCCTTTTTTTAAAACTTTCTTTTCAAAACTTTGATTTGAAAACAATCATGCTCATGACACCGTGATCCACTGTCACGTGTCTCCGTAGGTTCAACAACCCGCACGGACTACACCACGCACAATTAAACAAACATAATCAATTCCGACACCGTGCTCCACTGTCACGTGTCTCCGTAGGTTCAACAACCGGCACGGACTATTAACCAGACATAACCAATTCCGACACCGTGATCCACTGTCACGTGTCTCCGTAGGTTCAACAACCCGCACGGACTATATCAATCTCAACAACCACACACACAGTCCTGACACCGTAGTCCACTGCCAAGTGTCACCGTAAGCCCCGTCGAGCTCACCCGGTTGGACGTATTGTGTCCGAAACTCATGGTCCACTGCCATGCGTTATCGTAGGCCTCGTCAGATAAGCACGATTGGACCTCAGTAGCTCACTAAGTTCTGACCGCGTAGTCCACTGCCACGAATCCTCGTAGGTCCCGTCGGACCAACACGATTGAACTTAGCGGTCACACACATATTCATATTCACATTCACATTACATACAACAATGAGCACAATTGATCAATCACATTGATCACCACAAAATCATACATCACCTCCACATAACACAATCTCAACACTCGCAACAACTATCGTAAATCAACGACAAATATCCAACATAACACACGTTCGGTACACATTACATTACACGACCAAGTGTACAACCGTCCCATATGTACGGCGCAATCCTGCACAAATGGCACAACGCCTAACACGTATACTAATATAACAATATTATCGCAAAGCCTTCAAATTACGGAAAACACAACCAACTCAAATGGAACATAATTACGAAGGCAAGCAAAATCATCACACATATCATAAATAATTACTAGTCGCAAGATACAAGTCGTATAGTAAGATACTTGCCTTACTAACCGCTACCAAACGCTCCGAAGAACACGGTTCGACCGGGAAGCTCGGACCCCGAAGAAGACAACGAACGGAAGGGTTCCGACTCGAGTTCTTCACTAGAATTCGACCCTAACAACATATAATCAATAAATCATCGATCATAGG
Source organism: Orobanche coerulescens (assembly GCA_033398695.1). Classification (NCBI taxonomy): domain Eukaryota; kingdom Viridiplantae; phylum Streptophyta; class Magnoliopsida; order Lamiales; family Orobanchaceae; genus Orobanche; species Orobanche coerulescens. The sequence continues at coordinate 13,104,892 of CM065819.1, forward strand.
AGGAAGAATAATCGAAGAACGCCCGAAAACCCCTCTATAACATTTTACCGGACACCTTCAAGGCGTCAATCAAGAACTCGACCAAAACAACGAATCGATACGATCCAACCATGTAATAACAAGGGAAATGATACAATACATCTAAATAATCATCAATCCATCACAATCCTAAGTTAAATCGGATTAAACGGACGAAATCGAACAAAATACCCAAAATCCCCAAAATTAGATTTCTAGAAAATCGGCACGATTCGCTCGATCAAAGGATGTTATAGGATGGATGATTGATGATATGAACTCCAAAACTTCTTGGATTTGTTGACCAACTACATCTCTCCATGATAAGAACAACTCGGTAGCGGAAGAGAAGGGGAAGAAGGAGAAAAATGGCGAAAAAAGCATTGGGCCTTAAATAGCCGACACAGTGTGCCGCGGCCCAGTGAGTGTGCCGCACAGAGGCCAAAAATGGCTCCCGGTGGTCGGCGGTGTGTCGTGGCCGGCCGGCGTGTGCCCCGGCACCGATCGGATCGGTTTGGCGAAAAAATGCACGAGTGTGCCGCGGCCCTGCCGCATGTGCCGCGGCCCACTGACGGCTTTCGGCGAGAATGCCGAGCACTACGGCCGTGACTCGGCGAGAAGATGCCGAGCACTACCGGCCGTGACTCGGCGATCGGCTGGGCCAGTTGCCGGCCGTGACTCGGTCGGGGCCAACTCCGACGGCCCGAACGACCCCGAAACCCGAACCTGAATACGAATCGATGATACGGTTACGACGTACTCGCAAAGGCGAATCTAAGAGCTAAGAGAACACACGATTCCGACCACCCGAAGGCTCGGAATTCGACAACGGAAGTAATTACCCAAAACTTTGGGAAATTACGAAAATGGCCCAAAACGTCCGAAAATCACGATACGCAATCAAAACACCAAACCAAAGCTCGCAACATGAATAATAACATTAAATAAACTTACGAGAAACTCGAAACAACAGTTTCGGACGAGATTCGCAAGAATCGAGCTCAAGTGCGGAAAAGTCGCTAAAAAGCTCGAAACTCAACAAAACGATACCGAAACGAACTCGGATGATAAAAAATGCAGAATTAATCATTCTCAGAATGACGAGACGGTCCCAAGCGAGTCGTATAACCGGACCTCCGCCGAAAAAGAAAATTACCGGAAATCCGAAATTGCGGATATTGCATTCTACCCTCCTTAGAAGAAGTTTCGTCCCGAAACTTAAATCAAGTAGGGAGAAGCAATATCCCGCCAGGAAAACTCAACGAGATACACAAGAACCAAAAAAAATCGCGCCCAACGGCGAAACGTTACAAGCAACGCGAAAGAACATACAGCGTGAAAACACGCCCCACGGTGACCATAACAACATCACCGGCAATGATTCAAAACAATAACGAGTAATTAACGACGCATCACATGCACATATTTAATCAAAGAAACGCACGTGACAACAAGTCGCACCCGACCACAACAACTATGCGGTAGAAACAAATATAGTATTATGATGGAATTCACTCCGATTCTCGTCAACAAGAAAATGTCCAACATCAAGACACAAACAATTCAAGATAACAGAAAACGAGAATACCGGACATTACATTCTATCCTATTAAAAATAAGTTTTGTCACGAAACTTAAAATAAAACATCATAGTAGAATACAAACAAAACCAAAAAGTTCGCGCAACAAATATCAATCTATACACGAATTATAGCACAAAGTACGATACACAACTACATCACTGGGCACCGCTGGGCCCTCCCCGAGTAGGAACAAAAACCCGATTCCCAAACATCTTGGCAACGGTCTCACAATGCACCGCTTGGTGCCCCAGTCGTCCGCACTTAAAACAATTAACCGGTGGCGAACGACAATTCTGTCTCGCATGGCCTACACGGCTGCAGTTAAAGCAGGTCTTCACACCGATCGTCTTACTCGCCTCTGGAGTAAGGTTCTTAGACTGGTCAACCGAACGAGGAGTGCTTCCAGAAGGAAAATGCGAAGCAACAGGTTCACGGATCTCACTCCTCTGGCCTCTTGAAAAATTTCTCGAGGTCTTCTGTCTCTTACTCTCTGAATTAGATTCCGCCATAGAAACAGCCATCTCAATAGCTAAAGCTCGGTCCTGATATTCTTTCAGGGTGGTACACATAAGCAGAGCCATACTCTCACGGATATGGGGTTTCATGCGCATATTAAAGTATCGGACCTTGTCCGCTTCACTTCTCACTTGATCCCGAACATAAGCCAACTATCGATTATAATCGACTATCGCCTGGGATATTGACACATCCTGGGGCGTAGCCAAGAAAAACTCAACGATTCTACGTTCACGAACAGGCAACGGGCAATACTCTGCCTCCATGGTAGTCTTAAACTCAGCCCATGTAGGCGTACGATCTGCAGGCACTACAACGTGCCACCAGTCTGCAGCTTCTTTGTCAAGCAGGTACTGAGCAATGGGTACCCTCCTATCATACGGACAAGCTACAACATCAAATATTCTGTCCAACTGGAAGAGCCAGTTTTCCCAACCTAACAAGTCAGACGAACCCTCAAAATGGGGCGGCTGCATCTTCATTACATCTCGTAACCACTTACTAGTTCCGTTATCCCTATTTGGGTTCTCATCCCGACGTACGGCCTGATTCATCTGCACTAATTGGTCAACCACATGACGAAGGATGGTGGCGGCGCCAACGTCAATATTAACGCTAGTCGAATGTCCCTGATCTGTACTGAGCTGATCGGTACTCGGCAAGGAGGGAGTCGCCCTCCCACGCTCCTGATCACGACCACGACTACGACCACGTCCTCGGCCACGACCTCTCGGCATACTGAACGGACGACCAAACAGAATAATGCAACCAAACAAATGTCACAACGTCAACATAGGACGATAATAGCAGCACGATAAAGCATCAACTCCAAGTTATCACACAAGTGCACGAACTAACACTGTAATTTAAGAACTTCATTCAAAAATAATTCACATAGTCACATCAATAGAGGTGTTTGGATTTCACCAAATCAAACACAGTCAAAGCCACACACGTATCGTAGGGATCAAACACTCGCAGCAAAATAAAATATTTCCGGGGTATTATTCAAATGATAGAATTTTAAAATTCTCAAGTTTGTAAAACTTTGGTGAAATGAATTTTTTTTTTTTTTGAAAACACTTTTAATACTCCGATCGTCCAATCAAAACCATGTATCTCAATATTTAGAAAACACTGAAACATTCTCCGGCGAGCAAAACAACACCACAAACTTATCACAACCACTTGCCCCAACACGTGGACATATGAAGTTCGAAATTCCGAAAACCAAAAAATATCGTTCTGCAAAATAAAATTTTCCAAAATCCTTTAGTTCATAATCAAAATGACGGTAATATTTACACTGTCCGGAGTACTTCAAAACACATTTTTTTTATACCGTCTGACAGTGTCATTTGAAAATACACGACCCATTTGTCAAAGTTTAACAAATTTTAAAAATCCATATAAACCGTGGTTTGACCGCACCACCAAAATATTTTCCAAAAATCGATTATTACAAAAATTCTCAAAGTCCTTCAGAAAACACTCTCAAACTTACCCATAGCGGACAAAAATTACAACCTTCCAAAAACAGTCAAATTTAAAACCACATACTCAAATGGCAACCAGGGTCGCCAATTCAATCAAATGCATCTCGTGGTATCAAGTTTAAATATGCAACAAAACCATTCATCGGAGTCTCTCGCGAACTCTATCGTGAAACCCATCAAGGTTCACAACTTTCACACCATACCAACCCACATGGTGGTTCAAGGGCAAAACATCAATACATCCAGTTCTATACACGTACAGCGTATCCAAGTATCGAATATAACTTCATTACACAACACCGTGTAAATAAAATTATGCACCACAAATATCACACATAATTGAAATCATGAACACATACATTATGCATAAAAGAGGAGACTTACGTCCACAGGCCGCATGGAGATGACGGTCGCCCACGATACTAATCTCATCCGACAACATATCCAACGCGTTGTGACTACGCACAACTCAACTTGTCACCTGACGACTCGAACGACAAGACAACAAATTACTCGACAATTCACGACTCGACTCGACCCGACAGCCTAGGTTTCCGCAACCTAAGCTCCGATACCATAAATGTAACACCCCCAAAACCGTATGGGAATATTACACGCCGTAGACCCTTTCCACAAGGATCTACCAGGCTAAACATCCATAAACAACCAAATGCTTGCCCGGCCAGGGTCAAACAATATAATAATATAGACCGTATGGTCACTTACATGTGAATACACAGACCGATGAGGTCACACAACTCAAACAACAAAACTTACTTAAACGACATTACCCACACAGGGGTCGAAATACAATACAGCGGAAGACTGAAATCAACTCTGACAACACAACAAAAATCAGAACAACTCTCGACTCATGATTAGTATCGCAGCCCGTCATCCTCTTGTGCCAATCCTGTGACTGCTCCCCTGAATCTGGATGAACCTGGACGCAAAACAGACATCCACCCCCCGATTACTCGGGGGTTAGTAAAACTCCACTGTTTTACTAGTGCAAGTATCAAATCATACGAAATGTAACAAGCAATTAATAATCGTGAACCAAATATAATAATCAAGTAACGAATATCCCTGGGAGGTTTTCACAAGGAAAGATAAGCTATGAAGCATTCGAAAATAAGATTATCATCTCGGGAATTTTTAGAATTTCAAAACCTTTCGAAAATCTTAGGGTTTTAACCCAAATCTCAAATTGTATTTCAATAATTTACAGTACGAAAACATTTCATAAATCTCGTGGGGCTCGGCCCAACATTCCTTTTTTTAAAACTTTCTTTTCAAAACTTTGATTTGAAAACAATCATGCTCATGACACCGTGATCCACTGTCACGTGTCTCCGTAGGTTCAACAACCCGCACGGACTACACCACGCACAATTAAACAAACATAATCAATTCCGACACCGTGATCCACTATCACGTGTCTCCGTAGGTTCAACAACCCGCACGGACTATTAACCAGACATAACCAATCCCGACACCGTGATCCACTGTCACGTGTCTCCGTAGGTTCAACAACCCGCACGGACTATATCAATCTCAACAACCACACATACAGTCCTGACACCGTAGTCCACTGCCACGTGTCACCATAAGCCCCGTCGAGCTCACCCGGTTGGACGTATTGTGTCCGAAACTCATGGTCCACTGCCATGCATTATCGTAGGCCTCGTCAGACCAGCACAATTGGACCTCAGTACCTCACTAAGTTCTGACCCCGTAGTCCACTGCCACGAATCCTCGTAGGTCCCGTCGGACCAACACGAGTGAACTTAGCGGTCACACATATATTCATATTCACATTCACATTACATACAACAATGAGCACAATTGATCAATCACATTGATCACCACAAAATCGTACATCACCTGCACATAACACAATCTCAACACTCGCAACAACTATCGTCAATCAACGACACATATCCAACATAACACATATTCGGTACACATTACATTACACGACCAAGTGTACAACCGTCCCATATGTACGGCGCAATCCTGCACAAATGGCACAACGCCTAACACGTATACCAATATAACAATATTATCGCAAAGCCTTCAAATTACGGAAAACACAACCAACTCAAACGGAACATAATTTCGAAGGCAAGCAAAATCATCACACATATCATACATAATTACTAGTCGCAAGATACAAGTCGTATAGTAAGATACTTGCCTTACTAACCGCTACCAAACGCTCCGAAGAACACGGTTCGACCGGGAAGCTCGGACCCCGAAGAAGACAACGAACGGAAGGGTTACGACTCGAGTTCTTCACTAGAATTCGACCCTAACAACATATAATCAATAAATAATCGATCATACGAGGAAGAATAATCGAAGAACGCCCGAAAACCCCTCTATGACATTTTACCGGACACCTTCAAGGCGTCGATCAAGAACTCGACCAAAACAACGAATCGATACGATCCAACCATGGAATAACAAGGTAAATGATACAATACATCTAAATAATCATCAATCCATCACAATCCTAAGTTAAATCGGATTAAACGGACGAAATCGAACAAAATACCCAAAATCCCGAAAATTAGATTTCTCGAAAATCTGACCTGATTCGCTCGATCAAAGGATGTTATAGGATGGATGATTGATGATATGAACTCCAAAACTTCATGGATTTGTTGACCAACAACATCTCTCCATGATAAAAACAACTCCAGCCGCGGAAGAGAAGGGGAAGAAGGAGAAAAATGGCGAAAAAAACGATTGCTGGGCCTTAAATAGGCTGACACAGTGTGACGCGGCCCAGCGGGAGTGTGCCGCGGCACAGGGCCAAAAATGGCTCCCAGTGGTCGGCAGTGTGTCGCGGCCCGGCCGGCGTGTGCCGCGGCACCCGGTACAGTCGGTTTGGCCGAAAAAATGCACGAGTGTGCCGCGGCCCTGCCGGCATGTGCCGCGGCTGCATGACGGCTGCTCGACCGAAGTGCCGAGCACTACCGGCCGTGACTCGGCCGGAAGGTGCCGAGCACTACCGGCCGTGACTCGGCCGTCGGCTGAGCCCGGTGCCGTAGTGACTCGGCCGGGGCCAACTCCGACGGCCCGAACGACCCCGAAACCCGAACCTGAATACGAATCGATGATACAGTTACGACGTACTCGCAAAGACGAATCTAAGAGATAAGAGAACACACGATTCCGACCACCCGAAGGCTCGGAATTCGACAACGGAAGTAATTACCCAAAACTTTGGGAAATTACGAAAATGGCCCAAAACGTCCGAAAATCACGATACGCGATCGAAACACCAAACCAAAGCTCGCAACATGAATAATAACATTAAATAAACTTACGAGAAACTCGAAACAATAGTTTCGGACGAGATTCGCAAGAATCGAGCTCAAGTGCGGAAAAGTCGTTAAAAATCTCGAAACTCAACAAAACGATACCGAAACGAACTCGGATGACAAAAAGTGCAGAATTAATCATTCTCAGAATGACGAGACGGTCCCAAGAGAGTCGTATAACCGGACCTCCGCCGAAAAAGAAAATTACCGGAAATCCGAAATTGCGGATATTACAGATGCGCCTAGTCATGATCAAAGTGTAGACAAAATCCACCCAAGTGCATCAAATCAACTAAGAATTTTGATTCTCAATTTGCAAGTATACGTAAAAATAGCCATGTTATGTGGATGCAACGCGGTGCATCATAATTAAGCATTTTGAACCATGAGACATAATGAATATACCATAACCAACTCGTCTTGACCATCCAATAAGATCGACTAAACATAGTCAAATGTATAAGGCACATGCCTTTACAAATACTCGAAAAAGTATTCAGATGTATAGTCACACGAACTATAATCGAGGTCAACGAATTCATGTACTTAACGCAATATGCCATTGCTTTACATGTTTAAATTCATGAGAATTACTCATACATTCTTTCATGTATCATATTGCAAGGAGACTATGCATGACTAGATCCACATGCAATATTTTATTTTAATACGATGAAAGATGGAGTTTTCCAAGTATGGGATTGGGTCAAGACTAACGTGGTGGTCCCTCAGTTCAACGTGATAAAATTCATCACAAATCGATTTTAACCACGACATATCCATCGCAATCGATGTTTGTCACATTTGTACGTCAGGAATTCGTGACTAATCATGAACAAGTCATAAATTTACCGTTACCGACAATGTTCATTTTATTTCAATTGTTGGTTTAAAATCGAGAAAACGGCGACGTCAAATCGCACCAAAACGTGGTGTATGCAACAACCACAAATATCGACTTTCAACAATTATCCGTGACTCCCCCAGGACCGTCACACAGTTTACTTCGACATATGAGGGTGATATCACCTCTCATAGTCTCATCCACCACAAAAGTAGCGTGGGAGATAAAGAACCCAAATACCCAATTCCCTAAAAAATAAATTCCCAAAAGAGAGGAATTGAAAAATGGGAACTTTAATAAAATCTTACGAGTACTTGGTTCCATATTTGCTTTGATCCTTGAACGGGATAATAAATTTGGCTTCTCTCCATATGAGCAATATATTTTTGTGGGTACTCCATTCTATATTTACTTTGATCCTTGAACGGGATAAATATGGCTTTTCTCTATATTTTGCACATCATCATGTGCAACATATTTTTCTATATTCACGTAAAACATAAACATGGTAAGATTCATAAGTGTACAAATCAATGAACAAATGAATCATTAATTAGGAAAAGATGGAGAGTTGAGAAATGCCCGAAAAGGGCTACTGGGCTTGATAATCGGCCGAAAAAGGACTCGGGCGCGGCGGTGCCGCAACTTGATATTGGATGAGGCTGGATTTCCAAATTTCTTTATAAAAATCTGCTTCTGTTCGGTAGTAGATTCAGTAATCAATATTACTCAGAATCCGATCTCCACTGTTGAATATACAGGTATTTGTGTTGGTAAGTTGCTGTCAAACTTTCACACCGATCCGACGGTTCACGAATCGGAAAACATGATTTTGGTACGACTGTGCTGTGCAGAAAATTTGCGCGCGGAAATTCTCGGCTCTCGATTTTTTTTTTTCAATTTTATGCTCCTTTTTTTTTTTTCTTGTAGGAGTCCTGGACAGACGAGATCTGCAGACGGGTCAGGCTGTGTCAGCTTTAAAATCGGGACCGGTAAAGATGATCGGAGCGGTCACGGACAGCGGCGTGCGAATCGGATCGACTGGAGTGGTGCGCTGGCGACGGACTTTGCAAACGGAAGTCGCGCGGCTAAGGGCTACTCCTATGGATCTGATTCCGGCGACGACCGAGGAAGGGTGATTTCAGACAGCGGAAGGAGGATCTGATTTCAGCCTTGAGCGGCAAGAACGCGGATTGGTCGCGGGTTGCACGGGGTTGGCCGATCTAGGGTTCGTGAGGAAGATGGTCGGCTGGTGGGTTGGACATGTCTTCTGGTCGCGAGAGCGGAAGCAACAGTCGGCAGAGGTGGCTGAGCGCGACGGCGGTGGAGGCCTAGGGTTTTTGAAGCCCGATTTTTTTTAAATCTACCTCTGTTTGTGTACAGTTTTATCGAGAAATACTGTTCCGAATCAGATCTCCACCGTTGAACTTGTAGTTATGTATATCATTAACATGTTGTCAAAATTTTAGGCTGATCCGACGGTTAACGAAGCGGTAAACACAATTTCCGTGTGGTCTCGCAATGCAGAAAATTGACGTGCGGAAATCGCGATTTTTTTTTTTTTTGGAATTTCGAATATTCAGAGAGGAAAAAAAATTCTACTGTTAAAGTAACGTGCTGATAACGTGTTTCGGGAGAAAGTAAAAGACTGTAAATATGAGTCAATCAATTGTATTCATAACACTAATAGACGGGCCTTTATATAGGCATTACAATGAGAGTCCTTATTCCTAGATAAAGTGACATTTAATAGGATCCTACTACCTCTAGAAGGATCTAGAACTATTTATATATCTACAACCCGTTAGGTAAGACACATCACGATAATAATAATTTTCAGAACATAGATTTGTTTGTTTGTTTAATTATAATATTTAAAACCGAAGTTCAATATGCTTATAAAAGAAAATTTTAAAAAAGCTTCAATTAAACCTCGTCATAGTCAATATCAGTTCTTACATAACTATCCGTAATCCAAAAAATATCCCTAATTCATTTGGTTTGGTAGTGACAAATACAACCTGCGGATTCACCGATGAGAAGTTGAAACTCGAGAGGCGCTTCACGCTTGACTTGTTTCACTATCATACATTTTGTCATTTTCTCCTCTTGCTTCCATCTTCAGTTTCGTGTACTCTGCAAGAAGGATTGCTTATTGCTACACATAAGAATAGAAGGAAATGATGTGGATAACGAGATCGATCAGGCGACCGCTGCTTCAATTACAGCTGAACACGGCGGCGGCGGCGAATTTTTCCTCGTCGGCAGCAGCGGCGGAGGCGGACAGGAGCATAAAAGAAGGACCGAGGAATGATTGGGGAAGACATGAAATCAAGTCCATTTACGATTCTCCTATTCTGGATCTCCTCTTCCATGCGGTAATTGGTTCCTACATTTTCCATTTTATTTTATTGGTTATTGTTGTTCTTATTTTTCTGAGCAAGCAAGAAAGAAAGGATGATGCTCGTTTGTTCTTGAGATTGGTGTACTTTGTGTTTTACTGCTTGTACGTGTTCTGTCATGCATAATTATTTATTTTGTAACATTATACAAACTCGTCCTATCTTAAAGATACGTATCTTATTGATATTCATAGTTTATAGTAATTTCGATTTAGTTCCTGAAATTCAAAACTTCGCAAAATATGCACACACACACACACGCGTGTATATATATAGCAACACATAGGTTTGACACACAAATTCGACACGAGTTTGGTTAACCTGTGAAATTTGATGGAGATATTTTAAACATGATAAATAACTCCCTCCACCAAATTTCGTTGAAATATTTCATCACAGTAGCCGGTTTGGAAAATTTCAAGTATGGACCTTAACCGAAAGACCTTATTTACGTACCAAACTATTTGACATGCTCTCATGGAGTTATTATATGAAATTTGGTTGGGAATTTATTCACCGTGTTTAGAATATCTCTACCGAATTTCATCAAAAAATTCAACCGTGAAGTAGGTTAACCGGAACTCGTATAAAAATTATGTATCAAAATTATGTGTAACATGAACCGTCCTGTGTGTGTGTGTGTGTATATATATTATATATGCCCCTACTGGGTGGGACGCCCGAGCTGGCCGGCTCCTTTGGCTTATGCCAGGGCCGGCCCTAGATGTTGTTTATTTTTTTCTTCCTAAAAATTGTTTGATTTGTTTTAGCTCTAATGTGTTCTCTTCTTTTCTTTTTTGCATTTTTCCTTTTGCACTCCCTTTGTTCCTTGGGCTCGGGATGTTGTACTTCTTGCTTGGAGGCTGTTTTCATGTTGCATCTGTTTGTGGCTTGTTCAATGACACACGAGCTTACTCTTGTTATCTCTGATTTATACGACTGACAGATGTATCAAACTCTTGTAACCTCTTTTTTCAAGTGCTTAATCTGTTCTCAATATGATGCTTCTGCAGGCTCAAGTTCATAGGCATGCTCACAACTTCAGAGAAGTGCAGCAGTGTACTCTTTTATCTATTAAGACTGGCGGGTGCAGTGAAGACTGTTCATACTGCCCTCAGTCTTCTAGGTACAACACTGGACTAAAGGCACAAAAACTTATGAATGAAGATGCTGTCCTTGGGGCAGCAAAGAAGGTAAAGTTGGTTTTTGTTAGCAATTAAAAGTTGTGTATCTCTGCAAATTGTGTCCAACTAAGTTTTATTCATTCTAAGAATAAATTAACTTCGACAGCTGTTTATGAGGTTCTCATGAAACACACTGTGTGTTGGTTTTTGTTTAGCATGGAGCTTCATGTTATTGGTTCCTTAATTATATCAACCAGTAGATATGGTAGATGATATAAACTCATGGTATTCCAATTGAACTATCTTTTGTCCATTATGTTTGGAACAAAAGATAGAATTACACGTCACTACATCTTTGCCATTCTACCTTTAGGTGGTGATCTGATATTGCATGCATCAGCATTAGGAACAATTACAAAACTAACCTTAGTTTTATTACAAAAGCATCAGTCAGTTATCTTTTAAGGTGTATAATATATCTAATACACATTTATATCTTGTTTGGTATAAAGTCTAGGGCCTTGATAAAATTCGGGCCCGTATAAATAAGACTGATTTCTGGTATTACATATCCCACCTAAGAGGTGGTATTAGGTGATGATAAAACATACCGCAACTAATAAATTATAAATTCAATAAACTACCATTTTGCAGAGAATTTAATACATCGTACCAAATATGATATTAATTTCTTATATTGTATAAGAAATCCCCGTCAATCTTATCAAGCTTTATCCCATACAACTTAGCAAACGGGCCCTAAAGTATTACAAATACCCCTTGGGGTTCGTACTTGTTTAACAAATTACCCCCTTTGAATCTGTAAATTAGAAACATATATCAAGAGGGTATTTTTAAAAGACAACCTCGTGTCTCTTGATTTGTTTTTCTTTTCTTTTTGGGTCCTTCGGCTGAAAGTGAAGAGTAGTATTTGTAATTATCCTGAACCATTGTTCCATGTTTCTCAGCTTGTTGCATGATCGCGACGTATTTATTTGTCTATGAACAGGCAAAAGAGGCAGGCAGCACTCGGTTCTGTATGGGTGCTGCATGGAGAGACACTATAGGAAGAAAAACCAATTTCAACCAGATCCTTGAATATGTGAAAGAAATAAGGTTGGTGTTGTCATGTAGGTCAACCATTCTGTATTTCTCGCACATTTTTGAAGAAAATTTTAACTACACAATGCACGAACACGTTTTATGCTCGACTTAGTTCCACTTAGCATTCCTTACTCCCCATCTGCAACACTCCTTTAATGTTATCAGAATAATTTTGATGTGATAAGGGGTATGGGAATGGAGGTCTGCTGCACTTTGGGAATGATAGAGAAGCAGCAAGCTATAGAACTCAAAAAGGCTGGTCTTACAGCTTACAACCATAATCTTGACACCTCTAGAGAGTATTATCCAAATATTATAACCACAAGAACCTATGATGAACGCTTGCAGACCCTCGAGCATGTTCGTGAAGCGGGCATAAATGTCTGTTCAGGTGATCTCTTTGATCATTGTTTACTCGTTCACTATTCACCAGCATATATAGTTTCTCACACAATGATGATATCTGTCCTTTCTAACATGATGATATAGGTTATACACTTTTTTTTTGATGGAATCAGGAGGAATAATTGGGCTTGGGGAAGCGGAGGAGGATAGAGTTGGACTGTTGCATACATTGGCGACTCTCCCTACGCACCCTGAGAGTGTTCCTATTAATGCACTTGTTGCAGTAAAAGGCACACCCCTGGAAGATCAAAAGGTATTTAGTTGGAGATTGGGAAATATTATACTACTCCATCCATCCCACTTGAAGAGGGTAATTTCAAAAACATGATTTTGTCCCAATAGAAAACACTCATTTCTACCTTCTTACGTCTCATGCCCTTATTTATATGATTATATGTGGTCCAAAGTTTACTCTCTACTGATAAGTAAGGATATAATTGAAAAAATGGTAACCAAAAGCTTATTTTATGTATTGTACCTTGTTCTCAATAAAAAGATGTACATTTATCAATATGGTCTCTTCAAGTGGGACGGTGGATGGAGGGAGTACATGTTATTCACCAAGTAGCATCAATATTTGCTCTATTTACTAGGGGTGTTAAAAAATATCCGATATCCGATCCGAAATATCCGAAAATCCGACGTTCCGGATATCCGAAAATTCGGATATCCGATAATTCGGATATCGGATAGTACTTTTCAGAAAAATCGGATATTCGGATATCCGAAATATCCAAAAAATCCTAAAAATTTTAATTTTTTATATTTTAAATAATAGAATGTATTCGGATATTCGGATATCCGATATCCATATCCGAAGTTTTTTTTGGATATTCGGATATCCGATATCCATATCCGAATATTTTTTCGAATATAAGGATATCCGGATATAATTTATATTTTTTTCCAGATATTCGGATATCCGATATCCGTATACGAAATTTCAGATATCCGAAATTTCGGATACGGACATCGGATATCAAAATCTACTATCCGAATTTTCGGATATCCGAAACTCCGGATATCCAATTTTGAACACCCCTACTATTTACTAGAGAAAAACAGAGTAGGGAAAAAATGGAACAATTGTAAGAGGATTTTTTAAGTGACATTTTTAACTCTCATCTCTCCAATTAGAGAGAAAATGTCATCCACCTAGGAGAATAAAAACTTAAAGATACATATTTGCTCCAATAAAGTGTACAAGAAAATACGAATACAATGAGATATCAAAGGTTAAATTTGGGTTCAAGGATTTAAGTTTGAGAATATGATTTGTGGAATCATTCTAAATGACTCCATTTAAGATACGTTTGAAATAATAATCTTAAAAGTATGAGCTTAAGTATTTGAAATACCATAGTTTAATAAGCTAATCCAATGGGTTATGACTTTGAATTGATTAGTTTTAAATCAAGCAATCCAAAATGACGGGTTAAGTTGTCGACTATGAGTATTTCTTAGATTATTCTAACTACTCGGACTTGAAAATGTAGCAACAAATATCCATCCTGGAATTGAAATATCAAAGTGAAAACAATGAGGTTAATATGTCGATTATGGGTGTTTCATTTAACTTTCATAATGCTTCCCTCTTGCAGCCTGTTGAAATTTGGGAGATGATTAGAATGATTGCAACAGCTCGTATTATAATGCCAAAAGCCATGGTTAGGCTGTCAGCAGGCAGAGTTTGTTTTTCGATGCCAGAACAAGCGCTTTGTTTTCTTGCTGGTGCAAATTCCATCTTCACAGGCGAAAAGCTTTTGACGACCCCCAACAATGACTATGATGCAGACCAGATGATGTTCAAGCTGCTCGGACTTATTCCAAAAGCTCCTGAATTTTCCGAGGTTTCAAGCAAAGATTCTGGACCAGAAAATGTGGAAGTTGCAGCTTCGTGTTCTGGTTGAGCATAGCATCATTGTTCCATGTAATATTTCTAGTGTTTTATGTGTAGCCATATGCAAAAAATAGTCTTATTCTTGGTGAGATAATTAAATCTTCTCAAATCCTTATTTAAGTTATACCATCTATGAATAATTCTTGAGTTGGGCTGGCGTGTTGAGTTGAGCAAATAAAGGGCTTTGCATGTCAATTAAGTTCCACAGCCATTTTGGCAGTGTTGGTTGGTTTAATTTGCGAATATATCGAAATAAATATTTGATTATTCTATAGGAAACAGTATTTTAGAAATATTTTGAATAAAGTGTTTTTTTTTAAATTTGCACCATACCATAAAATCTACATACAGAATAGTATTATGGATTTGAAGTACCGCTTCAATTCATGCATCTATGAGGAATTTCCTAAATTTTTTATACCTATTTTTCTAGAATTGAGAATTCCACATCGTCTTTTATAATAAAATGATGCTTATATGTGTAGCATCACATTTTCCACAAGGCATTTTAAAGATACGAGACCTAAGGCTGTTTGGTTGATTTTTCATTAAGCTTTGTATAGATTAAGTTGTCTGTATGGATTTAGTTGTTTGTATAAATTAAGCTAAATAATGATGAGTAAACAGTCTGAATGATAGAAATGACTATTTTATTCCTCACTCTATATTAAATACTAGTTAAAATAATTATTTAGTAATCATATTCAATGGTTGATTTTAAATGATAAAAATATCGATTTAAATAATTTTCTAAAAAAAAGTTATATTATTTTCTCTTAAAAATACAATATATATCTTTACATATATGAAAAGAATATAGTCATATCCAAAGAAGATTTTCCGCCCAAATTTCAGTTTATTTTTAACTGCTCTATAAAAATATTATTATATGAAAAACTAGTGAAAATCTTGAAAAAAATACTATTTTATTAGCCGCCAAAGAAGATTTCCTGCACAAATTTCAGTTTATTTTAAGAAGATTTCCCGCCCAAATTGCAGTTTATTTTTAACTGCTCTATAAAAATATTGTTATATGGAAAACTAGCGAAAATCTTGAAAAAAAAAATACTATTTTATTAGCCACCTGACGTCTGACGTTTCAAATAGCAGGTTAATGTTTAGTGGGTGTATTGGCGGTTAAGGAAAAACTGTTTTAAACATAAAAATACTATTTTAGTAGGCGTCTGACGTCCCAAATAGCAAGTTACTGTTTAGTGGGTGTATTGGCAGTTAAGAAAAAACTGCCCCATTAGAACTGCAGCCACTACTTCAGCCACTAACAAAAAACCGCCCTATAACCGGCATGTACAAGTGGAAAACAAGTATAAAAGGAGACTCCAGCCAAGGAATATACATCAGCACCATTCCATTTTCCCTATAGTAGCAGATACGATCACCCTAGATATATTAACAAAAGATAGGCAACATGCCGATTTGGAGCAATATAAGAGATCTGAAACCCATAAATTTCGGGTGGAACATGAGATTACGTCTGGTCAGATCATACAATGTACTTGACTTTGCTGGGAGAGACATAAAAACAGTTGAATGTATATTTCACGATGAAACAGTAAGATTCTTTTATATTGTTATTACATTTCTATCTCTCGCTTTCACTCCCTGGAACACTGTTTTAATTCTTTTTATTTACAGGGAGACGGGATCCATGCTCAGATAAAAAAAACCTTGGGTTTCGAAGCATAGACCCATGCTGCAAGAAAGAAAACTGTATAGAATGTCTAAATTTTTGGTTGCCTTAAATGATATGCCATATCCAACAACTGATGCACCATTCATGATCAATATTTGTGGATCTACTCTCATATATGAAGATCCAAAAGAAGAATTCCCAAATTTAAGATTCGAGCTTAAAAGCTTGCAGATTTCGAGAAAAATGCCAACATCGTCACTAGAAAACTTTACGGTACTACCCAATTTCGAAAATTCTTAATGAGCTTAAAAGCATTCAATTCTTAATTATTTTCGACACTAATGCAGATATCATGGGATTGGTCGTCAATTTATCGAACCCAAGGAGTTTACTAATAAGAACGGGCGCCGATCCAAGTTTTCTGACATAATTTTGGAGGACACTGAGTATGTATTAATTTTAGTGTTGAACTAAAATTTATTTTACTAACATTTATTTATTCCAATGTAGGTCACGCAGACTTAGCCATACCCTGTGGGGGACTCAGGTAGATCAAATACAATCATATATAGAACAAAATGGAAGGGAGATGGTTATTTGCCTGATACAGATATGCAAAACTAAGATGTTTGACGGAAAGTACACTACTGCAGATCAATGGCGTGTGACGCAAATGTTCATTAATGAAGACTGGGAGATATTCTCGAGCTTCAAAACAAGGTATTAATATGTGTAAAACATATATACTCTATATTGTCTACTAATTATGGTTCAAAATAGCAGACTGGCTGAGGTTAACAAAACGAATATCGAATGCATTGTTTCTGCATCCACTGGTGGTCCGATGGATATAGCCGAGGAATGCCATCTTTTCAGAACTATAGAGGAGATTTTCAAAGATAAAGGGCTAAAAAATATCTACACTTTCAAAGTTAAAATATGATATTCTTCACAATTACTTTATGAATTTTGTAGAATAAAAGGTGGGGATCATATTGGATATGTGCTACTATCAAATCCATAGGCAAGTACGGGAGGAAAAACAAATGGTACTTCACGGAATGCGATACATGCAGAAAGGGAGTGCATGATTTAGATCCTGGGTACTACTGCCTTGAATGTGACAAAGAAGTTTGTGCGACATCAAAAAGGTTATTTATTTACAAATTAAAATCGACCAAAATAACTGCGTACTGAAGTATTTTTTTTCCAGATATAGACTGTTTATGAAAGTGTCCGATTCCACTGTAAGTGCAGAGGTCACAATGTGGGACAAACAATGTGTCTAAGTGATTGGTAGAACAGTTTCGGAGTTGATGGAAGAACTGATTGATTAGGCAAACAATAATATTCACCAAGTCAACTTAACCGAATCTCTATATATACTTAAGATGTTTGGTTATTATTATACAGGATGACGATCTAGATGATATTCCCGAGCAGATCAAATATTTACTACTCAACAGAAAAATGCTATTCAAAATTTATATAAAGCCAGACGAGAACTACAACTACACAGAATCTTTTGGAGTTAGGAATCTTATCCCTGACAGAGCCAAAGTATCAGAATACGCTGATTTTTTCAGTAAAAACAAACAAGAATCTAATGTTTACACTATCGGTGAAAGTTGTAATGTCCATATAATTATTGTGTATTTTATCTGTATTTGAACATTGTGGCATAGCATGTTGTACTTCGATCTGAGTAGAAAACTCTGTATTTCTTGATCCTGTGTTAGTGAGCGTATGATTTCATAGATGCTGTCTCATGCTTGTAATTGTACACATGTAGCGCACGCTAACGTTTAAGTGTAGCGCGCGCTAATTGTGTAAGCTAGCACACACTACGGATGAGGCTTAGCGCGCGCTATACGTGATCAGCCTGATTGAGACAGGTTGGTAGGTGAGATCAGACCGCGGATTTTGTTGGGGTCATGTTGGGATGAATCTGGACGGCTTTTTGGAAAAGTCGAGTCAACGGTGCTTAGCGCACGCTAATGGTTTGAGGCTAGCGCACGCTAAGTTGAGGGCAGTGAGGTCAGTGAACTTTCGTTCAACACGAGGTGATTTTGATCATGTATATTGTTTATTCATGTTGTTGAGCATGAGATTACTTTCATTGAGTTGTCATGATATTAGTTATCGATTACTTGTATGTTCATGTCGATGGACATATGGATTTGTGCATATGTGTATGCATAGTTGTGTTTGTGTATGTTGTGTTGATCTGAAGGGATCGAGCGATCTATGCTGAGGGCGCTGGATCGGATGTCCACCTCGTGTTGGTCTGACGGAATCATTTTGGGATCTATGCTGAGGGCGCTGGATCATTGGACGGGTTTTTCCACCTCATGTTGGTGTGAAGGTATCATCTTAGGATCTATGCCGAGGGCGCTGGATCATTGGATTACCCATGTTGTGTTGATGGAATCATGAGGATTCGCATCGTTGGATTCCGGTAGTGGAAGTCCGTGTTATGTATTTTTGACACGCATCGTTATTGCATATCTGAGTTTGTATATTATGATACTTGTACTAGCACCGTTTGCTAACCCCTTCGGGGGTGGACATTGGTTTGATGTTCAGGTAGCCGAGGAGCGGGGAAGTAACCACAATACCGACATGATGACGAAGGGGCTCAGTGATGTTATCCGTCATGTTGTTTTATTATTCTGGTTTGATTTGAAGTACTCGAGTACGTGTGTCTTGTTGATGATTTGAAATGTTGTAATAATTGGATTCATTTGAGTTGTTGAACCATTTGCCGAACTACTAAACTTTTATGGTATTTTTGTATTATTCTGCATTTCTTTAATTTATCCTTGTAAATTCTTATATAAAGGGTTTATGGCGCTGTAATTATTCCAATTATCTCGGCGTATTACAGAATATGGTATCGGAGCTAAGATTCATGGATATCTTGGCAGTCGGGTTTTAGTTGGGTCTGTTTACGTCATTTAAATTATGGGTCGTTGTAACATCACTGCACAACCAGCGTCGTCATGTGGACCGTGGTTGTAAGTTTCCTAATCTCATATACTACCATTTTATTTATTTTGTGTTTTGTGGATATTGACGAATTTTCTTTTCGAAGATTTTGCCCTGGATATTGAGTATTTGTGTTTACAGTATGTTGAGAGGAGGTCGTGGGCGCGGACGCGGTCATGGATGCGAACGTGGTAATGCAAGACAGGAGGATTCGTCATCTACCCCGGATGTATCGACTAATCGAACTGATTCCCATTCTGGAGGACAACGAGAATCAGTAAATGATGACACAAATCCTAACATGTCGGGAGTGCTTCAATAGGTGGTCGCTCAGATGACCCAGTTTGCTCAGGTGGTTGACCGTATTGAGACGACGATGGGCCAGCAGCGCAACGAGGATAATCGGGGAGACAAGTGGCTTGTGGAAGTGGTCAAGTTACACCCGCCGAAATTCGACGGTTCTGCAGAGATGCCTACTTGGGATCACTGGCTGAAGGAATTAGAGAAGATATTTGCGGAGATTAACTATCCCGATGACCGAAAGGTTCCGATCGCTCAGTATTTCCTGACTGGGGAGGCTTTCGACTGGTGGGAGGCCATTCGACCCGAGGATCATCATGCTGTCTGGACAAAATTCAAGTTAATGATGGAAGCTTAGTACTGCCCACGTCCAGTTAGAGAGGCCAGAGTCCGAGAGTTTTTCTCACCGAGGCGGAGAAGATTTTTCATTTCCACATGCGGATGAAGCCGGAGATTCAGCAGTATATGTATGGATTTGAATGTACTACTCTACGGCAGTATCAATACAAAGCACTGGCCTACGAGATGAAAGAGGCAGCGGTGGAGAAATTTGCAGAAACAAAGAAGCAGAAAGTGTCTGGCAACTTCACTGAGAACAAGAGTAGTGGGCCCCACAAGGGCCAGTCTTTCATTCATCCAGAAAACCCCGACATCCTTCTCGAGGTGGAGAGATGTTTCGAACAACGTCAACGACTTCAGACACATCAAAGAAGTGTTATAACTATGGTCGAGCGGGGCATGTTCGGCGTGATTGCTTCGCTCGTTCTGTGACCTGTTTCGAATGTGGGCAGGAAGGGCATCGTGCGACTTTTTGCGGAAATGTGACTAGATCAATTGGTACTCGCACTCCAGCACCAGCTCCGAAAGAGTCAAGTGTGACCCTAACACAGCAAAGTGGCTTTTAGCAACAGAATGCCGGGAAAAGAGAGGCGTCCAGTGCTGGGTCCGTTCCTCCGCGCCTGTACGAGATGATGAGGTCAGATGATCAGAACACTGCTGTTGCATCAGGTATGATTCAGATCTTTTTTCAACCAGTTAGTGTCTTATTCGATTCAGGAGCTACACATTCTTTCATATCATTGAACTGTGTTAATCGTTCGAAAATCTCGTGTTTACATGATTATGAACCTTATGTTATGGGTTTACCGAGTGGAGATAAAATTGTGGGAACTCTAGAAGCTAGAGATTTTCATATTTCTATAGGAGGGAGAAATTGGCCGTCAAAACTTATTATGGTCGACATTCAAGATGATGATTTAATTCTCGAAGACGATTGGTTCGACCGATATAGGGCTATTTTGAATTACCGAAAGAGAGCTATTTCGATTATTGCTGATTACGGGTCTGAACACTTGTTCTAAGGATGGAGACCAGGAAGCTCAGGGAAAGTAATCAAAGCCATGAAAGTGGTTAAATTGCTAAAACAGAGTTGTCACAGATTTTGGTGTTATGCCATGAAGAAGGAAGAAGGAGTAGAGCTCTCATCCATTCCAGTTGTGAATGAATTCTCAGACGTATTCACTAACGAGCTACCTGGGTTACCTACGTGAAGAGATGTAGACTTTAATATCGAATTGGAACCTGGAGCCGCACCTATTTCTAGAGCACCATACCGGATGACGCCAACTGAGATGTACGAGCTAAAGTAACAGCTTGAGGAATTGTTACAGAAGGGTTACATTCAACCTAGCGTTTCTCCTTGGGGAGCACCCGTTCTCTTTGTCCGGAAGAAAGATGGATCCCTACGATTGTGTATTTATTACAGGGAGCTAAACAAGGTGACGATCAAGAATAAATACCCATTGCCTCGGATCGACGATTTATTTGATCAACCGCAGGGGGTAACTGTATTCTCGAAGATCGACTTGAGATCTGGATACCATCAGTTGAGGATTAAGGAGTCTGACATACCAAAATTTACTTTCAGATCCCGACACGGGCACTATGAGTTCGTGGTGATGCCATTTGGACTTACTAACGCTCCTGTGGTGTTTATGCAATTAATGAATCAGGTATTCTTAGAATACTTAGATAAATTCGTGGTCGTCTTCATTGATGACATCTTAATTTATTCGAAGGATCCGGAAGAGCATGCAGAGCATTTACGTATCGTTTTGAATACCTTGAGGAATGAACAACTTTATGCGAAATTTTCTAAATGCGAATTCTGGCTTAAGGAAGTAACATTCCTTGGGCACGTGATATCAACTGACGGAGTTCAAGTAGACCCGAAGAAAGTTGAGGCAATCTTGGAATGGGAATCTTCTAAGAACGTGAAAGATGTCCGAAGTTTATTAGGACTTGATGGATATTATCGTTGTTTTGTGGAAGGATTTTCCAAAATTTCTCGTCCGCTTACTCAGCTGTTGCAGAATACTCAGAAATTCACGTAGAACGAGAAATGTCAGGCTAGATTTGATGAACTTAAGAGAAGACAGACAACGGCGCCTATACTAGCATTACCAGATGGGACCGATGGATTCATGGTTTACAATGATGCTTCAAATCAGGGTCTGGGTTGCGTGTTGATGCAGAAAGGGTGATTGCCTATGCCTCTCGATAGTTGAAACCGTATGCAGTTAACTATCCGACTCATGATTTAGAGTTAGCAGCTGTCATCTTTGCCCTGAATATTTGGCGACATTATTTATACGGCACTCATTGTCAGATCTTTACCGATCATAAGAGCCTCAAGTATATTTTCAGTCAGAAGGAATTAAACATGAGGCATAGGAGATGGCTGGAATTGATCAAAGATTACGACCTGGAAATTCTTTATCATCCAGGCAAAGCAAACATGGTAGATGATGCACTGAGCCGCAAACCTATTTCTCTTCGAGTGTTGGAAGCACTTACGTCCCAACCCAGCATTCAATGAGAACTGATTCCCGAATGGATTGAAGTATGGTCACAAGGAGTCCAATGGAAACTGTGTATGATGGAACTAACTTCGTCGCTAATCGAAGAAATCAAATCTAAGCAGTTGGATGATTATATAATTGTTCGGTTACGTGATGAAGTAAACAAAGGAAAGGCCCCGAGATTCGTGATACAGGATAATGGAGTTCTGAGATTCCAGAGTCGACTTTGCATCCCCGATGACGATGTTTTGAGACAGACGATCATGAAGGAAGCTCACAGCACGCCCTATTCTATTCACCCGGGCACCAGTAAAATGTATAAAGATCTAAAGCAAAGTTTCTGGTGGGGAAATATGAAGAAGGACGTAGCAGAATATGTCTCGAAGTGTTTAATTTGTCAACAAGTTAAGATTGAACATCAACGACCTGCAGGAATGTTGAAACCGCTTCTGATCCCTGAATGGAAGTGGGAGGATATATCGATGGACTTTATCACCAATATGTCGAGGACCAGGTCAGGGATGAACATGAGTTGGGTGATAGTAGATCGCCTAACCAAGTCGGCTCATTTCCTAGCCATTAAGGATACTTGGGGACCGGAGAAGTTAGAACGAGTGTTTATTGTAGAGATAGTCCGATTGCATGGTACACCGAAGACCATTATTTCAGATCGGGATAGTCACTTTGTGTCACACTTTTGGAAGGCAGGTCATAAGGCCTTGGGAATCGAGCTGAACTTTAGCACAGCTTATCATCCTCAAATGGACGGACGATCCGAAAGGACTATACAGACAATAGAAGATATGCTAAGAGCTTGTGCCTTGGATTGGTCAACCGATTGGGAAGTTCATTTGCTGTTGATTGAATTCACCTACAATAATAGTTGGCATGCTTCCATTAAGATGGCACTATTCGAAGCGTTGTATGGGAGAAGATGCAGATCACCCCTGTGTTGTGATGATTCGTCCGACTTGATTGGGACGGAACCAGAGTTGATAGTTCAGACTCAAGAGAAGGTAGCGCTGATTCGTGAAAGGCTGTTGACTGCCCAGAGTCGACAGAAGTCTTATGCAGATGTGCGCCGATGCTTGTTGGAATTCGAGGTTGGGGATCACATGCTATTGAAGGTTTCTCCTACTAGGGGAATTTTCCGCTTTTGGAAGAAAGGGAAGCAGAGTCCGAGATATATCGGACTATTTGAGGTTCTTGAAAGAGTTGGTGAGTTGGCGTATAGATTGGCCTTACTGCTACCACTGAGTCATGTTCACAATGTATTCCACGTATCCCAATTACAGAAATATGTACCGAAACCCAGTCATATCATCGATTTTGGTGAGATCGAAGTGGCTAATGATGGCTCGTTCGAAGAAAAGCCAATCAAGATACTCGAGAGTCGGATCAAACAATTGGGAATAAACCGATCTCCTTGGTAAAAGTTCAGTGGTCTCGACATGGAGTCGAAGAAGCAACTTGGGAGACTGAAGATAGCATGAAGTCGAGATACCCATATTTATTTTCATTTTAAGTTTTGGGCATAAACTTCTTTTAGAGGGGTAGTATGTAATGCCCAGGTTGGTAGGTGAGATCAGACCGCGGATTTTGTTGGGGACATGTCGGGATGAATCTGGATGGCTTTTTGAAAAGTTGAGTCAACGGTGCATAGCGCACGCTAAGGGTGTGAGGCTAGCGCACGCTAAGTTGAGGACAGTGAGGTCAGTGAACTTTCGTTCAGCCGTTAGCGCAAGCTATATATAGTCGTTAGCGTACGCTAACCATTGGTTTTAGTGCACGTAAGGATGTTTAGCGGACGCTAACCCGAGATCAGTCAGAGATGGTAGACTACAATCCAGTTAGCGCACGCTAAGAAATAGCCGTAGCGCGCGCTAATAACCATTTTCTATATATATGACAACACCCTCTTTCATTTTTCAGATTGCCACTTCAACCCACACTCAATTTTCGTGACTTTGAGAGTTACCCTCTCCATCTTCAACCTTCATAACAGCCTCCTAACATATCATTGAAGGCAAGGAGCTTTGAGGATTGGTGTCTAGGCGTCCAACTTTGAGTTCATCAAGTGTTTTCATCTTTTCTTTCCATATAAGGTATGTGTCACTGCCCGAACCTCGAATTCGTGTTCTTATTCGGATTATGACCTTTCTCCTGGAACTATTAAGGATGTTGATAACTCATTAGGTTGAACACCATACCTTAAAAACTTGAAGTAATCATATTAGAACTCCTTTGAGTAAGAAGATCACAACCGAACCTTATTGAGTTGAATCTAAGAATTGATTTATGAAATTGTTGTATATTTTAGGTTGTCTTTTCCGAATCACTTGTATGCCAGTTTATTGTTATTATCATTACCTAGAATGAGATTTTGCAAGGAGATTAATTCTTATAGTGGTCACTAAGAAATAATCCCTGGATAGTATGAGGTGACCTTCAACGTAATTCATAACTCGTAATGATTTCTGGATATGTTTATCTTCATGTTTATGATTCGAACGAAGGGTGTTGATGGGTGACAATTACTATGAACGTAAAACTTTCGCAAAGAAGATAGCTTGTAGAAAAATGAAGTGTAGAGATGAATTAACCTTAAACTCGGATTGAAATGTGTTATATAACCGAACCTGGTAATGGAATCGATAATCAGGAATCAAAGTACGAATTTATGGTAATTTGAATGTCTCTAGCTCGACCAAACATTCGTCGGGTGAGTTGAACTGTGAGCCAACTAGCTTAGAGTGTTAACCCGACCGTAGTAGACGTTAGATGTTCGTACATTTAAATTTGTTTTGAGTTGTCGTTATTTTCCTATTTGTTTAGAGGGCTGAGCATTGCGAACGACGGATCGAAGGAGGCGGCCTTCGAGTTTGTTGAGATCATTGAAGTATTTACATTCTTGCCATCTTTTAAGGCAAGTATCGTATTTTGAAGTTGGTTTAATATTGGTGATTTTGATCATGTATATTGTTTATTCATGTTGTTGAGCATGAGATTACTTTCGTTGAGTTGTCATGATATTCGTTATCGATTACTTCTATGTTCATGTCGATGGACATATTGATTTGTGCATATGTGTATGCATAGTTGTGTTTGTGTATGTTCTATTGATCCGAAGGGATTGAGCGATCTATGGTGAGGGCGCTGGATCGGATGTCCATCTCGTGTTGGTCCGACGAGATCATCTTGGGATCTATACTGAGGGTGTTGGATCATTGGACGGGTTTTTCCACCCCGTGTTGGTCCGACGGGATCATCTTGGGATCTATGCCGATGGCGCTGGATCATTGGATTACCCACGTTGTGTTGATGGAATCATGGGGATTCACATCGTTGGATTCCGGTAGTGGAAGTCCGTGTTATGTATTTTTTGACATGCATCGTTATTGCATATCTGAGTTTGTATATTATGATACTTGTACTAGCACCGTTTGCTAACCACTTCGGGGGTGGACATTGTTTTGATGTTCAGGTAGCCGAGGAGCGGGGAAGCAACCACAATACCAACATGATGACGAAGGGGCTCAGTGATGTTATCCGTCGTGTTGTTTCATTATTCTGGTTTGATTTGAAGTACTCGAGTACGTGTGTCTTGTTGATGATTTGAAATGTTGTAATAATTGGATTCATTTGAGTTGTTGAACCATTTGCCGAACTACTAAACTTTTATGGTATTTTTGTATTATTCCGCATTTCTTTAATTTAGCCTTGTAAATTCTTATATAAAGGGTTTACGACGATGTAATTATTCCGATTATCTCAGGGTGTTACAAAAGTGAAGTCAAAAGCAATTCACATAAGAGTGTAAGAATTTAAAACTAGAAAATAAAAATATCATACTTATTTTATGATTTTATGATATTCTTAATTTTTTAAATAAATCGATTCAGAAAAATGTTTCGGAAGAGGAAGTCAGCACGCGTAAGAAGGGTAAAGGCAAAGAAAAAGATGACGAAGCCATGGATTGCAAGACCATAAAGCGTAAACTTTATGATGAAATATCTGCCACACGGCCAGTGAGAAAGGCAAAGGGTATTGTAATCAAGGAAGAGAAGAGGAACAGTCCTTGATCAAGTTCCCTGATTATTTATGTTATTCATATTTATTTATTTAACCCAGTTGTCGATATTTTTTTTCTCACATTTTTTTGGAATCTAAAGAAATATCATTTGGATCTGAGGCATTTTATTAGTTTTTTAATTTAATTGTTTCATATATGATAATTTCTATTTTTTTACTACTCTAATAGATCTTCATTACAGATTTGGCTACAGTGCAAAATACTTGTAGCTTATTGGTTGATGATCATCCAATCTCAGATAAATCGTTATCTCTCTCAGGTAAAAAGACTTTATGCCAAGTACGTCAGACATGGTGAGTTCCTAATCCTGATATTTTTAGTGGTAATTGGAACATTTTTGTGGTGTAAGTATGGACTTAGACTCTGGGTCTGGTCCAAGCTTGAGTTAATTATATTTTGTAATTATATAATCTTCCTCCTATCGATCTATGCTTCTGGGGGTTGCAATTATATAATCTTCTGTTGATTGTGAAATGCTTTAAATCTTATTTGCATCTGCAGTGATGAGTTAGTTAGTTAGTTGTAGATGGTTTGGAAATCTTTTTGGTTATCTGTATATTTGAATGTATCAGATCGACCTTTAGTAGTGCTGGTTTTGATGTGTTTTAGTAGTTCTGCCTTGCTCTGATGGGGAGTAAACATTTATAAGAATCCAATAAAATAGATCTTCTCAAATATTCTGGTACCTGTTTTGCGCTTATGGTGGCTGATACTCCTGTCTCAATTTTTGATATGTACTTCCCGTCACACTTATTAGCTTCTTATGTTGGGGGAAAAGCTGAAGTTCATCCATTTGAAATGTATTGCCCATATTTGATGTAACAACAATGCAGACTTATTTTCGTACTCCAGGTTCCTAGCATGTACTAAAGGATGGATACTCCAAACAGATTGGTAAAAAATATCATATTTTCCCAATCTTAGCTTATATGGGATGAGTAATCTGTACAATTAGCTCTTTAGTCTCTGTTCTGGATTATGCGCTCATTTTCCATTGTGTATCTAGCATGTCGAATTTTGTTCATCATACGTTTAGTGTCTGCCATTAGTGTGTAACACCCCCAAGACGATCAGGGCATATTACAGCGCCATGGACCCCACACTGTGGAATCTACCAGGCTAACGTACCAAAATGACATCCGACTAAGACATACAACCATTAACAAAATAACCATTTCACAATTCACGGCATCCAAACCAAAATAGGAATACGACAATACAATCTGTTCCCCAAAAAGGGCACCAACATAAATAAATTCAACAAGAAGTACTCGAGTACTTAAACAATTGACATAATAAGTAAACGACAAAACAGAACACCAAAAGACGACCATTGAACAGTATCATGCTTGCCCATCATCCTCGTACGGCTCGAATGCTCGCTTGTCCCCAAGACCTGTACCTGAAATACAAAAAGTATTTCCCCCATTTAAGGGGTTAGCGACAACTGCTAGTGCAAGTACAATCCATTTGAACTACATTCTAATCAGATGAATATATGCGCCAAAATCATTTTAGAAATCATTTATATTCCGGAATATTTACGGTGCATAAGCACAAAACTTATTTCTCCAACAAAACAATTCAAAGTTAACCTTGGTACGAGACTCACGGCCACCGTACCCCGCAGAGCCCCATCGGACATCCCTGGGTGGTTAACCATAGTTCGTGATATGCATACACACGGCAATACGTATCCCTAGAGGCCCCATCAGACCGTCCCTATGTGAACATACACATATCCATCCACACAACCACGAATAGCCATAATTAAAATACTAGAACATGTAAACAAATGTAAAGTACTTGCCTTTGAGACATCTCCGAGGAAATGGGGACGAACAACGACTACGAATGATCCGGATGGAAAACGATGGTTCCTAAATGAAGGATCAATATAACTCAGTCCCCACGCACGACAATAATCGAACGGAATACACCCATAACCCCCGATTACAATTCATGACAAAAACGTTCAATCGATACGGGCAAGGGTTTAAGCAAAATCTCCCCGTATCAATAATTTATGAATTAAACTAGAGGAAAACGGATTGGGAATCACCCAATAACAACAATTGGTAAGGAATTTCGTAACATACATGAACAATTCGGAATCAATCACGAAAAACCCGAAAAACCCACAAATTAGACAAGTTTAGGGTTCCTAAAGGAAATACCTCGGATTCGAACGATGAAGGATGATTACGTTGATGATGATATGTTAGCACGAACCTACGGTGATGGAATACGAAGAATTCTCCGATCAAACTGAAGGGAATCGCCCTCTGGAGTCGCCCGATGAAGAAAACGAAAAAAAAAAGAATGAAAATTGTTGTTTCTGAACTGCCCGCTGATCTATTTAAAACGCATTGTTAGCGCACGCTAACCATCAAAAGGTAGCGCGCGCTAACGGGGCTACAAACAGTCCAGTAGCTACTGCCCGATGTCGCTAGCGTGCGCTAGACATGCTTAGTGCGCTGAATACCCCTTGATAGCGCACGCTATCAATAACTAGTTAGCGTACGCTAACTGCACATCGATAGCGCACGCAAGGGAATAAGGAGTAGCGTGCGCTACCCACGCAGCAGTTCAGTAATGCTCATATCAGTACGGTGCTGCCGAAGGTACAAAACTCGAAACGCACGACAAGGCCGGAATCCAGAAACATAAACACGAAATATACAAGACAACAGAGCTAGGCGCTGAAAGAAAATATAATTCCGACCACCGAAGGGTCCGTAATGCGACAACAAAAATGGAATTTCCCAAACTTATAGGAAATTACAAAAATGACCCAAGTGCCCGAAAATCACGAAACGATGTCAGATTAACGAACCGAAAGTCTCAACACGACCAACTCAACCATACGAACTTGCACAAACCAAGAAACAACGAAAACGAACGAGTTTTACGAGAATCGAACGTTCATACAGCAAAACATGTCATAAAGTGAAATTACGTGAAAACATCACCAAAACTCGACCAAATGGAAAAACTCCAAGAATAAAATAGATTCAAAATATCGAAATGGTTACAAGCGAGTCGATAAAAATAGACATACACTAAAAATGGAAACTGCTAAAAATGGAAAGGTACGGATATTACATTCTCCCCCTCTAATATAAAATTTCGTCCCGAAACTTAAGAATAAAAAAGCTTGGGGTGCCTCGAATGCATATCCTCCTCTAACTCACACGTCGCTTCTACTACTCCGTGCCTCGACCATTGCACCTTAACCAAAGGAATGGTTTTGTGCCTTAACTGCTTGTCTCGACGCTCCAAAATCCTGACGGGCCTCTCCTCAAACGTAACATTCTTCTCGATCTCCACGTCTCCGAAATCAATAATGTGGGATGGGTCCGGAACGTACTTCCTCAACTGGGAGACGTGAAATATGCTATGAACATGACTCAACGATGGAGGCAAAGCCAAACGGTATGCCAACTCACTGACTCTCTCCAATATCTCGAAAGGCCCAATATACCTCGGGCTGAGCTTCCCCTTTTTCCCAAAACGGAAAACTCCCTTTCGATGGAGACACTCTCAACAGAACATGATCTCCCATCGCAAACTCCAAAGGTCGACACCTAGCATCTGCATAAGACTTTTGTCGACTCTGAGCAGCCAACATTCTCTTTCTAATAAACGCAACTTTCTCCCTCGTCTCTAACACAAGGTCTGGCTCGGTGCCAACTAGATCGGACGGCTCATCCCAACATATCGGTGATCAGCAACATCGGCCATACAGTGCCTCACACGGTGCCATCTTAATCGACGCGTGCCAACTATTATTATACGTAAACTCAATCAAGGCCAGATGCTCCTCCCAGTCACTACTCCTGTCTAACGCACACGCGCGCAACATATCCTCGAACGTCTGAATGGTACGCTTGGACTATCCGTCGGTCTGAGGGTGGAAGGATGTACTCAAACGCAAATATGTCCCTAATGCCTTATGTACCGCCTGCCATAAATGCGATACAAACCAGCCATCTCTATCCGAAATAATAGACTTCGGTGTACCATGAAGTCTCACTATCTGAGCGATAAAAACACGAGCCAACTTTTCTGGACCCCAAGTGTCCTTGATGCCCAGAAAATATGCCGACTTAGTCAGTGGATCTATGATCACCCACACCATATTCACTCTGGTCTTCGTCCTCGGCAAGTTCGTGACAAAATCCATGGAGATATCCTCCCACTTCCATTCCGGGACGGGAAGTGGTTTCAACAATCCGGCTGGCCGCTGATGCTCGATTTTGACTTGCTGACAAGTCAAGCACTTAGCCACAAACTGAACTACCTCATTCTTCATGTCGTTCCACCAAAAATTTTTCCTCAAATCTTTATACATTTTACTCGAGCCCGGATGGACTGAGTAAGGCGACGCGTGAGCCTCTCTCATAATATTCTGCCTCAATTCCAAGTCGTTCGGAACACAAAGCCGACCTTGGAATCTGAACACACCATCCTCATGTATCACGAATCCCGAGGCTTTCCCCTTCCCCACATTCTCTCGAAGCTGAACAAACATCGGGTCCTCGAACTGTCCCGACTTAATGTTGTCGACTAAAGACGACGAAATCTCAAGTGTACGCAACTGCCCGAAACTCTATGGTAACACAATCTCAATGCTCAACCTCATAAACTCTCGCTGAAGTCCCGACTGATCCGTAAGCAACTCAAGCGCCCGAAGCGATACAGATTTCCGGCTCAAGGCATCTGCCACCACATTTGCCTTGCCCGGATGATAGAGAATCTCGAGGTCGTAATCCTTAATCAACTCCAACCATCTCCGCTGTCTCATGTTAAGCTCTTTCTGCGTAAAAATGTACTTCAGGCTATTGTGATCGGTGAAAATCTGACACGACGAGCCATACAAGTAATGACGCTAGATTTTCAACGCAAATACAACTGCGGCCAACTCAAGATCGTGCGTAAGGTAATTCAACTCATATGGTTTCAACTGACGGGAAGCATAGGCAATCGTCCTCCCGTGCTGCATAAGTACACATCCGAGCCCTTGGCCCGAAGCATCACTAAAAACTGAGAAACCCTCGTTAGCGCTCGGTAATGCCAAAACAGGAGGGGTCGTCAACCGCTTCTTCAACTCAAAACTATTTTGCCTCTCATCGGTCCACACAAACTTCTCTGACTTCTGTAACAACTGAGTCAGCGGTCGAGCGAGCTTAGAGAACCCTTCGACGAATCTACGATAATATCCGGCCAAACCCAGAAAACTACGGACCTCCTTCACGTTCTTGGGTGGCGCCCAATCCAACACTGCCTCTACCTTATGTGGGTCCACACGAACACCATCGGCCGAGATCACATGACCGAGAAACATAACCTCCCGTAACCAAAACTCACACTTTGAGAACTTCGCAAAAAGACGCTGAGTTCTCAAAATGTCTAACACGATATGCAAATGACGGGCATACTCCTCCCCGTTCCTCGAGTAAATCAGGATGTCATCGATAAAAATGACTACACACTTATCGAGGTAATCGATAAAAACTTTGTTCATAAGCTGCATGAACACGGCTGGGGCGTTGGTTAGCCCAAAAGGCATAACCACAAACTCGTAGTGACAGTATCTCGTCCGAAAGGCCGTCTTCGGAATATTGGTATCCTTCACTCGGAGCTGATAATACCCCGATCTCAAATTAATCTTCGAAAACACGGTTGCCCCTTGCCATTGGTCGAACAAATCATCAATCCTCGGGAGCGGATACTTGTTTTTTATAGTCACTTTGTTCAACTCTCGGTAGTCGATACACAAACGGAGCGACCCATCCTTCTTCTTCACAAACAGGACCGGTGCGCCCCAAGGCGAAGTGCTCGGTCGAACATACCCCATGTATAGTAACTCTCCCAACTGTTTCTTCAACTCAAGCATCTCGGCAGGTGCCATACGATATGGTGTCTTAGAAATCGGTGCTGCACCCGGCTCTAAATCGACGGTAAACTCAACTTCTCGGTCCGGAGGCAAACCCGGCAACTCATCTGGAAAGACGTCAGGATACTCACACACTACTAAAATAGACGAGAGCTCGACTCCCCCTTCTCCCGATCTCAAAGCGTAACATAAATGCCCCATGCAACCTCCTCGAAGAAGTCTCACCACTTTCAAAATGCTGATCAAGAACCTCTGACTACTCCGCTTACGTCCCACAAAAGAATGCTCGGTACCGTCAGAGGCTAACATCAAAATGGCTCTCGTTCTATAGTTCATGATTGCCCCATGACGGTCTAGCCAATCCTCGCCCAGAATCAAATCCTCATCTCTAATATCTACCGCGATCAGATTAGAAGGCCAAACCCTCCCCGCGATACTCACTGGAAAATCTCTAATCTCACGATCCCCCACGATGCTATCCCCACTAGGCAGTTTAACAACAAATGGTTCACACGCAACTAGGCAATCAATATGCAGACGACGCACACAATCCATAGATATAAAAGAATGCGTAGCACCAGAATCAAATAATACGGAAACAGGATGGTCAAGGATGTGAACGGTACCTGTAGCCACCGTCGCGTCAGGATCTCCTGCTCGTCTCATCTCATATACTCGGGGCGGAACAGACCCCGCACTAGAAGCTCCCCCTCTGGAAGGCTGTCCACGTCCTCGACCTCTACCAAAACTCTGCTGTGGCTGAGGAACTGTCGGTTTCTGATTCACACTCAGCTCTCCCGCAGCTGGGGCTGATATCTGAGTAACTGGCGCCCGAACTACATCCGTACAAAACTTAGCATGATGCCCTATCCGACCGCACGTAAGACACTGAATCGAGGGCCTATCACACTCACTCATCATGTGGCTGGGACGACCACAGTTAAAGCACGTAGGACCGCAAACGGAACCAGTAGGAGCAGACTTAGAACCGTTTCCTCGCCCAAATGACGAAGACTGACCCCCAAAGACTCTCGAACCAGTCTGAGCCTTCGGATGTCCACCAGACTTGCCTCCCGAAAATAGGCCGGAGGTCCTCTGTTTCTTCCCCTCGACTGTCGCAGCAAACGACATCTCATAAGCCATCGCCTTATTCTGATACTCTTTCAAAGTTGTGCATCCCAGACCATACATGTAGTGACGCACCCTCGGTTTCATCCTCATATCGAAGTGGCGGATCTTATCAAGCTCATCTCGGACTTGGTTTCTCACATAATGAAGCTGTTGGTTGTAGTCCTTGATCGCTTGAGAAATAGGAACATCCTGGGGCTTAGCCTCAAAGAAGGCTCATATCCTCCCCTCTTTCACTGGCCATGGGCAAAACTCGTCTTCCATCAACTCCCGGAATTCTTCCCATGTGGCTGCCCGATCACGTGGTTTCACTGCTTGCCACCACGTTGCCGCCTCTTTGGCGAGGAAGTACTGAGCGATGGGTACCTTCCTCTCCTCAGAGCAGTTAGTAGCTTCAAACACCTTTTCCATCTCAAACAACCAACTCTCCCAACTGGAAGGGTCGGAAGCACCATCAAACTGCGGAGGACGCATACGAATCACGTCCTGAAGTAGCTTATCATTTCCGGATCCAGTAGGTGGAACCGGGTTGGCATTAGCTTGGCCGACCAGGACGGCCGGAGTTAGTAGCGTCATCTGGTTTGCTACTTGTTGCAAAATATTCGCCACTCCAACATTCTCATGTGCATTACCGGAGCTAGCAGACTGGTCCTGCTGACCCCCAGAACTAGGCGGGACATTGTTCGACAAAGAAGGCATAGCCAAATCAGTTCCCGAGTTATCGGACATGGCCGCCCCACCGGCTGCGCCACGTCCCCTACCGCATCCGCGTCCTCTACCAGCAG
The DNA here is from genome assembly GCA_033398695.1 of Orobanche coerulescens. Lineage (NCBI taxonomy): Eukaryota > Viridiplantae > Streptophyta > Magnoliopsida > Lamiales > Orobanchaceae > Orobanche > Orobanche coerulescens. The sequence goes on from CM065819.1 coordinate 13,139,321, forward strand.
AAATTCTGAAGAAGTAGTGGGTGAGTACAATTCAAACGCAAAACACAACAAGATGCCAAGAAAGGAATAGAGCAGAACAACGCAACGAGTCAAGTTAGGAAAACTTACGAGCACCGGCGTACTAAGATGATGGCATAGCAGTGATACTGTTAAAAAACGACACTCGACTAGACCCAAATAACCGACAGCCTAGGTATCCATAAACCTAAGGTCCGATACCATATTCTGTAACACCCCCAAGACGATCAGGGCATATTACAGCGCCGTGGACCCCACACTGTGGAATCTACTAGGCTAACGTACCAAAATAACATCCGACGAAGACATACAACCATTAACAAAATAACCATTTCATAATTCACGGCATCCAAACCAAAATAGGAATACGACAATACAATCTGTTCCCCAAAAAGGGCACCAACATAAATAAATTCAACAAGAAGTACTCGAGTACTTCAACAATTGACATAATAAGTAAACAACAAAACAGAACACCAAAAGACGACCATTGAACAGTATCATGCTTGCCCATCGTCCTTGTACGGCTCAAATGCTCGCTTGTCCCCAAGACCTGTACCTTAAATACAAAAAGTATTTCCCCCATTTAAGGGGTTAGCGACAACTGCTAGTGCAAGTACAATCCATTTGAACTACATTCTAATCAGATGAATATATGCGCCAAAATCATTTTAGAAATCATTTATATTCCGGAATATTTACGGTGCATAAGCACAAAACATATTTCTCCAACAAAACAATTCAATGTTAACCTTGGTACGAGACTCACGCCCACTGTACCCCGCAGAGCCCCGTCGGACATCCCTGGGTGGTTAACCATAGTTCCTGATACGCATACACACGACAATACGTATCCCTAGAGGCCCCGTCGGACCGTCCCTAGGTGAACATACACATATCCATCCACACAACCACGAATATCCATAATTCAAATACTAGAACAGGTAAACAAATGTAAAGTACTTGCCTTTGAGACATCTCCGACGAAATGGGGACTAACAACGACTACGAATGATCCGGACGGAAAAAGACGGTTCCTAAATGAAGGATCAATATAACTCAGTCCCCACGCACGACAATAATCGAACGGAATACACCCATAACCCCCGATTACAATTCATGACAAAAACGTTCAATCGATACGGGCGAGGGTTTAAGCAAAATCTCCCCGTATCAATAATTTATGAATTAAACTAGAGGAAAACGGATTGGGAATCACCCAATAACAACAATTGGTAAGGAATTTCGTAACATACATGAACAATTCGGAATCAATCACGAAAAACCCGAAAAACCCACAAATTAGACAAGTTTAGGGTTCCTAAAGGAAATACCTCGGATTCGAACGATGAAGGATGATTACGTTGATGATGATATGTTAGCACGAACCTACGGTGATGGAATACGAAGAATTCTCCGATAAAACTGAAGGGAATCGCTCTCTGGAGTCGCCCAGTGAAGAAAACGAAAAAAAAGGAATGAAAACTGCTGTTTCTGAACTGCCCGCTGATCTATTTAAAACGCATAGTTAGCGAACGCTAACCATCAAAAGGTAGCGCGCGCTAACGGGGCTACAAACAGTCCAGTAGCTACTGCCCGATGTCGCTAGCGTGCGCTAGACATGCTTAGCGCGCGCTGAATGCCCCTCGATAGTGCACGCTATCAATAACTAGTTAGCGTACGCTAACTGCACACCGATAGCGTGTAATACCCGTAATTTCGATTTCCGATAATTTCTTTTTTTCGGCGAAAGTTTGTTTTGACGGCTTTCTCATGACAGTTTCGTCATTCCGAGAATGATAAATTCTGTACTTTTTGTCATCCGAGTTCGTTTCGGTGTCGTTTTTGTTGAGTTCCATGCTTTTTGGCGACTTTTCCACACTTGAGTTCGATTCTTGTGAATCGCATTTGAAACTGCTGTTTCGAGTTTCCCGTAAGTCCGTTTAACTTTGTTAGACGTGTTGTGCACTTCGGTTTGGTTATTCGATCACATATCGTGATTTTTGGGCGTTTTGGGCCATTTTGTAATTTCCTAAAAGTTATAGGTATCCATATCTGTATTTGTTGTCTCGACCCTTTTCTTGGTCGCGTATGATTAATTATTGCATTATGTTTTCATTTCGGGTCGTTGATATTGTCCGCGAACTTTTCGTCGCGTTCGTTCCGTACGTTTTCGGAAATCGAGTCGTCGGGTCATGGCGGCTGAGCAGCTGGCCGGACAGGTGCGGCACTGTCGGAAGTGCTGAGCACTGGCCGAGCAGGCACGGCATGAACCGGCATAGCGCACGCTAAGGCCGGAAGGCTGCGCGCGCTAGCTCGGCAGGTGTAGCGCATGCTGTCGACCGGCCCAACGTACGCTATCGGGTCTGGGCAGAGGGGTCCTGAGGTTCTGGACTCGGGTAGGCTCGGCAGGTAGCGCATGCTACTGTCGGGCACTGCGCACGCTACGACCGGCAGTTAGCACGCGCTACGGCCGAAAGGCTGCGCACGCTACCTGGCCGAGTCGGTAGGGCAGTGAGGTTCTGGATTGCGGCCTGGGCCGATAGCGCACGCTATCCCGGCAGCCTAGCGCGCGCTAGGCTGCACCAGTATAAATGTGACAGAGCAGTCGCATTTTCACTCGTTTTTCATTTCCCTTCTTTTCGATCCGCGGCTGGAGCTTCGGAGGAGGCGAAGCCATGTTGTTGAACAACAAATCCATGAAGTGTTTGAGTCCATATCATTGATTGATCATCCTATATCATCTTTTGATCCAGCGAGTCAAGGTAATCTCTTCTTAGAACCCTAGTTTCTTGAATTTTGGGGCGTTTTTGTCCGATTCGTTCCGTATCGTTGATTAATCCACGATGGGTATGATTAATCTTAGTAGTATTCTTGCGTTTAACATCATTTAATCCATTGTTCTTCATCGAATCGAAGTATATTTCTTGATTTCCTTCGAATCGACTTTTTGGGGGATTTGTTCTGGATCTCATTTTCCATCCATTTTTGATGGATCGATTGTTGTTAAATAATGTTGTTAAACATATCCTATGGATTGTATATCCATATTTCGTTTTGGAATTCTGTTTTCGTGTTTTGATGGGACGAATCGTGTTCTTGGCCGTTTTGGGGAAAACACTTGAACTTTCGTCGTTTGTTCCTTGAATTCAACAACTTTAAGTCGTGCTATGGAATTCATTTTCATTGTTGTTATTTTCCTTCGTAGTTTATTATCGCGAGTTGGTGTTCGGTGGAGTCGGAGGGTACGTAGTCGGTTCGTGCCAACTTACTTCGGTCGATCCTCCGCGTTGTTCTTATTCGAGGCAAGTAGCTTGTCCATACATTTCTTGTTTTGTGGATATGATGATTGGTGATCGTCTTGGAATGTTTGTTTGTTTGTTTGAAATGAGTTTTCAAATGATTCGACTAGCCTCGTTAAAGGCTCACTTTCAAAACGCGTGTGTTTTGTAAATTGTGTGGGTTGTAAGTGACTACGTGAATCCTTTGGATATGTTTGGTGTTGATGTTGCGCTTGGTAATGCGTGTGTACATATATTATCTCTTTTCGGTGCGTTACGGTTTGACGTGTTGTTTTGCTAAGTGTTTGATGCCTCTTGGCGAGTTGTTTGGATATCCTTGGTGTGATATGTTACTTGTGCTTGAATATTTTGCGTCCAGCTCGGGAGGGTCCGACGGGGCCTCGAGTGGGATTCGTGGCTTCGTCCCGGTCCTAGGTGACATGTGGTGCTTGATTATTTAGCTAGCCATCTCGGGAGGGTCCGACGGGGCTTCGAGTGGGATTTTTGGCTTCGTCCCGGTCCTAGGCGATGCGAGTACGTGTGTATGTTTGGTGAATGTATTTTGCTCACCTCGGGAGGGTTCGATGGGGCCACGGAGGGAGTCCAATGGTTTCGCCCTGGATTCACGAGTAAAAACTTCACAGGTTGGTGTGTATGTTTTGTGAATGTGTTTGCTCACCTCGGGAGGGTTCGACGGGGCCACGGAGGGAGTCCAATGATTTCGCCCTGGATTCACGAGTGAAACTTCACGAGTGCGTGTGTATGTTTTGTGAATGTGTTTGCTCACCTCAGGAGGGTTCGACGGGGCCACGGAGGGAGTCCAATGGTTTCGCCCTGGATTCACGAGTGAAACTTCACAGGTGTGTGAGTATGTTTTATGTCCGTCGAGGACGCGTGATGTGAGCTTCAATCTTGTGTATCGCTATTGCTTTCATTTGTGAAAACAAAGCCTTTGGGCTGTGACCCCTGTTGATTTTTGGAAAGAGAACGATTCGGTAATCCTAAATTGTTTTCTATTAAAACTCTCGATGGCATTTTAAACTGTTTTATAAATTGTTTCCCTTGATTTGTGATCTTTCGGTTTTGGAATGTTTTACACAAACTCATGCCTCGGGAAGTACTTTTCGTTACGTTTGGATCCTTGAGGATTCCTAGTTATTGTTATTCGTGGAATGTGAACTGTATGGCTCGTATTTGCACTTTGTTCTTGCACTAGCAAAACAGTGGAGTTTTGCTAACCCCCGAGTATTCGGGGGGTGGATGTCTGTTTTTGCATTCAGGTTTGGGAGCATAACACAGGGTCGGCACGAAGGATGATGAAAGATGAACGATACTAATCACACGAGGAACCGTATGATGTCATTGGTTTCATTGTATTTTATTTCCGTTGCAGTATTCTTTCCCATTGTACGGGAGTGTGTTGTATTCGACCCCTACGTGGGCATGTAATGTATTTGAGTTGTATGTATTTATTGAAAGACCAAATCGGTCTACTGAGTTATTTTAGCCTTAAAGGCATTGTTGAGATGTTCTATGTTGTTACCAGCCTGGTAGATCCTTGAGGAAAGGTTCTACGGCGTGTAATATCCCTGAGCGGATTGGAGGTGTTACATAAATGGTATCAGAGCTTAGGTTGTGGGAAACATAGGGTGTCGGGTTTAGTGGTGTCTGTTGAGTCTTTGTCTCGTCATAATTTGTCTGACTGAGTCATATCGCGACGCGTCGTCTGAGTCTGTTGGTCATGATTAGTATCGTGGAGCGATCATCATCTTCATGCGGCCTGTGGATGTAAGTGTCCCTTCTTTGTGTTGTGCCTCATGTGACATGAGTTGCTTGTATGATTATATCGTTGATTGATTGAATCCTTCTGTGGATTTTTATTCCGTGATATGTGGGTATTCGACTCTAATATTTTATTTATATGCGGAGCGGTGTCGCTGCTAAGGTATTTTCGAACTGTATTTTAACTGCTGCGTGAGTCCTTTCAAAATGGCTTTCAGTATTTTGCAAATTGAGTTCTAATTCGTAAAACCGGTTTCCTAAATCGAGTTTTGGCACTTTGGCCTTGAATGTTATATGACGGTTTGATAAAGGGTTTTGTGAGTTTTGGGCATCATGGCCTATTGAATTTTTGAAAATCTTGAGTATCTTAGAAAATTAAATTTCGAGACGTACTTTTAAAACAAATTATTTTCTTGCGGTGTTTTCAAGGTGCTTTCTAATGCCGCAATACATTTAAATTTCCAGTTGGGGACCAAAAATATTTTGAGATATTTTCAAATGCAGTAGCTTAGACCCAAGGGTCGAATATTTCTGAAAGTTTTTCACTAAAAGAAAAGTGTCCTCATTTTTGTTCAAACACAAGATGGTTTTCAAAGTCTCGATAAGGGTGTTTGTACTATTTTTTGTAAAGTGATACTCAAGATCTACCAGTGTTTCCAAATTGTTTTCAAAAGGTGGTTTTCATTTTTAAAAACCTATGGTTCCTGTCTGTGGTCCGGTAATATTTGTATGATGTTTTGTGATTATGTGCTGGTTATCGTTCGGGCCATTGAGATCGCCGAACGATGCCATCGTTGCTATGATTTTGTATATGCAGGCTACCTTACGTTGATATGTTGTGTGGAATTGGCGTCTCGGGTTTGTTTCTTTGTGATGTTACGTTCCATTGTATCGAGCATTTGTATATTCGGTATACCGAACCGAGGTGTTTCAACCGTGGTGTGCCGGGGGCATGCACGTATCAATTGTCCTTCTCGCCAGTAACGCATTTCAAGTATGGACCCGAGAGACACAGGATCCAGTTTTGCGAGTTGGGTTCCGAGTCTTTTGGGGCACAAACTTCAGCACAGATATCAGGATCGGCTCTAAGAGGCCCATAGGGAATGTTTCCGTCAGTTGCATTTGTGTTGTTGCCTTGTTTCCGTTGTTGTGAGTTGTGGGGATGACCTTCTTTTATAAGAGGTCGAACGTAATACCCGTATTATTTTGGACTTCTGCATTTCCTCTTTCTCAAGTCTATCGACTCGCTCATGTTCGTTGATACTTTCTGAACTAGTTCTGTATTTTGGTTTCATTGTTCGGCCGAGACGTGAACCTGGGAGTTGTTGTTTGAATTTTATTGTTCTTCGTGATTCGAACATGATAGTTCGATTTTTGTTGTCTCGATCGTTTGATTTTTCGGTTTTTGTTGATCTCGTTTCGTGATTATTGAATGTTCAGGCTCCATCGTAATTCCCTCAAGTTCGGGAAATTAGTCTCGCTTTCGATCTTCCAACCCTTGGGCGGTGGAATTCCATATTTGTTCAGCGATTGGCTCGCATTTTGATTGATGTACCGTTGAGTCAGTCAATCATATTGATTTTCGTTCGTTGTTTTTTGTGATTGTTCGGATAATTGACTTAACTATATTATCCGTTTGATGACGCTTGTCATTTGTTGGTTTTATTATATCCCTAACGGCGACGTTGTGTTGGTCGTCGTGGAGCGTGTTCTCACGCCGTATATTCCTTTGTGTTGCATGTAACGTCTCGCCGTTGGGCATAAATTACGTGTTTCTTGTGTATCTCGTTGAGTCTTCCTGGCGGGATATCGCTTCTCCCTATTTGTTTCAAGTTTCGGGACGAAACTTCTTTTAAGGAGGGTAGTGTGTAATACCCGTAATTTCGATTTTCGGTAATTTCTTTTTTTTGGGCGAAAGTCCATTTTGACAGCTCTCCCATGACCGTTTCGTCATTCCGAGAATGATTAATTCTGCACTTTTGGTCATCCGAGTTCGTTTCAGTGTCGTTTTGTTGAGTTCCGTGCTTTTTGACGACTTTTCCGCACTTGAGTTCGATTCTTGCGAATCTCGTTCGAAACTGCTGTTTCGAGTTTCCCGTAAGTCTGTTTAACTTTGTTAGACGTGTTATGAACTTCGGTTTAGTTATTCGATCACGTATCGTGATTTTCGGGCGTTTTGGTCGCGTATGATTAATTATTGCATTATGTTTTCATTTCGGGTTGTTGAAATTCTCCGCGAACTTTTCGTCGCTTTCGTTCCGTACATTTTCAGAAATCGAGTCGTCGGGTCATGGCGGCTGAGCAGCTGGCCGGACAGGTGCGACACTGTCGGAAGTGCTGGGCACTGGCCGAGCAGGCACGACAGGAACCGGCGTAGCGCACGCTAAGGCCGGAAGGCTACGCGCGCTAGCTCGGCAGGTGTAGCGCACGCTGTCGACCGGCCCAACGTACACTATCGGGTCTGGGCAGAGGGGTCCTGAGGTTATGGACTCGGGTAGGCTCGGCAGGCAGCGCACGCTACTGTCGGGCTCTGCGCACGCTACGACCGGCAGGTAGCGCGCGCTATGGCCGGAAGGCTGCGCACGCTACCTGGCCGAGTCGGTAGGGCAGTGAGGTTCTGGATTGCGGCCTGGGCCGATAGCGCACGCTATCCCGGTAGCCTAGCGCGCGCTAGACTGCACCAGTATAAATGTGACACATCAGTCGCATTTTCACTCATTTTTCATTTCCCTTCTTTTCGATCCGCGGCTGGAGCTTCGGAGGAGGTGAAGCCATGTTGTTGAACAATAAATCCATGAAGTGTTTGAGTCCATATCATTGATTGATCATCCTATATCATCTTTTGATCCAGGAATCAAGGTAATCTCTTCTTAGAACCCTAGTTTCTTGAATTTTGGGGCATTTTTGTCCGATTCGTTCCGTATCGTTGATTAATCCACGATGGGTATGATTAATCTTAGTAGTATTCTTGTGTTTAACATCATTTAATCCATTGTTCTTCGTCGAATCGAAGTATATTTCTTGATTTCCTTCGAATCGACTTTTTGGGGGATTTGTTCTCGATCTAGTTTTCCATCCGTTTTTGATGGATCGATTGTTGTTAAATGATGTTGTTAAACATATCCTATGGATTGTATATCCATATTTCGTTTTGGAATTCTGTTTTCGTGTTTTGACGGGACGAATCGTGTTCTTGGCCGTTTTGGGGAAAACACTTGAAATTTCATCGTTTGTTCCTTGAATTCAACGACTTTAAGTCATGCTATGGAATTCATTTTCATTGTTGTTATTTTCCTTCGTAGTTTATTATTGCGAGTTGGTGTTCGGTGGAGTCGGCGGGTTCATAGTCGGTTCATGCCAACTTACTTCGATCGATCCTCCGCGTTGTTCTTATTCGAGGCAAGTAGCTTGTCCATACATTTCTTGTTTTGTGGATGTGATGATTGGTGATCGTATTGGTATGTTTGTTTGTTTGTTTGAAATGAGTTTTCAAAAGATTCGACTAGCCTCGTTAAAGGCTCACTTTCAAAACGCGTGTGTTTTGTAAATTGTGTGGGTTGTAAGTGACTACGTGAATCCTTTGGATATGTTTGGTGTTGATGTTGCGCTTGGTAATGCGTGTGTACATATATTATCTCTTTTCGGTGCGTTATGGTTTGTCGTGTTGTTTTGCTAAGTGTTTGATGCCTCTTGGCGAGTTGTTTGGATATCCTTGGTGTGATATGTTACTTGTGCATGAATATTTCGCGGCCAGCTCGGGAGGGTCCGATGGGGCCTCGAGTGGGATTCGTGGCTTCGTCCCGGTCCTAGGTGATGTGTGGTGCTTGATTATTTAGCTAGCCAGCTCGGGAGGGTCCAACGGGGCCTCGAGTGGGATTTGTGGCTTCGTCCCGGTCCTAGGCGATGCGACTACGTGTGTATGTTTAGTGAATGTATTTTGCTCACCTCGGGAGGGTTCCACGGGGCCACGAAGGGAGTCCAATCGTTTTGCCCTGGATTCACGAGTAAAAACTTCACAGGTTGGTGTGTATGTTTTTTGAATGTGTTTGCTCACCTCGGGAGGGTTCGACGGGGCCACGGAGGGAGTCCAATAGTTTCGCCCTGGATTCATGAGTGAAACTTCACGAGTGCGTGTGTATGTTTTGTGAATGTGTTTGCTCACCTCGGGAGGGTTCGACGGGGCCACGGAGGAAGTCCAATGGTTTCGCCCTGGATTCACGAGTGAAACTTCACGGGTGTGTGAGTATGTTTTATATCCGTCGAGGACGCGTGACGTGAGTTTTAACCTTGTGTATTGTTGTTGCTTTCATTTGTGAAAACAAAACCTTTGGGCTGTGACCCCTGTTGATTTTTAGAAAGAGAAGGATTCGGTAATCCTAAATTGTTTTCTATTAAAACTCTCGATGGCATTTTAAACTGTTTTATAAATTGTTTCCCTTGATTTGTGATCTTTCGGTTTTGGAATGTTTTACCCAAAATCATGCCTCGGGAAGTACTTTTCATTACGTTTGGATCCTTGAGGATTCCTGGTTATTGTTATTCGTAGAATGTGAATTGTATGGCTCGTTTTTGCACCTTGTTCTTGCACTAGCAAAACAATGGAGTTTTGTTAACCCCCGAGTATTCGGGGGGTGGATGTCTGTTTTTGCATTCCGGTTTGGGAGCATAACACAGGGTCGGCACGAAGGATGATGAAAGATGAACGATACTAATCACATGAGGACTCGTATGATGTCATTGGTTTAGTTCCGCTGTAGTATTCTTTTCCGTTGTACGGGAGTGTGTTGTATTCGACCCCTGCGTGGGCATATAATGTATTTGAGTTGTATGTATTTATTGAAAGACCAAATCGGTCTACTGAGTCATTTTAGCCTTAAAGGCATTGTTGAGATGTTCTATGTTGTTACCAGCCTGGTAGACCCTTGAGGAAAGGTTCTACGACGTGTAATATCCCTGAACGGATTGGGGGTGTTACATAGCGCACGCAAGGGAATAAGGAGTAGCGTGCGCTACCCACGCAGCAGTTCAATACTGCTTAGATCAGTACGGTGCTGCCGAAGGTACAAAACTCAAAACACACGACAAGGCCGAAATCCAGAAACATAAACACGAAATATACAAGACAATAGAGCTAGGCGCTGAAATAAAATATAATTCCGACCACCGGAGGGTCCGTAATGCGACAACAAAAATGGAATTTCCCAAACTTATAAGAAATTACAAAAATGGCCCAAGTGCCCGAAAATCACGAAACAACGTCAGATTAACGAACCGAAAGTCTCAGCACGACCAACTCAACCATACGAACTTGCACAAACCAAGAAACAACGAAAACGAACGAGTTTTACGAGAATCGAACGTTCATACGGAAAAACATGTCATAAAGTGAAATTACGTGAAAACATCACCAAAACTCGACCAAATGGAAAAACTCCAAGAATAAAATAGATTCAAAATGTCGAAACGGTTACAAGCGATATGATAAAAATAGACATACACCAAAATGGAAACTGCTAAAAATAGAAAGGTACGGATATTACATAGTGAACTGATAACTTCATCTATTACAATTATTGTTTGCAGTTAAACCTTGAAGATAATACACTGAGCAGCATAAAATTGAAGAAGTGACACGAAGATAACAGATAAGTTAACTTATCATTGTGAAATGCAATTTACAAATTTATATCTTAATATGTGTTAATTATTCATTAACTTATGTTCTAATTTTTTCTTGCAGATAATCACCTCAGATGAGTTTCATGACGAAATTCTAATGAAATATCAGCAGAAAAAAATAGATCTTAAGGTATGATTAAGTATATCTCCATATCTCCATATCTCCATATCTCCATATATAATAATTTTGATATGCATATTTTTTTTAATGATTGTCGTACCTGAAAAATTTTCATTCTGCTTCTGTCATTTGCCGTTGATGGTTGTGGATTTAGTTATCTTTTTCATACTTCTGAGTGCGTCAGCATTAGACTTTTGTGTCGAATCCTGAATTCCTCATAAAACCACAACTTTTCTAGCAAAAGAAAAAAATGTTATAGATAATGTAATTAGTATTATATATATATGACCAACTGTAAAGTTGAAAACTGCCCACTAACTTTATTATACCTGCCACTTTCATATAGTGGGTCTTTCGGTGGTTAAAACAATAGTGGTTTTGTAATATACTGGCCTGCAGTTGTAATAAACTGTATTTTATAGAACTGCCGAGTATAATATTTTAATTTATAGTACCAACTGCCATACTGCACATTTGAATCTGTATAACTATTTTTTATAAAGCCTAATTATCTTTTTTGGGCTTACTATTTTTACAGTAACTACTTGCTAATTAATAGCATAATTATATTATAATTATCTCACATTTACTTCATTTAATTAAATTAAATACTATTAAATGTTTAATGTATGAGTTGACTAATCAAATTAGTTCATGATAGTTTGGGCCCAAATTATAAGATTATCCTTCAAATGATTTTTGTCTCTTTCATGAATGTAATTTGTTGTCGGTGTTAAGTTATTGTTATAATCAGATTTATATTTCTATTTTACTTTTGGTTGTGTGGAATGTAATCTTTATTATTATTCAGCTCGATATGGTTGTAATTAATTACTAAGGTAATTTTCTTAGATTAGTCTGTAATATAAAAGAAAATCATTAAAGAGGATAAATTTTTTTCGGGCCCAAACTGAGCAGAACTTAAATTGTCCTTATTTTTTTGGTTTGAATTGAAATTTACCTATGTTATGTTTTTTTTGAGTTAATAAGGTTCAAATGATAGTTAGGAGCTGGAGATGTTTCGAATTGATATAGTGATATATTTAGGAATACGTAAGAAAAAGCTGTAAATCTTACATAACCTGATAAACTTATCATAAAGAAATTTAATTGAAATAACACAAACAAAGTGGAATCTAAGGATAAAATGCATTAAAACATCGTTTAAAAGATTGCGACTTCAGAAATATGAAAAATATAATAGAAATCCTTAATGTAAATATTAACAGACTTAAACTCTAAATAAAATTTTTACATCAAAATAAAAAATCAACTAAATAATAAAAATAAACATGTCATACGGCATAGATGGAGCTCGATTTTGGAAAAAATATTAAAGGGGGAGAGAGAGATAAAGGCTTAACTTTGAAAGGAGGAGAGTCGGCCATTGATACGAGTTTCTTCTCCATGATGATATATTATCTGAAGATCGTTTTAGTAACTGGGAACTGAAAATGGAAGAAAAATTGCGATGGCGGTGGAAGGTGAAGTGAATCGGAAAAAAACACAGCTTCTTCACCTTGGGTTTGAGCCTGGAGGGCGAGAACTGGGCGGTGGAAGGTGAAAGACTCCTCACTTTAGGATCTGGGAGGGCGAGCGGCGGAAGGTGAAGGGAATCAGCGAAAACAAGACTCCTCACTTTAGGGTTTGAGCTGAGGTCAGTAGAAATGAACGAGTGTTCTTGGTTTTATGCGGTACACTTGAGTATCTAGGGTTTCTAGAAGTAGTTTTCAAATTATTTTTTTATGAATATGAATTTTATTAATTCTGAACTCGGTTGGTTTCTAGAAATAGTTTTCAAATTATTTTTTTATTAATATGAATTTTATTAATTCTGAACTCGGTTGGTTTCTATGCAGTTATATATTCCTCGGCAGTTATATATATAATATTTTCACATAATATATATATTTTAATTTATTTTTACATCTCATAAGTTAACTATTATTTATACATTCATAATTATGTTTGTTTTCATGAAATTATACTTCCGCAATTCCACATCCATATCATCTATGTGTATATCTCTATACATATATATATATATATATATATAAAGACACTGAAAAATTATATGGTGAAAAGGTTGTTCAAGTAAAGACAAGAAAATAAGGATAAGTATTAATTTGATATATTTTTAGCTGAAATATAATTGATATAGAAAAGTTATAATCGATTAAATTATTAACTAAAATAAAACATTAAACAGAGATAGACTTTTTGTTTGGTTAATAAGAGAAAATATCTCATTTTTGTTTTTCTTTATGTAGCAAGTACAGTTTCCACTGCAATGATTAACCATGATGGTTGTTTAAGTAGCTACGTTGCAAGTGAAAATGCTCATCATTATTCCGGTATATTGGATTTAGTTTTATATATCAATTTATTAACTATCAATATATCACTGATACTCTTAAATTGATTTTTCTTATAAAAAAAAGTAAGCAAGTGGAGCTTTTAATGAGGATGGTGTTGCAAGTACCAATATTGCGAGTAGAAGTGATAATCTTTATTCCGGTATGCTAATTTTTAATAATGGATAAATTATTATATTTTCCGTAGTTGTTTTCTTTTATTTGTATGTACCTATAATGAAATAATATATCTGATTGTTGTTTCTATTGTAGATTATGATGATAATATAGATCCTACAAGTAAAAGAAAAAAACATGTTAGCAGAGATATTAATCGAGCTATAAATAGTAATGGATCATCAAAGCATGTTGGTATGATTAATTATTTTTAATTCATAAAGTCATATTTTCAAACATTATTATAATATATACAATTCAGTTATTACATTTTTCATTATGAATAAATATATACTTATATGTATTAATTATTATTTTTTTACATTCAAAATATTGGGACATTGGCGCTGTCACATAATTGCAGATATTGTGGTGCTTTGTTCTGGTGTGAGGAAAGATTATCTACCTTCTCAAAGATAAAGCCAGTGTATTCTGGATGTTGTGGAAGGGATGGAAAAATACAGCTCCCCAAATTGGACAACCCTCCTCAAACATTGCAACAACTATTACATGGAGACAGTGATAAAAGCAAATATTTTCGTGATAATATTCGATCATACAATAGCATGTTCTCATTTACATCAATTGGAGCAAAAATAGATACGAGTATTAATCAGGGTAAATCACCTCCGATCATTAAGATGCAAGGGTAAAATTATAACTTAATTGGCAGTCTACTGCCGCCAGATGGTGATGCACCAAAGTTTGCTCAGCTTTACATCTACGATACTGAAAACGAGGTGGCAAACAGAATAAATGCCGTTAGGTACTTTTATATTTTTTTAATTTTTAGTTATATAATTCAATTTATGTGATGAGATAAAATTGCTTCTTTCAACTAATGTTTTTATTTATATTTTAAATGTGTAGGAAAAATAGCGAGTCTAATGATCTTCATTCGGAAATAGTTCATGAACTGAAGACTATGTTGGATGAGAACAATGTGTTGGTCAAGTCGTTTAGGATGGCGAAAGAGAGAGTGTTGGATGATAGAAGTTCAGACATTAAGCTGAAATTGATTGGGAAGCGAGGTAAGGATGGAAGAACATATAATTTACCATCAGTGTCTGAAGTTGCTGCATTGATTGTTGGAGATTTTGACCGAGTAGATGGGGATAGAGATATTTTGGTAGAGACACGATCAGGAAAGCTGGACCGCATCAACGAGCTGAATGCAGCTTACCTTGCATTGCAATATCCTCTTCTTTTTCCGTACAGTGAGGATGGTTACCGCGGGGATATAGAATTTGCTGAAGGTAAGGCATGCGAAGGGGGAAGGAAAAACATTAGCCAGAGGGAATTTTTCGCCTACCTTATGCATGACAGGGATGATGAGGCAACTACGTTATTGCACTCTAGGAAACTATTCCAACAATTTTTGGTTGAAGCATTTACAACTGTTGAGTCAGCAAGAACAAGGTGGGTCCGTAAAAGTCAGCCACAACTGAGGGCGCAATTGTACAAAGGTCTTCAAGATGCATATCTGCGTGGTAAAACAGATGCTTCTGCACAAGGAAAATGCATCATATTGCCCTCTTCATTTACTGGTGGGCCTAGAAACATGATACAAAATTATCTAGATGCCATACTATATGCAGATGGGCTGGATATCCTGATCTATTCATCACGTTTACCTGCAACTCAAAATGGCCTGAGATCACTAGATTTTTAGATAAAATAAACTTGAAACCAGAAAACCATCCTGACATAGTATGTAGGGTATTTAAAATGAAGTTGGATGAGTTGATGAATGATATTCAGAAGAAAAACATATTCGGTAAAGTAAATGCAGGTAATCTTTTAAATTTTATTATTTTATACCATGTTGTTGATGTAAATTTTGATATAATATATATTTGTTGATTTTTAACTATATTATGTTTTGTAAATTTCAGTTGTCTACACCATCTAGTTTCAAAAATGTGGGTTGCCACATGCGCACATATTGGTATTTTTGTGTAAAAAAGATGGATTTGGAACAGCGACGACGATCGACGATGTTATCTCTGCGGAGATACCCAATCAGAAGAGTGAACCTGATTACCACACTTCTGTTATCGAGTACATGCGTGTTTGATGGAAAATATACAAAGTATTTCCCTAAGAATTATGTCGAAGAGACTACAATTTATGAGGAAGGATACCCAACATATAGACGAAGAGATGATGGACGGTTTGTTCTGAAGAATGGTGTGCCGCTTGACAACAGATACGTTGTAACCCACAATCGTTATCTACTACTCAAGTATGAAGCCCATTTGAACGTTGAGTGGTGCAATCAGTCAAGAGCAATAAAGTATCTTTTTAAATAAATAAACAAAGGAAATGATCACGTGACTACATCATTTTACAAAAGCTCGCCAAATTTTAATTGTGCAGGACATATCGACGAGGTAAACCAGTACTATGACTGCAGATATGTTTCTTCATGTGAGGCGGCATAGAGACTTCTTAGATTTTGGGTTGTAAGTGCAATATTAATTCTTTAGTGGATTGAATTGGTATTAATAGACTCAATATGTTAGGAAAGGTCCTAATATGGAAATTTGATGTCTATTAGGAGTCCTTACTTAATCATCCTTAAGATCTCTAGTAGCAGTCCAAGAGCCTATAAATAAGACTTATGGGGAGGGGTTTGGCCGTGATTATTCATCCCATACTTGAGAGGTCAATTTTCTTCTTGTTTTTAATTGTAGATCTTAACTTGTGTCTTTGATTCTACAATTTAGATAACATATCAATTTTCTAAGGGTGTTTCCATAATACTAGAAAATAAAGAAAAATAAAGTGACCCAAGTAAAAGGAGGTTTGGCCGATTCCACATAGAAGTCCAAGCAATATCAGGTTGCTCGTTGCCCGCACAACGTCCAGATTAAGACGAATCATACTCTAGAAGGTCTAAAGGTAGAAATACAAGGAGATCAAGACAAATAGCAACCACTGCGCTTCAAAAGTAATATCCTATGATCTTTGATCTAGGTTATGATATTCAATCACCAACATATTATTTAATAAATAATAAATAATATTTAAATTGCTTATTAATCTTAGTAGTTAATTAATTAGCATGCCTATATAGATCTTGTGCCCGTGGATGCGCAAAACGCATATATCAAACTTTCACTAACTTCGCTTCTGCTGCGTTTTATTTTCAACAATTGGTATTGGAGCCAGATTTTTAGGATTTTGCTATTTTATTTAATTTTGGTGATTAATTGATAGAAATTTAAATATTAATGTAATTTGATGTTGGAAATATTTTGCTAGATATGTTCTTGCAGGTAATATGATCCAATTATCATGGTTGTGTGAATGGTTTATTTATTTATTTTTATTATTTATGCAATTGTTGGTTTGGCCCGGTTTGAGGCATGTAATGGTTTTTCCCGTGAGAAAATCCGCAGGTAGATCTAGGATTTTATTTTTTCATGTAATCTTGCTGTAAATTCGATGTACTTTATTTTGCGTAAAATTATAACCGAATTCGGAAAATATGGAATCACGAAGAAGTGGAGTAGAACTGGGACTGTCGGGACTGCTGGACAGCCGCGACCGATAGTGTAATATCCGGATTTATTATTGTGTATTTCACCTGTATTCGAACCGTGTATTATTTGGATTTGTAATCTCGATAATTGGAGTATGATATTTCTCGTATTGGTATCATTGTACATAAGTATATCGTCATGCAAATTTCGCATGCAAACTCGTGATAGCGCACGCTAAGAATGTAGCTTAACACGCGCTATCGGCTATTACTAGTGCACGCTACGAATGTAGGATTTGCGTGCGCTAAGCATTCAATTATTGAGCTAGGCGGCTAGCACATGCGCCAGCCGGGACACGGGTCCGGATAAGATTCCCGCGGATGAACCTGGACAGATTTGGAGTCAACGTTTATTAGCGTGCGCTAAGAATGGTATGTAGCGTGCGCTAATCAGCTTTTGTGCAGAAACTTTATATAAGGGACATCACTCCATTTTCTTCTCATTTCCTCCGAGTAACCTTCATACTTGATAGTCCAGAGAGCATTTTATCCTCCTCAAACACACTTAGAACACATCCATTTGATCATTAGATATTGGATAATTCTTGTGTTTGATCATTGAAGTGGAGTAGCACCTTGGAGTGGCATACCAGCAACCGGAGTCGGATTCTACCTTTTTAGTTATGTGATTTCGTCATATTAAGGTATGTAATTTCTATCTCCAGCCTTAGATTCGGGTTCTAAAGAATAAGATGATCACACTAGCAAGATATTGAGTTCCTTTGGTGAATTATTCAACAAACATCATGTTTAGAAGATTGGAATGTTTATGTTTATGATATTGTCGTTGGAACCTCGTAGTTGGAATCTAAGTATGTCAAGTGATGAGAGGAACATTTTGAAGATGATTATCCGTATGAATCATGTTGTTTTATTGATCATAAACTTGGAGATGATATCATTTTTGGTTATAAGGACTTAAGAAAGAATCATCTTAAATTGCATCCTTTCTTATAAACTGGAATTGTTAGTTTATCTCCATGGTTAAATATGGATGTAATGATGATAATGCGTCGACCTTAAGAACACCAAACTTCGCATGAGAATTGTAATCAAGATGGATTATGGTGTTGTGATGATTATACATATACTTGTATCTTGAAGTTGTTGTTATCCGTAAGATCATTCATAAGTTTATGAACATAACATGTAGACGGATAACGAACATTAATCACTGAGGAATTCGCATACTTCATCACCGTTTGTACAAATCTGCTGCCCTTCAGTGAACTGCCATGCACGCTTAGCGTGCGCTAAGCTACGTCAATTGGCGCATGCTATCGAGTATGTTTAGCGTATGCCACGTTTGGAACTTAGCGTGCGTTAAGTCATCAGGCGAGTCAGTCGGCTGATCTGTGAGGCACTGACCGTGCATGGTTAGCGTACACTAGGCTGTGTGTATTTGCATGCGCTAGCGAGTAGCCTTAACGTACACTACATAGGATGCGTAGCGTGCGTTAGGCAAGTCAGACAGATTTCATTTTAAGGACTTCCTACCGTAATTTTGGATTGTTAGACATTCGTACGACATGAGATGAATTTTATATTATTTCTTTTGTTAAGGTTCGAGCTTAGCAACGTGATTGATCGAAGGGGATGACCTTCGAGTATTTTGATATTCGTGGAAGTATTTTTATTGTCTTCGAATCGAGGCAAGTATCTTAATTGTTTTATGTATTGATGTTATACATATTGTTGTACATGTATGTCGTTGTTGTATGTCCACCACGTGTTGGTCCGATGTGATCATCTTAGGATCTATACTAGCATGCGCTGGATCATTGGACGGGTTTTTCCACCATGTGTTGGTCCGACGGGATCATCTTGGGGTCTAGGCAGTGAACGCTGGATCATTGGAATCACCATGTGTAGTGATATCATGTTATGATTATCATGTGTGTATGTTATTATTATTATTCTTCGTGAGATGTTGAATAATATGTTGTGGTACTTGTACTAGCATCGTTGTGCTAACCCCTTCGGGGGTGAACATTTTGTTTATGTTCAGGATCCAGGAGAGCGGGGAAACAACCACTGGAGCTGCATGACGACGAAGATGCAGAGTGATGTTCCGGCCGGGTTTATTTGTCTGTTGTTTGTTGGTTATTTCAATAAGTACTCGAGTACGTCGTAATTTGGGTTGTTTGGATTTCAGTGATGTATTAATATTCTCTACTTGGACATTTGTACTTTGGGTATTGAACGAGAACTGTCATATTTTATTCGAGTGATTTCATGAGTTGGTATCTGTCATTGTCGTTCCATTTACTCAGCCTTGTAAATTCTTATGTAAAGGATTTACGACGCTGTAATATTCCTGAATATATCGGGGTGTTACAGAATATGGTATCGGAGCTAAGATTATGGATATCTTGGCCATTGGGTTAAAATAGGGGTCATATATATCTTTTGAGGTAACCGGCCGTGAATGACATCACTGTACTACCTACGTCTTCGTGCGGGCGGTGGTTGTAAGTTCCTAAACTCTATCTCGCCCTTTACATGTTATATTTCTTTGTACTTAAGCATTTGAACAGTATTGTTTCCTGTATATTGAGTATTTATGCTTACAGTATGTTGAGAGGCGGATGTGGACGTGGTCGCGGTCGTGGACGCGGACGAAGGAATGCCGAAAGAGAAGCTTCGCCTTCTAATCAGGCCAGTCATAGCTCAGGCGAGCCACAAAGATCTATCAATAACGAACCAGAACCTGCTGTACCAGAAATCCTTCGTCAAGTGGTGAACCAGATGACTCAGTTCGCCCAGGTCGTGCACCGAATGCAGGTGGCAGTGGGATTACAGCAGGGAGATGGACAGCAAAGGATCCCGGAAATGGGAAATCGTGGTGACCGATGGTTACAAGAGGTGGTGAAGATGCAACCACCTAAATTTGATGGCTTCTCTGAGACTCCCACATGGGATCATTGGTTGAAAGAATTGGAGAAATTTTTTGCCGGAATTAACTGCCCAGACGACCAGAGAGCCTCTATCGCTCAATACTTCCTGATAGGGGAAGCGTCCGAATGGTGGGAAGCCATCCGACCTGTAGACCATGATGCTGATTGGACAGAGTTTAAATTGATGATGGAAGCTCAGTACTGCCCTTGTCCTGTGAGGGAAGCCAAAGTTCGGGAGTTTTTCTCCGCTCAACCATCAGACGAACCTGTATCCCAGACAATTAAGACATTTAACTAGCAACTGGCATTTGTTCGACATCTGGTCAGAACATATGCTGAAATGATGATCCATTTTGATATGAGGATGAAACTAGAAATCCAGAGGTACATGTCCGGTTTTGAATGTACCACTCTCCATCAATACCAGGATAAGGCATTGGCATACGAAATCAAGGAAGCAGCAATGGAGAAATTTGCGGAGTCCAAGAAGCAGAAAGTCTCTGGTACCTTTACAGAGCACAAGAGCAGCAGGCCCTGCAAAGCCCAATCATACTTTCATTCATTCAAGAAACCTCTGCAACCATCCAAGGGCGGAAAGAACTCTGGAGCATTATCAGTCACGACATATGTGACAAGGAGGTGCTTTAACTGTGGCCGAACAGGACATTATCGACGAGATTGCTCATTTCCTACCGTGACTTGTTTTGACTGTGGTCGAGAGGGACATCGTGCGGTGTACTATGAGGAGGTTGCGAAAGCTTTTAGAGCCCGTACATCACAGCCAGCCCAGAAAGAATCGAGTATTCAGCAGACGCAACAGAGTGTACAGATGCCTCAGAATTTTGGCGGCGGACGAGGCAGGGGACAGTTTGACCGAAAGGGGACATCGAGTGCCGGATCTGTTCCCCCACATCTGTACGAGATGAGGAGAATAGACGATCAGGATGCTGCTGTTGCCTCAGGTACCGTTCAGATCCTTTCCCAGCCAGTTAGCATTTTATTCGATACAGGAGCTACGCATTCATTTATATCCTTATCTTGTGTAAATTGTATGAATATTTCTGGTTTTCATAACTGTGAACCTTATGTTGTTGGTTTACCGAGTGGAGATAGGATTGTTGGAAACTTAGAAACTAGAGCTTTCCCTGTATCGTTTGGAGGCATAGAGTGGCTCTCGAATCTGATTGTAATAGAAATGCAAGGAGACGACCTGATACTCGGAGATGATTGGCTTAATCGATATGGATCTATTGTAAACTACCGAAGGAGGAATACCTCGTTGATCACTGACGATGGCTCCGAAATACTGTTTGAAGGATGGAAACCAGGAAGCTCAGGAAAGTTGATCAAGGTGATGAAAGCTGTCAAATTGTTGAAACAGGGATGTACCGGATACTGGTGCTATGCAATGAAGAAAGAAGACGAAATTGTGGAACTTTTATCCATTCCTGTTGTGAACGAGTTTCCGGATGTATTTCCTGACGAGTTACCTGGACTACCTCCACGACGGGATGTAGAATTCACCATTGAGCTAGAACCCGGAGCTACACCAATTTCTAAGGCGCCGTATCGTATGGCACCTACTGAGATGTATGAACTGAAAAAACAGCTGGAGGAGTTACTGGACAAAGACTATATCCAGCCAAGCATTTTGCCCCGGGGAGCGCCAATTCTTTTTGTCCGGAAGAAGGATGGATCGCTTCGACTGTGTATTGACTATCCAGAGCTGAACAAGATAACGATTAAGAACAAGTATCCGTTGCCACAGATTGATGATTTGTTTGACCAGTTGCAAGGAGCAACAGTAATTTCTAAAATCGATCTGAGATCAGGATACCATCAACTGAGGATTAAGGAACCTGATGTTCCGAAGTCAGCATTCAGAACTCGTTACGGACACTATGAGTTTGTAGTGATGCCGTTTGGTCTCACTAATGCACCTGCTGTATTCATGCAATTGATGAACCGAGTGTTCATTGAATATTTGGATAAATTTGTGGTCGTGTTCATTGATGACATTCTGGTGTATTCGAAGAGCCCGGAAGAACATGCACAGCATTTACCGATTGTGTTAGACCTGTTAAGAAATGAACAATTGTATGCCAAACTTTCTAAGTGTGAATTATGGATAAAGGAAGTAATGTTTCTCGGCCATGTGGTATCAGCTGAAGGAGTTCGAGTAGATCCTCAGAAGATCGAAGCAGTTATGGATTGGAAGCCTCCAAAGAACGTGAAAGAAGTCCGGAGTTTCTCAGGACTTGCTGGATATTATCGTCGATTCGTGGAAGGGTTTTCTAAAATTTCCCGCCCACTTACTCTACTCCTGCAGAAAACTCAAAAGTTTGATTGGAGTGAATCGTGTCAGAAAAGATTTGATGAATTGAAGAAGAGATTGATGACAGCACCGATTTTAACACTTCCACAGGGGACTGGAGGATTTATGGTTTACAGTGATGCTTCGAACCAAGGACTCGGATGCGTATTGATGCAGAATGATAAGGTGATCACTTATGCGTCACGACAGCTGAAACCTTATGAAGTGAATTACCCAACACATGATTTGGAGGTAGCGACAGTAATTTTTGCTTTGAAAATCTGGAGGCAGTATCTTTACGGGACTCACTGTCAGATTTTTACGGATCACAAGAGTCTCAAATACATCTTCAGTCAGAAAGAGTTGAACATGCGGCAAAGAAGATGGTTAGAGCTGATTAAGGACTATGACTTGGAGATTTTGTATCATCCGGGCAAAGCGAATGTAGTGGCAGATGCACTTAGCCGCAAGCCTGTTTATATTCAGATGCTGGAGACTCTGACCTCCCAACTTAGCCTTCAACGATAGATGATTCGAGAGGGAATTGAAGTATGGTTACAAAGAGTCCAAGGAAAACTGTGCGTGATGGAAATAACTTCATCATTAATCGAAGAAATCAAATCTATGCAGACAGATGATCCTCTGATGATTCAGTTACGTGATGAAGTGATCAAGGGGAAGGCCTCCGGATTTGTAATTCATGATGATGGAGTTTTGAGATTTCAGAGATGACTCTGCGTTCCCGATGTCGATATTCTGAAACAGACAATTATGAAGGAAGCTCACAACTCGCCCTATTCTATCCACCCCGGCACTACTAAGATGTACAAGGACTTGAAGCAGAATTTCTGGTGGGGCAACATGAAGAAAGATGTAGCGGACTATGTTTCGAAATGCTTGACTTGTCAGCAGGTTAAGATCGAGCATCAACGACCTGCCGGAATGTTGAAGTCACTCCCGATCCCTGAATGGAAGTGGGAGGACATATTGATGGACTTTATCACTAGTATGCCGAGAACCAAGACAGGAATGAACATGATTTGGGTGATAGTTGATCGTTTAACCAAATCAACTCATTTTCTAGGCATTAAGGACACGTGGGGACTAGAGAGGTTGGCATGAGTATTTATTTCGGAGATAGTTCGATTGCATGGTACGCCGAAGACCATTATTTCTGATCGAAACGGCCATTTTGTGTCACATTTTTGGAAAGCAGTTCATAAGGCCTTGGGAACCGAATTGAACTTCAGTACAGCTTATCACCCACAAACGGAAGGACAATCCGAGAGGACTATTCAAACAGTGGAAGATATGCTGAGGGCTTGTGCCTTAGATTGGTCAACTGATTGGGAAATTCATCTACCGTTGATTGAATTTACCTACAACAACAGTTGGCATGCTTCCATTAAGATGGCACCGTTTGAGGCATTATACGGGTGGCGATGCAGATCGCCCCTATGTTGGGATGATTCATCAGACTTGATCGGGACAGAACCAGAGTTGATCGTACAGACACGAGAGAAGATAGCCTTGATTCATGAAAGGCTATTGACCGCTCAGAGTCGACAGAAATCTTATGCAGACATACGCCGTCGCCCATTGGAGTTCAGTACGGGAGACCACGTACTTTTAAAAGTTTCTCCTACTCGTGGAATCTTTTATTTTGGAAGGAAGGGAAAGCTGAGTCCGAGATATATCGGACCATTCGAGATCCTTGAGAGAGTTGGAGAGTTGGCATACAGATTGGCATTACCGCCGTCGTTGAGCCATGTTCACAACATGTTCCACGTATCCCTGTTACGGAGATATATACCGGATCCTAGTCATGTCATTGATTTCGGTGAAATCGAAGTCGCTCAGGATGGAACGTTTGAAGAAAGACCAGTCAAGATACTCGAGAGTCGAGTTAAGCAGTTGAGGAACAAACCAATCGTTTTGGTCAAAGTTCAATGGTCACGCCATGGAGTGGAAGAAGCCACATGGGAAACGGAAGATGGCATGAAGTCCAGATATCCAGAGTTATTTTCGTCTTGAGTTTCGGGACGAAACTCCTTTTTAGTAGGAGAGTATGTAATATCCGGATTTATTATTGTGTATTTCATCTATATTCGAACCCTGTATTATTCGGATTTGTAATCTCGATAATTGGAGTATGATATTTCTCGTATTGGTATCGTTGTACATAAGTATATCATCATGCAAATTTCGCATGCAAATTCGTGATAGCGCACGCTAAGAATGTAGCTTAACGTGCGCTATCGGCTATTACTAGCGCACAATACGAATGTAGGATTTACGTGCGCTAGGTAGTACGCTAAAATATCATCTTTCAAATGTTGAAAAGCAGTTTTCTTGGGGAAGTCCAAAATACGCACCTTTATAAGAAGGTCGAGCGTGTCCATGGTAGTTTTACACCATGCTTGTGTCGTAATTTTGCCCCTTAGGCATATAACCTTGTCATATTATGCACTCAATATGATAGATCAACTTGATCGTATCAGGTATAAGATCTCTATATTGTTAGAGTGTTCGATATGCTCATGTTTGTAAAAATTTTGCAAGCGAAATTGAGTGCGTATTAAGCTATTTCCAAGGAACACAATATTTTTGGATTTCGTGTTATAAATCCATTGTGACTATGATGACTAGGTCATAACAATTAATGAGTGGTACAATGCTCAAGTTGTTGAATGCCGAATGGCAATTTCTAGTCACATATGTTCCGTAACAATTGAACCATGTTATGACTCGATGATATATATGCCAAAGTGTATCACTCATAGCATCTCATTGTGATTTGTGAGAAATAAAATCTTGTGCATCACTTGTATTGGATATGTGAAAAGGAAAAATATTCATGAGTCAATATGGTCCGGCTTGCATCGGTTTTTGTAACCAGAAGATGTATTGGGACATTGACACATTTAGGCTTTAATAGTCCGGAGTTTGGACAGTTTGATAATCCATACACCACGGTATTACCATGGACATCATTTTTTATTTGAATAAATAAGCTAACTAGATCAAAGACATCAAAGTACATTGGTGGAGTCGTGAGCAGGGCTCATGACCGATGATGATATTTATGTCACCCGCATCTTGCATTCATAAGCATGTGTGACGCCACCCCCCAATGATCCTTCTTATCCATGTTCATTGATTAAAGCCTATTCTTTGGCACGATTATCCTGGTGAAAAGGAATAATGTAGCGACTCGCATAAGCATGGTCCTCCCTTTTCACCGAGTCGCATAATGTAGATGACACCCTCCTATGCTAAAGAGAATAATGTAGCGACTCGCATAAGCATGGTGCCGAGTCCTCCCTTTTCACCGAGTCCTTATACATGCATGATCATAAGTATTAGCCTGGATGGCTTATGATGCTATGATGGTGTTCACAAATGGTCGTATTCAAGTAATAACATTTATATGTTAGGTGGTTCCTTTGACAATGATTGATAAGTTGATAAAACCTGAGTTATTTGTTGTCCAACTTGCGGACCAGTTATTGTAAAGGTCGGTTCACCCATTTTAGACCAAGTCTTAAAGTAAAATTTTAACGAGTACTTCCTAACATCCAAGGCTACCTTCTCAAAAATTTTGGTGCCATTTGGAGACTTGGAAGGAGGTGAACCACTTAAATGAAGTTTTCACATACCACCAGCCGTCCCAACGACCAATTTGATGTCATTTCGACTGGTTTTTTACCATAAGGTTGATGGTTTTGGAATCCTAAACACCCGTTTATACATGCTCACAAAATTTTGACGTGTTTGGGGATGTTAAAGGGAGTGAACTCTTCAAGAAAGCACTAGAGGTTCAATAAAACCAATGGCCTATCATCGGTTCAATTGTTTCTTTATGTTCGATCCCGGTGGTGCATGGTGGCGGTTTTATTGGATTCTCAAGACCAGTAGCTACGGTTATGTAGCATAGGTCAACATGTCATATTCACCTATACCTATCATCATTCAAATACTTAGTTGCAAGTGTAACCGTATGCATTTTGTTAACTGGATTGTGTTAACACTGAAAACCTTTATCGTCCACATGTTCAAGTGCCAAAGTGCGTCACCACAACGTATTATAACGGGTTATAAATGATGAATATGACATGCACTTTCACTCATAGTCTGCTTAAAATAGACCTTGGCAGACAATCTCGTAAGTCACTTTGATGAGCCAGTATTCCCGTCGTTAGTGGGAGATATGAATGATCATGTTCGAGTAGAATGACTTGGAATTGCCGTAGTTTGTCCCTACTATGCCTCACCAAGTTCCCTAAAGTGACGAGATTTAATACATGCTGCAAACATATCTGCAAGGATTGTGTCCGGTCATGGACGTTCGTCACCTATAAATGGTGATATGGTAATACCACAAATTGTGGTAGACGGTGTTACTAGGCCATGGATCTCATAGAGTATTGAGATGCCACTTGGTTCAATAAATACTCTCGCTAAGAATGTATGCGAGTTTGGTACATGAAACTTGATCATCTGATCAAATGAACTCATCCGTCTCATGTGATTCTGGATTATAGTCATCATTAGGGGACGCCTCAATGAATACCAATCCATAAAGAGTACTCTATGAATAAAGCTGATTCATGAGGACGTGGAATGTGAGTTTAATCGAACCATACTTCATTGAAAATTTACAACATTATAGACTTGGCCTAAAATGGTGACTCCAGTATGAACAAAGTGATAACCATTTGTTGAAGTGGTACCGACACTTCAAAGATAAGATCTATCCGTATAGTTTGTTAAAGCGAGTGAGAGAAGGAGTTAAACTCACCTCATGGCGCGAGGTTTCTCATGAACATACTGGAATCGACTACGATGATACGAAACTTAGTTGTACTATCGTAATGGATGTTATAGCATCCACTATCTTTTCAATTAGATAGTATCCCAAAAATTGACCTGCAACTTGTGGTTAAATCTTATCTTAATGGGGAACTAAGTTAAGTAATAAAAGGATCTCGTAGTAGATCAGACTCGAATCAAGTGGCTCCTGACCACGGAGCGCGTCGACAAGTGATTTTCGGGAACGTATACTAAGCATATACTTGATTTGGAAGAGATCTGAAGCTTTTGCGTGTAAAACTAAGGGTTTATAGTGATGTACTCTTGTGAGACTAATAAATTCCGCTAAATCCAAAGTTAAGAATGAAAGGATCGGGGACACTTGATGATGCGTATTCATCAATAGGTTTAAGGCAATCTAAGGGATGGTTTCTCTAAGAGATAATAAAATAATGCCTATATGATTCCCGATGATTAGTCGAAGTCATAATTAAGACTTGGCTCATTTACGGGATGATGCAGTCTTAAGAGAAAAGTACGGTATTATGTACTCATGTTTGACTCGATGTACTCATTCGTAATAATTCGGCAAAGCCACTGTAATGATGGCCTTGGATGCGCTCATGCAATGTCTGTGATTGACAAGAAGCTTGAAGCTCGCTCCATCTCGATAAAAGGACACTTGAATATTGATACCCGAATTTGCCCTGAATGTATTGATCTATCTCTCATATGACCTACAAGGTAGCTCACTTGCTGGAAAATGGTGAAATTGGTACCACTGGAAAGGTCTGTGTCTAGTTTCCAAGGAAACCAACCATTTGATCACATCCATCATGTTGAGTGACATATGAATATTGTTGCAAAGTAGGACATGATATGTTCGGTAACTTGCTGAGTCAATTTCGATAGAGCTTTGTGATCTACTCAGGACGATCTAGGTTACGTTCTGTATGTGAATGAAAAACTATAAGTGTCTAGTTTTCAGAATTCCTACAGTTTTGTTGATACATATTGAATCGAAGAAGTTATGACTGATTTAGTGCATGGAGGTCAAGACTTTAGAAAACTTGATTTTCGGATAAGTCTTTAGCGACTCTGCACTTTGGATGTGTCGCGCTCTTTTTGTCCTTAGACCAAGGTTTGTTTTTTCCCATTGGGTTTTCACTTGGTAAGGTTTTTAACGAGGCAACCTATGAGAACATCCATATAATGATGCGTTTTACTTCTGTTCAACTTAGACCAAGAGGTATTTTTCCCACTGGGTTTTTTCTTGGTATAGTTGTGAGGATAACTTGGCATCTGACTCCTATGATTTGAGGTACTCATCAAGGGGAGTCATTATGTATACATCAGAGGGAGTATACATGACATGTTGGTGCGTTGCAATCTTTTCCTCATCAAGCCTTTATTTTTCCCATGAGGTTTTGTTTTGGATTGGAATAGGTTTTTTATGAAGGCAACATCTTCTGCACCATTGTTGTATTAGTGATCGACACAGGGGTAGTGTTCTGGGAATTATTATTCTCATGATGTGTCTTACCTAATACTGGTTGTAGATACATAGATGGAAGGTTCTAGATCCTTCTAGAGGTAGTAGGATCCTATTAGATGTCTTACCTTATCTAGGAATCCTATGTATGGAAGGACTCTCATTGTAATGCCTATATAAAGGCCCCTCTATCAGTGTTATGAATACAATTGATTGACTCGTATTTACAGTCTTTTACTTTCTCCTGAAACAATATATCATTTTTTCCTGATAAAATTGAGATAGACTACAAGAAATTAAAAATAAAATATATATAGTCTTGTGTATGTATTAATCTTTGACACAAATTTCCCCTTTTTAATAGATTTTTATTAAGTCCGTTGGTCTTTCATATTTTTATATATGACTTTTAACCATGTCTTATTTAGTTGCTCCATACTTTTTTTAAAGGATGCATATCTTTAGACTGAATTCGACGGACAGGTAGATCTATAAACTTACATCATATAAGACCGAACCATCATAAACAATGCTCTTACGTTTTGTCTTAAAGGGGTGCAACACCTAGTATTCAACGAATTTCATTCTTCACTCTATATCTCTTAGTTTTACCATATATCTGACGAAGCATGTTCACGCCACCATATTCATCTTGTTTACGTGACTTCTCTATATTCTGTACCGTATAATAAAGTTGCCCTTATGACAGGTGAAGAGAACTTTTCTTTCGGTCGCAGTGGTATGTCATGATCACCTAACAATCATGGCACTTCTCCACTTCAACTATCCGGTTTGTATTTTTTGATCGACTTCATTATCTATTTCTCCAGTTTTTCCTGAATAAAAGTACTAGGATATTTAATATGACCATCCATAGGTATCTCATGTTCATTAAGTAAAATAATACTAGAGTTTTTCCATGTCGACGACTGCTAAAGTTGTACTCCATATATGCAGTGTTCGATCTACTCACTCTAAAGCCATGTCATTCTAGTATCTTACTCAATTGCTCTAACTTTGCATTGAACATACTTTCATATCCTCAAATTCAATTACTAATATCATGCAAAAACATGGTATAAGGTAACTGTTTGTATATCTCTAGTAAGCTCATCCATCATAATATCAAATAAATATGGCATAGCACAGATCCTTGGTGTAATTTAATGGTGATAGGGAGTTCACTTGTTACCTCCACAAATTCTAGCATTTGCTTGTTGCTACGTCGTACATACCCTAATTGATACATTTGATAGATACTCCTTTCTTTGATGGTGTCTAACATGACACCTTTCTTGACACTTTATCATATACATTTTCTTAATCACTATTAATCATATGCAAATTTTTATCTCACTCGCAATAGTTTTTCCTTATTTGTCAAAGTAAGTGGATAGCTTCTGTTGTTGATACCTTTGGCATGAACCCAAATTATTATTTTAAATATTTATCCAAAAATTTAATCTATAATCGATATCCTTTCTCACAATTTTATTATGTGACACATAAATTTTATACAAGATAGTTGGTACAAGTTCAAATATCGATGCTTTCTTTAAATAATACTAATATATTAAATATTTAATTAACATGCTTGAGGCATTATTATGGTACTAATATCTTTCTGTTGTGATATAATTTTTATTTTAGTATTATAAAATTAAACAAACATAAAATTGCACTTAAGAAAGAAATAAGACATGATGAATATATGTTTCATTCCTTCTTTCTACTTTTGTATATCTATTACAATAGTGGGAAGAGTGGTATTTATAATGATCATTACGGTTTACACTGTTCTTCTGCCAAACTTATTGACATAAATGCATCGATATGTCAAAATGGCTTATGTAAGTGCTTACATCCATTTATTTTCTTTGTTAAGAGTTGTTCCCATTTTTCTTAGTTTGCACCATCCATTTAGAAGAGAAGGTGATACGTATGCTGATGTCCACATTAATGACGGAAAGATTCATTATATCCACGTCATGTCATAACATTCCCTCTTGAATATAGCACTCTAAGTTAGATAAGTGTACTCTTTACAAAATTTAAGTCGAAAAAATCCATTGGGAATAAAAGCGGTCAGAAGGGAAGAAGAGTATACAACTTATCTATGTTGGAGCAAGATTGGTCGGTATCGCCATTTGGAGATAGAGTTATAAAACTCTTTCGCGTTGCGGAAGCGATTTAATAAAGATGCGGAAATAAAATGACACAAGGATTTATAGAGGTTCGGCCAAACGTGCATACGTCCTCTCTCGGTAACTTTTTCTATAGGCTAAAGATAAACCTCTACACGTCTCTTCTATCAGTCGAGGGATAACCGCTACAAGCTCGTCTTCTATCGGCCCGAGTAAATCGTTCTAACACTTGTCTTTATGTCAGTCCAAGTTAAACCATTTTTCTTTTCTATTGGACAAGGAATCAACCAATCTAGCATTCTATGGATACTAGATAAACCTCACGTAGATATCGATTGCGATTCTAACAATGCTGGATCCTTGATGTTAGGAATACTTGTTAGATTTTGATGATGTCATTAATGTAATACAAATGATTACTACTTG
Source organism: Orobanche coerulescens (assembly GCA_033398695.1). Classification (NCBI taxonomy): domain Eukaryota; kingdom Viridiplantae; phylum Streptophyta; class Magnoliopsida; order Lamiales; family Orobanchaceae; genus Orobanche; species Orobanche coerulescens. Next base: position 13,170,365 of record CM065819.1, read on the forward strand.
GCAAAATGTAAGGAAGAACCAAATGAGTATCTTCCATAGGCCAAATTATGTTAAGTTAAATACGTGGCAAAATGTAAAGAAGAACCAAATGAGTATCTTCCATAGGCCAAATAAGTTAGGCTCAAATCGGCTAAGTGCAAAGGTACAGATAAGCACATCAGAGAAGTACAGCCGAGTCAAATCAGAGAAGTTCTGGTCAACAAAAAATTCATCAGAGATGTTTGACCAGACTGCAGTCAAGTGATCAGCAGATTAAGTCATCTGAAGTCTGACAATCAGATAAGTCAAAATTCATCAGGACAGAAGACTTCAGATAAGTCGACTGGTCAGGCAAGTTTCAACAGTCATCAGAGAAGTCATCGACAGAGAAGTCCAAATTGTAGAGAAGATGACTGGACATCAGCCAAATTGACTTATAAGAGATCAGCCAAGTACTCCAAATCCACGTCAGCATGCGTTGAATAGTCAACATTTACGGAAAGTTACATGCAAGCGTGAAGAGACAAATTGGAGAGATTCCCGCAATGATATGAATTAAATAATTCATCCAGACCCACCACTGAAGACTTTAATCTTATTATATTCAAAAGTTGCGGCGCCTCACATGCAAAGTCTTCACAACGGTCGAAAGATGGATTAAAATATGGGAATCCAGCCTTGCAACGTTCAGAAAAATAAACAAAAAAGTCTATTTCTCCAACGGATGGATTTGTTACAAGATTTTAAATGGCTATGAAGACTGCTCAAGGATCGACACTTATATATATCTGAAGATTTGAAGATGAGCAGTACGATGCGAACAAAACTCTCAAGCGATCAAAGTTATCAAAGCAATCAAAGCAATCATACAGCATCGTGAAAAGAGCAGTACTCGAAGTCCTTATTTGAAGAAAGCTCTTAGTTGGAGAAGACAAACACTCTTGTCTTAAAACCTGAGTTCGAGGTACTTCACTGGTTGAAGTTGCGAGACTGATAGGCATCCGAGGATTTGAAGAATCAAGTTGTGCTTGGCAGTCAAAGAGGAGTTTCAACGACGTGATTTCCACTGGTTGGAAGTTGTTGTAGCTAAATAGTAGAATCACTTTAATATTTATCACTGGTTGAGAATTATAGTGGATTCATCTCCAACTGGTTTGGAGAAAGTGGATTAGTAGAGGATTACCCCACCTCTGAGACCACTATAAATTGCCTGCGTTTTTTACTGTTTTCAGCATCATACTTAACTGTTGCATTCATACATTACTGTTCCATTGCTTAGTCTTGATTTCGTCATCAGCTGATTTCCCCATATCTATCAGCTGAGAAACTCACTCTTCGTGAAAAAGAGTTTAAGAGTTTCAATAAGTCTATTCACCCCCCTCTAGACTTATTCCTGGACGACTTGTGACCTACAAGTGGCATCAGAGAGGTTGGTTCATTTATTTCAAGAGCCAGATCCATATATCAAGGATATATATTTTTTAAACTCATTTTAAAATGGAACACATGCATTCTAGATTACCTGTGTTTTCAGTTGACGAGTATGATCTTTGGAAGATAAGGATGCAGGCACACTTATCTTCAATCCATGAGGACATGTGGTGTATCATAGAGGACGGCCCGTTCATATTCGAGAAGGACAATACCCCTGAGGAGATTGCAGCTGGGAAGCCGGAAAAGATCCCAAAGAAGAGGACGGAGCTGACCTCAGAAGAAAGAAAGCTGGCCAACCTAGACAACCACGCCAGAGATGTGCTATACCAAACCCTTGACAAATCAACAATGGTCAAGATAAAAAATTGCAAAAATGCCAAAGAGATTTCAGATACCCTTGCTGTGATGTGCGAAGGTACCGAGCTAATAAAAGAAAACAAGTTGTCAATCGCTACCCAGAAGTTTGACAACTTCAAGATGAAGACCGGAGAATCCATAGACCAAGTGGACACAAGGTTCACAGAGATCATCAACGAAATCAATTCACTGGGAAAATCCTATGGCAACAGGGAGATGGCCCTGAAGGTTCTGAGATCACTTAACCCAGAGTGGAACATGAAGGCGGTAGCCATGAGGGAATCCAAAGACCTCAATAAAATCGAGATTCAAGAACTATTCTCTGACCTGAAGGCTTATGAATTCGAACTCCCAAGCTCATCATCAAACGAGCCTGCAGAGAAGGGAATAGCGTTTGCGGCCGAGTCCCCCGCTAAAAGCCTATCTGGGCGTCTCTAACTCTGGATGAATTGTGCACCAATAAAAGGCCACTATATTCCAGATCAGGCCTTGGATATGACCCCCACACTCCCTCTAATTCAAAAACCACTTTCATCAAGGGAGAAACAATTGTCTCGTCTGCTGAGCCTATATACAAACCTATATTTAAAAATAAGCATCAGCCAAGTCACAAGTCTAGGCTGCATCCAAGGTATACAAGGCAGCCACTTAGACAAGCGACTAGGCAATGGCCAAGGCAGAAGCAGCAGCCTAGACTACATGCCCACTATTATTAAAAACTCCCCAAAAACAGATTTCAAAATGGGAGGGGCAAATGGAAACCTCAAGGTTATCCTAATTTTCAAAATGAACAAGTGTGGAGACCTCAAAGATTTAATAAATGGTCTCAGCCAAGGTTTAGAAATGGCCCACACTACTAATATTACGAGGCATATCCGGTATACAATCCTAACAGAGGATATAGACCCATACCTTACACACCTTATAGGGGTAATAACAACAATGTTCACAATCCAAGGTGTAATCAATTCTCCAGGAAACCACCTATGTAACACCCCCAAGTTATTCAGGGTAGATTACAGCGCCGTGAACCCCACCGAGGGACCCACAAGGCTAATCATACACGGAACCATAAAACTTGACCGAGAAGGTCCAAATTCAATGAGATGAAAGACGATACAAAGGGTATTCAAACCATGTCCAATGTATCCAAATACATCACAGTAGAAAATCAGGACCTCGGCAACACATGCCGGAATACCAAGAAATACTGAAAATAAACAATACTCGAGTATTCAATAACCATTCCAGTACAAAAACACTGAATGGAGAAACACAAGACATGATTGGAGATAAAACACAGTATCACGCTTGCCCATCATCTTCTTGCCGACCCCATACCTGCCTATCCGCCCTCCTGGAACCTGAAATACATAAAAAGTATTTCCCCCATAAAGGGGTTAGCCGTCGAATAGCTAGTGCAAGTATATCAAATATGAAACACAATACTCCACGACTATAAAGTAAAGGTAACCGTCAATTCATCAATTCAAGACTAGTATTCCGGAATAACTAAATATCATAGCATCACAACAATGCATACATGATCAACCATGGAACCGCACCAAAGGTTACGGAACCCTCAGGGGACCCGTCGGTCCGCCCCAGAGTGGTTAACCCAAATTATCCGTGGAATCGCACCAAAGGCTACGAAACCCTCAGGGGACCTGTCGGCCCGCCCCAGAGTGGATATAAATAAACATGCCATTCATATACCTTACTTTCAAAGTCGAGAACGTACAATCATAAATATATACTTGCCTTTGAGACATCGAGAAATTGAACGGAAAAGAGTATGAGTTCGGTAGGTCCAAGAACGCGCTTCCGACACCTAAAAGATTCATAAGGGATATGGTAATCAATAATATATACTCATAATTTACGAAGAAACTCCGGAAACCCGTCTACGATTCACGAAAATACACGGATAAACAACTAGAGTTTGGAAAATCGCCAAAACTCTCACAAGTCCGAAAACGGCACAATCCAATCCGTAAAATCATAGGAAAAGCATGTATATAGAATAGATACATCATGATCTCAAGGTTCTCAAGCTTCAAAATGGATAAATCGGACGAATCTAGGAAAAACCCCAAAATTCCCAAAAATAGGGTTCTAAGGATTTTTACCTTAATTTGGACGTTAGGATGGATTAGATGTTGTGAAATCCTTGTTGTCCAACCAAATATGTTGTTGCTTGACGAAGAATCGCTTCCAATCACCCAAAATCGCCACTCCCGAGCTTCTCCCATCGAAAATAAGTGAAAAAGGATGAAAATGACGAAATGGAAGTCAACTGTCCAATATATATCCGCCCAGTCTAGCGCACGCTACGCTTAAGAATTAGCGCGTGCTAACGGGTCACCGGTCATCCCAGCGGCTCCTGACAGTCTCGCTAGCGTGCGCTAGATGATCCGTTGCGTGTGCTACTCGACTATTCTTAGCGCGCGCTAGCCGATAGTTAGCGTGCGCTAACTGGGAGTTGATGTCCAGAAATTGGAGTCCAGTACCTACTGTCCTCTGCCTTGCTCGAGTCCTAGCGTGCGCTGCTGTGCCAGCATAGCGCGCGCTACGAAATGCTTGTAGCGTGCGCTAGCCAAAGCCTAGCGTACATTACCTGACAGTCCAGTCAGTCAGACAACCTTACTGTCTCTGCCGACCCAGCCCGTTAGCGTGCGCTACGGACGGTGTTAGCGCGCGCTAATGCCCACGAATAGCGTGCGCTAACAAACTCCTAGTGTGCGCTAACTGCTAGTCCAGAGAGTAGTATAAGTTACTGACCCTTCTCCTGTCTGGCCCGTTAGCGCGCGCTACAGCTCAAAGCTAGCGTGCGCTACTCTGGCATAATTAGCGTACGTTAGTCTAGGCCTAGCGTGCGCTATTTCCATTGACCAGAACACTACCGAAAGGTCTAAACAACCCAAATCATGATCCAAACAGGGTACGAAGCTCAACGACAATATTGACAAAACATTCAGAGTTTCCAGAGCGACAACAATAGGAAGAACAGTAAGGTCAAACAGTCAATAAAAGTACGGGTATTACATTCTCCCCTTCTAAAAAGAAGTTTCGTCCCAAAACTTAAGAAATAAAAAGTTCGGGGTATTCCGATCGCATCTTCTCTTCCGTCTCCCAAGTCGATTCCTCGACCACATGTCTCGACCATTGCACTTTAACTAATGGAATGGTTTTGTGCCAAAGTTGCTTCTCACAACGTTCAAGGATCTTTATCGGCATCTCCGGAAAGGTAACATCCTCAGCTACGCTAATCTCACTATAGTCGATAACATGACTTGGGTCCGACACGTATTTCCACAACTGAGATACATGAAAAACACTATCGATATGACTCAAGGCTGGGGGAAACGCCAAGTGATAAGCTAAATCTCCAACGCTGTCCAAAATCTCGAATGGTCCGATATACCTCGGACTAAGTTTCCCCTTTTTCCCGAAGCGAAAAACTCCTCTGGTCAGCGACACTTTGAGTAGAACGTGGTCTCCCACTTCGAATTCCAAAGGTCGACGATGAGTATCAGCATAAGATTTCTGATGGCTCTGGGTGGTCAACAACCGGTCCCGAATAATGGAAATCTTCTCCTTAGTTTCCAACAGCATATCCGGTTCCGTTCCGACTAGTTTCGAAGCCTCATCCCAACATAATGGCGACCTACATCGCCTACCATAAAGTGCCTCGAAGGGTGCCATTTTGCTCGATGCATGCCAACTATTATTATAGGCAAACTCGATCAACGGTAAGTGAAGTTCCCAATCATTACTCCAGTCTAAGGCACAAGCTCGCAACATATCTTCCAAAGTCTGAATCGTCCTCTCTGTCTGACCGTCCGACTGAGGATGAAAGGAAGTGCTCAATCTCAACTCAGTACCCAAAGCCTGATGAACGGCCTGCCAAAAATGCGATACGAAACGGCCGTATCGATCAGAAACAATGGTCTTGGGGGCACCGTGCAACCTTACGATCTCAGCTATAAAAGTTCGAGCCAATTTATCCGGTCCCCAAGTATCTTTAATACCCAAGAAGTGTGCAGACTTGGTCAACCGATCGATAATTACCCAAATCATATTCATTCTAGCCCGAGTTCTCGGCATGCCAGTGATAAAATCCATAGAGATGTCTTCCCACTTCCACTCGGTAATGGGAAGCGGTTTCAACAACCCCGCTGGTCATTGATGTTCGACCTTGACTTGTTGACACGTCAAGCACCGTAGTACAAATTCCGTGATATCCTTCTTCTTGTTGTTCCACCAAAAATTTCGTTTCAAATCCTTATACATCTTACTCGTCCCGGGGTGGATTGAGTAAGGTGTAGCATGGGCTTCTCGGAGAATTCTCCGCCTCACCTCTAGATCATTCGGAACACAAAGCCTGCCCTGAAATCTCAGAATACTATCCTCGTGAACCATAAAGCCAGGAGCTTTTCCTTTAATTACATCTTCCTTCAGTTGAGAAATCATCGGGTCACTCCACTGCTTCCCTTTGATGTCGTCAACCAAGGACGAAGTAATTTAGAGAGTACACAACTGTCCCTGTACTCGTTGAAGCCAAACTTATATCCCTTGCTCAATTAAATCCTGATGAATTTTCGTCTGAGATGTAAGAACCTCGAGCATTTGAAGAGATGCCTATTTGCGGCTCAAAGCATCCGCGACGACATTGGCTTTTCCGGGGTGGTAAAGAATTTCCAAATCGTAAGCCTTTTTCAACTCTAACCAACGTCTTTGTCTCATATTCAGCTCCTTCTGACTGAAAATATACTTCAGGCTCTTGTGATCGTATAAATCCGACATGGAGAACCATACAAATAATGCCGCCAAATCTTGAGTGCGAAGACAATTGCGACTAATTCCAAATCATGAGTAGGATAATTTATCTCATACGGCTTTAGTTGTCGTGACGCAAAATCTATCGTCTTATCATGATGCATAAGCACACATCCAAGACCTTGACCCGAAGCATCACTATAAACTGCAAAGCCCTCACTACCATGTGGTAAAGTTAAAATCGGCGCTGAAGTCAAACATCTCTTCAGGTCATCGAAGCTCTGTTGTCTCTCATCCGACCAAACAAACTTTTTGGTCTTCTGGAGTAATTTCGTAAGTGGCCGAGCGAGTTTCGAGAACCCCTCGACAAACCGACGGTAATACCCAGCAAGGCCCAAAAAGCTACGAACTTCCTTAACATTTTTAGGCGGTGCCCAATCTAGCACTGCCTCAATCTTTTGCGGATCTACACGAACCCCTTCGGTCGAAATCACATGGCCGAGAAACATAACTTCTTCCAACCAGAACTCACATTTTGAGAATTTTGCATAGAGGTGCTCGGTTCTCAAAATATCCAGTACCAAACGCAAGTGTCAGGCATGTTCCTCTTTATCTCGAGAATAGATCAAAATGTCGTCAATAAAGACAACTACACACTTGTCGAGATACTCAATGAAAATCTTATTCATTAATTGCATGAATACTGCTGGTGCATTAGTCAACCCAAAAGGCATAACTACAAATTCATAATGCCCATATCTCGTCCGAAATGCCGTCTTCGGAACGTCGGACTCTCTCACCCTGAGTTGACAAAACCCTGATCTTAAATCAATTTTGAGAAAATTGCAGCCCCCTGCAACTGAGCAAATAAATTGTCTATACGAGGCAAAGGATACTTGTTCTTGATGGTCACTTTGTTCAGATCACGGTAGTCAATGCACAAATGTAGTGAACCATCATTCTTTCTCACAAAAAGAACAGGCGCGCCCCAAGGCGAAGTGCTCGGTCTGATGTACCCTCTTTCCAGAAGTTCTCCCAACTGATTCTTTAATTCTTGCATCTCGGAAGTTGCCATTCGATAAGGTGCCTTAAAAATCGGAGCCGCATATGGCTCTAAGACCACAGAAAATTCTATCTCCCGATCTGGCGGTAATCCCGGGAGATCATCCGGAAAAACATCGGGATACTCATTAACAACCGGGATCGAAGAGAAATCAACTTCGTTCCCTTCCATTTTCAAGGCACAACACCAATAGCCCATACAACCTTTATTTAAAAGTTTTATGGCCTTCATGGCACTGATACGTAACTTCGATTGGTCCGACTTACGTCCCAAAAATGAGTACTCGGTTCCGTCTTTAATCATCATGGTGATAACTTTAGTACGGTAATTCATAATCGCTTGGTGACTATCAAGCCAATCCTCGCCGAGGATCACGTCCTCGCCTACCATATCCACTACAATCAGATTCGATAACCATTCCATATCGGATATAATCACCGGAAAATCTTTAATCTCCCGGTTTCCCGCAATTCTATCCCCGCTAGGTAGTTTCACAATGAAGGGATCGCAAACAGTCATACAAGTTATAAAAGAATGCATAACACCCGTATCAAAAAGCACACAGACTAGATGAGATAAAATATTAATGGTACCTGAAGCCACCGCTGCATCGGGTTCGTCTGATCGACGCATCTCATAGACCCATGGTTGTACCGAACCGACGCTAGAGTTTCCCCCTCCAGCGTTCTGACCCCTTACCCGGCCCCTGCCGAAATTCTGCTGAGATTGACCAAAAGATTGCCGCTGATTAATGTCTTGGTCAAGTGGTGCTGGGGCAGAAGCCCGAGTGTCCAAAGTCTGATTTGGTTCGGAACAATAAGCCGCTCTATGTCCCATCTGTCCGCAAGTGTGACACTTCAATGGCGGAAAGTTGCATTCCAAATTAACGTGGCCTGGACGACCACAATTATAGCAAGTTACCGTGCGATTTGTGGTGCCCGGAGCAGAACAGAAACCCCTTTTTCCTTTAGCAGAACGTGACGACTGTCCGGTAGAACGGTTAGTCGTCTGTGACCTTTGGAAATTGCCACTCTTTGAGCTAGAAATATTCCCCGCAACCTTCTGCTTCTTTGATTCTTCAACGGTATCGTTGTCGGGGCTTAACATATCATGGGCTAAAGCTCTGTCCTGATACTCCTTCAGTGTGGTGGAAGCAAATCCGGCTATGTACCGCCGTAAGTCCAAATTCATTTGCATATCAAAATAATGGATCTTATCACGCTAGTTCCGCACTTGATCCTTCACATGGATCAATTGTTGGTTGTACTCTACAACTGCTTGTGAAACAGGAATATTCTACGGTATAGCCTCGAAAAAGGCTCGGATTCGGCCCTCTCGCACCGGCCAAGGACAAAACTCGGCCTCCAAAAGCTCCTTAAATTCATCCCACGTGGCAACACGATCCTGTGGCATGATGACTTTCCCCCATGTAGCGGCCTCCTTAGTGAGGAAATACTGGGCAATCGGTACTTTCTTCACTTTGGGGCAATCAACCGCTTCAAAAAATTTCTCCAACTCCGCTAGCTAATCTTCCCAACCTAATGGGTCTGTGGCACCGCCAAACTGTGGAGGGTGCATACAGATTACATTCTGAAGCAAGGCATCCGCGTTCGGATTAGGATTATTCAGCTGAATGGTTTGGGCTAAAATGGTCATCTGGTTGGCCAATTGTTGAAGTACATTCGCAACTCTAACGTCCGCGCAGTTCCCCTGGCCAGTCAACTGGTCGTGCTGACTTTCGGTGTCCAGATGCACCGAGTTCGATAAACTGGGGTTAGTCTACCCCGCAACAGAATTGAGGGAAATGGCCGCGCCACGTACTCTTCCACGTCCACGGCCACGACCATGGCCACAGCCCCTACCAGCTGACATATTGAAGAACACACAAGGCACGTAAGTACAATTTAATCGCACGTCACCAAGGGGACCGGTTCTCAAGAATACCGAAAATGGAAACAAGACGAATAAGGAAACACCAGAAGAGTAAGAGGTCTTACAAGTACCGGTCACATTGTGATGATAGCAGAGTAGTGATACTGTGGACAAATGACAACTCAATCGACCCAAAAGACCGACAGCCTAGGCATCCATAGACCTAAGCTCTGATACCATATTCTGTAACACCCCCAAGTTATTCAAGGTATATTACAGCGCCGTGAACCCCACCGAGGGACCCACAAGGCTAATCATACACGGAACCATAAAACTTGACCGAGAAGGTCCAAATTCAATTAAATGAAAGACGATACAAAGGGTATTCAAACCATGTCCAATGTATCCAAATACATCACAGTACAAAATCAAGACCTCGGCAACACAGGACGGAATACCAAGAAAGACTGAAAATAAACAATACTCGAGTATTCAATAACCATTCCAGTACAACAACACTGAATGGAGGAACACAAGACATGAGTGGAGATAAAACACAGTATCACGCTTTCCCATCATCTTCGTGCCGACCCAATACCTGCCTATCCGCCCTCTTAGAACTTGAAATACATAAAAAGTATTTCCCCCATAAAGGGGTTAGCCGTCGAATAGCTAGTGCAAGTATATCAAATATGAAACACAATACTCCTCGACTATAAAGTAAAAGTAACCGTAAATTCATCAATTCAAGACTTGTATTCCGGAATAACTAAATCTCATAGCATCACAACAATGCATACATGATCAACCATGGAACCGCACCAAAGGCTACGGAACCCTCAGGGGACCCGTCGATCCGCCCCAGAGTGGTTAACCCAAATTATCCGTGGAATCGCACCAAAGGCTACGAAACCCTCAGGGAACCTGTCGGCCCACCCCAGAGTGGATATAAATAAACATTCCATTCATATATCTTACTTTCAAAGTCGAGAACGTACAATCATAAATATATACTTGCCTTTGAGACATCGAGAAATTGAACGGAAAAGAGTATGAGTTCGGTAGGTCCAAGAACGCGCTTCCGGCACCTAAATGATTCGTAAGGGATATGGTAATCAATAATCTATACTCATAATTAACGAACCGAAACCCGTCTATGATTCACGAAAATACACGGATAAACAACTAGAGGTTGGAAAATCGCCCAAACTCTCACAATTCCGAAAACAGCACAATCCAATCCGTAATATCGTAGGAAAAGCATGTATATTGAATAGATATATCATGATCTCAAGGTTCTCAAGCTTCAAAATGGATAAATCGGATGAATCTAGGAAAAACCCCAAAATTCCAAAAAAATAGGGTTCTAAGGATTTTTACCTTGATTTGGACGTTAGGATGGATTAGATGTTGTGAAATCCTTGTTCTCCAACCAAATATGTTGTTATTTGACGAATAATCGCTTCTAATCGCCCAAAATCGCCACTCTCGAGCTTCACCCGTCGAAAATAAGTGAAAAAGGATGAAAATGACGAAATGGAAGTTAACTGTCCAATATATATCCGCCCAGTATAGCGCACGCTACGCTTAAGAATTAGCGTGCGCTAATGAGGTCACCGGTCAGTCCAGCATTTCCTGACAATCTCGCTAGCGTGCGCTAGATGATCCGTTGCGTGCGCTACTCGACTATTCTTAGCGCGCGCTAGCCGATAGTTAGCGTGCGCTAACTGGGAGTTGATGTCCAGAAATTGGAGTCCAGTACCTACTGTCCTATGCCCTGCTCGAGTCCTAGCGTGCGCTGCTGTGCCAGCATAGCGTGCGCTACAAAATGCTTGTAGCGCGTGTGACACGTTTTTAGTGTAACTATCGCAAGTGCACGATATCGTATCAAGTAGTAAAGTGGACTTTTTGAGTCCAGTTTATCGATCCCACAAGGAAGTTTGGTTATAATTTGAATTATACACTATTAGTCTATTTTTATAGATACTAAGATAAGTGAAACACACAATTAAAAAGTTTGGTTTAATAATTGCAAAGATGATGCAATAATAGTTCTAAACTTATAAGGAAATAAAAAGATAGTAATAATAATAGATTGATTAACGATAAAATAAAATAGTTGGGATTACAAACTTCGTTCGTCATTAGTTATAAAAAATGTATAGGAGATCATAAGATGAATTTACTTATTATGTTGTGTAGATTCGATTTTCCTTAAAAAGACGGTTTCTCTTTCGAACTATAAAACGCCCCTTACATATTGAATCAATCCACTATATTTCTATGTTGATTGGCTTCAATAGATAGCATTAGGATTTATGAAAATAACTCAAAGAATCATCTAAGTACTAGAGGTATATTTCTATCCCCTAGAACAACTTAGAGTGAAGATCATTTGATCTAATCAAACATATTTTCTTTCGAAACATATGAAGACCATAAATATCGTCATTTATTGGTCAAATAAATAAAGATTGTTAAAACAATGAAAATCACACATAATAATAAGTAATTCACAATAGATCTTTTATACAAACATAAATAACATGACTAACCTTGTTTATAATCCCAACTAAAGGTTACTTAGCCCATGAAGGGTTTATTATACATATTACAAGTTTGTGTGGTCATTATTAGTTGAATCAAGAGAAAGAATTGATCCTAACTCCCTTAGTAGATAAAGGAGATAGAAGCAATAAACTCTCTGAACAACATATGCTATACCACACTTACAAATATCACTCAAGAACACAAGTTTGTTCTTCACACAAAAAGAAAAGTTTACAAAAAAATGGATAATTATAAGATGAATGATGAATGATGAAGGATATAAAGGGTCTATTTATACACCTAAAGTCATCTAATAGCTCCAAAACTCCAGCATTATTACATTAGATCGGATCAATGCCAGCCACCCCCTCAATAATACACAAAAAGTATAAAAAATTAGATAAATCATAACAATCTGTCAAGAGTTACGGCCGTAACATTCAGGAGTTACGGCCGTAACAAGGATGACTTAGGGCCGTAACTCCTGAATGTTACGGCCGTAACTTGGCTTCGTCAATTTGTTCACTGGTTGCTTTGAGAGTTACGTTTTCAGCCCAGAATTTCTCAGACTTTGCGTTTGTGCCCCAAATCTTCTTCGGATGATAACTTTTGATATATAACTCTGATTTTGAATCCGGAAAGACTGCCGAATTCGTCTCGGAAAGCCCTACAACATGAATATATCAAAATTCAACAAAGAGAATATTTAATAAACATGTTATTTCTTGAGTAAATCAGTTATTTAATCCGATCATCATCCGATAAAAATAAAATTATTAAAACTAATTAATTAAAAGCAAAAAACGAGTAGACTAGCTCAATTATGGGTGAATTTTATCGATACAAACCACGGATAAGTGTACAAAACTGACACTTATCACACCCCCAAACTTGAATTCTTGCTAGTCCCGAGCAAGACTCTATATTATTCACGCTCCAAAAATAAAAATAAAAGTAAAACAAAAATAAGAAAATTAATACACACAAAATTAAAAATAATTATAAGTAAAGAGAAAAGAAGATCAAAATGCCATTAATACACAACAACCAGCTTATACAGTAGATATAAATGAATCAAGATTTAAAATAAATCTACAAATGATTTTGAAGTTAAAACACGGTTTTAGTATTGTAATTCCAAAATGTAAGGTTTCCCCCCAAAAGGTTGATTATTTCTTTCCCACTCCTGATACACACGACTCCATTTAATGGTTGCACTCGATCACTCGTTTATTTTTCGACTCAATATGAAGAAGAATTTCATTGGCGTCATCAAATATTGTGATTTTTCACGAAATTGAGTGTATTGAAATTCAACCGCTAATTAATTAAAATCTGCTGATAAACTACATCCCTTAGTGATAGCTTTCACACCGTTATTTGATAACGTGTAGCTCTTTTCACTAACACAATTTCTATCTCATTTTTTTCGTAAAAAGGTGATAGTTTTCACACCGTTATTTGCTAACGTGTAGCTCTTTTCACCAATTTTTCTGAGACGGCAGCTACGCACCAACAATGGTTAGTCCTTTATTTTTCGCAAAACTTAAGACCTCCAAAATTAGGCAGCTGTTGCCTGTTGCTGCTCAACACTTCTCCTTTTCGTCATTTTTTTTTTTAGGTGATAGCTCTCACAACGTTATTTGCTAACGTGTAGCTCTTTTCACCAATGAATTCTTTTTTTTTTTTTAGGGAATAGAATTTTTGCAGAAAATCATTTCTTAGTTTAAGCATGAAAAATCAAAAACTCCACAAATTAAGTAAATTTCAGTTCTATTTTTCATCAACCGATTGATTCTTCTTTTCTCAAGGTAACGAATGACTCGATTTTATATGAACGATTTTAGAAGCTTGTATATAGCTAATTTATTGGTGTTATGGCCAGATCTAGAAATCTCATAAATCAAAATACTATATATATATATATATAATTAAGGCAAATAACCAAATCAATCAAAACACACCAAAATTACAACACACCAAAATAATAAAACAAACCACCCCCAAACTTGAAAATAAAACTGTCCTCAGTTTTTAAAAATAAAACAAAATAAAAAGTAATGCAGAAAAAGCAGAATACTCCCTGTTAAGAAAGTTGATGTTTGAGCTAACGCCTTCTAGAATCTGCAAGAGAATAAATATACGAGGCACACAATAAAAGAAAATAAAATATACTTGGAAGTATAACACAATTTTTTAAGATGCGCATCAAGAAAGTCCGAAGAGTCGCCTTACGCTGCCATCAATGCTATTATAAAAAAAAACACAACAAAAATTACAGTAATAAAATAACAATACATAAATCGCGAATAGATGCACGTCAAGAGATCAAGAAGAAACTCCTTAAGCTGCCGCCATTTACCACGATTATTACGCACGACAGAAATTAAAAATACAAGAGGTCCGATATGGGTTTATCAAAGGGAGAGGAATGAATCCACTTTTCGTTTTCTCACGGTAAAATCTTCCATCCAGACAATTTTAGCTAGAGCTCGATCTAGTTGAGGAACAAATTCATTGAGTTTTTGATTAGTTCTTCTGGTGTTGTTGCAACGACTATGATTCGTTTAGCACGCTCTGAAATAAAACCCTTTTCAGCAGAGTAGTCGATGAAAGACAGTAAACCATCAAAGAAACCATTGACATTAAGCAGACCTATTGGTTTTTGATGAACATTTAGCTGGGCTCTGGTAACCACATGAAAAAGTTCCTCAAGGGTGCCAAAACTACCGGGAAGGGTGATAAAGGCGCCAGAGTTATTTATCATGTGAGTTATGCGATCTTGCATATTTACAGATCTAAACTCATCTCCAATAGTTGACCCGATGATTTTACTTTCAGCCAGAGGTTTTGGGATTATTCCCAACACTCTTACTCCTTCCATATAGGCAGAAGCAGCAGCTCGTCCCATTAATCCTAGACTTCCTTCTCCGTAAACTACATGAATGCATTTTTCTCCTAAGGTACGACCCAAGTTGTGGGTTGCTTCAGTAAAGCATGCCTCTTTTCCATAACTAGCTCCACCAAAAATGCAGACTGTGCTAAATTTTTTTGTTGAAGATGATGACTCCATTTTTGAAAAGAAAAATTATTTAGATAGAAACAGAGAAAAGTGAAAGTTTGAGGGATGAATGAAAGAAACGAGCACAATGATTATTTATTGAAGAAAAAGAAGGTAAAATTTGTTTAACAAGTTTGTGATTGCGTTGATTGCGCTTCAACTACTCAATAGAATAATGAAAGCATTTATCGCGAATCACATTTTTTTATTCAGAAAATCTCACCACACGACAAAAATAAAAGATACTTACGCGTATGTACAGTAGTTGTGATTGTGGCTCACATCTTCCTCTGATTTTATGTTCAGAAACGGCCTAAATGTCTTCTTTGAGTCGGGGAGAAGCTTCCCATCCAATTTTCTTATAAATTGGCAAATTGGGTCTTTTAACGTCAGATTCCCAAGACGTTGTTCATATTCTGGTTGGAATTTAATCCACAAACATCGAATTCTGTAATGTACAAGTCCACTAGGATGCGTGTCAAGAGAAATTTCGATATCATCTAAATTCTCCTTATTCAGACCATCCTTAATGAACTGAATTTTATCTTCTCTGTTTGTAGATGGAATTCCTAAAGTTCGACATTTTAAATTACAGTTCCATCTAGCACATTTATAACAAACAGCTATCATCTTTGCTCGTCATTTCTTCGCATATGAACTTTTTCCTAGCCCTGGTAAAAATCTAGTCGATGTTTCTGTGAATTCAACCTCTATTCTTACTTTGGCTTCAATTATGAATCTTATGTCAAAAGGTATGCTTTTATTCATAAGTAACCTCATCCTTTCAAGCCTTGCCTTGTAAATTTTTAAAATTGCATTTTTGCTTAGAAAGGGAAATCTTTTTTCAATTTTATACAATGTTTCTTCCATGATAAAAAAAAATAAACAAGACAATGAAAATAATTGAAGAAAATATCTACAAATATCAGTTGTTGTGGGAAACTGAAAAATACGACTTTAATAGTCACGGAGCACCGTTATCCGCCACTTGACCGGACAAACACAATTGAGTACTAAGTTATAACGTCGAGAAATTTGTACCTATAAAAATAGTTTACAATGTAAGATTTCAAATATAACTTATACTTCCCCGGCAACGGCGCCAAAAATTTGACACGTTGTTAGTGTAACTATCGCAAGTGCACGATATCGTATCAAGTAGTAAAGTGGACTTTTTGAGTCCGGTTTATCGATCCCACAAGGAAGTTTGGTTATAATTTGAATTATACACTATTAGTCTCAAGATGAGCGAAACACACAATTAAAAAGTTTGGTTTAATAATTGCAAAGATAATGCAATAATAGTTCTAAACTTATAAGGAAATAAAAAGATAGTAATAATAATAGATTGATTAATGATAAAATGAAATAGTTGGGATTACAAACTTAGTTCGTCATTAGTTATAAAAGATGTATAGGAGATCATAAGATGAATTTACTTATTATGTTTTGTAGATTTGATTTTCCTTAAAAATACGGTTTCTCTTTCGAACTATAAAACGCCCCTTACATATTGAATCAATCCACTATATTTCTATGTTGATTGGCTTCAATACATAGCATTAGGATTTATGAAAATAACTCAAAGAATCATCTAAGGACTAGAGGTATATTTCTACCCCCTAGAACAACTTAGAGTGAAGATCATTTGATCTAATCAAACATATTTTCTATCGAAACATATGAAGACCATAAATATCGTCATTTATTGGCCAAATAAATAAAGATTGTTAAAACAATGAAAATCACACACAATAATAAGTAATTCACAATAGATCTTTTATACAAATATAAATAACATGACTAACCTTGTTTATAATCCGAACTAAAGGTTACTTAGCCCATGAAGGGTTTATTATACATATTACAAGTTTGTGTGGTCATTATTAGTTGAATCAAGAGAAAGAATTGATCCTAACTCCCTTAGTAGATAAAGGAGATAGAAGCAATAAACTCTCTGAACAACATATGTTATACCACACTTACAAATATCACTCAAGAACACAAGTGTGTTCTTCACACAAAAAGAAAAGTTTACAAAAAAATGGAAAATTATAAGATGAATGATGAATGATGAAGAATCTAAGGGGTCTATTTATACACCTAAAGTCATCTAATAGCTGCAAAACTCCAGCATTATTACATTAGATCGGATCAATGCCAGCCATCCCCTCAATAATACACAAAAAGTATAAAAAATTAGACAAATCATAACAATCTGTCGAGAGTTACGGCCGTAACATTCAGGAGTTACGACCGTAACAAGGATGACTTACGGCCGTAACTCCTCAATGTTGCGGCCGTAACTTGGCTTTGTCAATTTGTTCACTGGTTGCTTTGAGAGTTACGTTTTCAGCCCAGAATTTTTCAGACTTTGCGTTTTTGCCCCAAATCTTCTTCGGATGATAACTTTTGATATATAACTCTGATTTTGAATCCGGAAAGACTGCCGAATTCGTCTCGGAAAGCCCTACAACATGAATATATCAAAATTCAACAAAGAGAATATTTAATAAACATGTTATTTCTTGAGTAAATCAGTTATTTAATCCGATCATCATCCGATAAAAATAAAATTATTAAAACTAATTAATTAAAAGCAAAAAACGAGTAGACTAGCTCAATTATGGGTGAATTTTATCGATACAAACCATGGATAAGTGTACAAAACTGACACTTATCAGCGTGCTAGCCGAAGCCTAGCGTACGTTACCTGACAGTCCATTCAGTCAAACAACCTCACTGTCTCTGCCGACCCAACCCGTTAGCGTGCGCTACGGACGGTGTTAGTGCGTGCTAATGCCCACGAATAGCGTGCGCTAATGAACTCCTAGCATGCGCTAACTGCTAGTGCAGAGAGTATTATAAGTTACTGACCCTCCCCTGTCTGGCCCGTTAGCGCGCGCTACAGCTCAAAGCTAGCGTTCGCTGCTCTGGCATAATTAGCGTACGTTATTCTAGGCCTAGCGTGCGCTATTTCCACTGACCAGAACAGTACCGAAAGGTTTAAAAAACTCAAATCATGATCCAAACAGGGTACGAAGCTCAACGACAATATCGACAAAACATTCAGAGTTTCCAGAGCGACAACAATAGGAAGAACAGTAAGGTCAAACTGTAATACCCGTAATTTCGATTTCCGGTAATTTCTTTTTTTCAGCGGAAGTCCGTTTTGACGACTCGCCCATGACCTTTTCGTCATTCTGAGAATGATTAATTCTGCACTTTTTGTCATCCGAGTTCGTTTTGGTATCTTTTTGTTGAGTTCCGAGCTTTTTAGCGACTTTTCCGAACTTGAGTCCGATTCTTGCGAATCTCGTTCGAAACTGCTCTTTCGAGTTTCCCGTAAGTCTTTTTAACTTTGTTAGACGTGTTATGAACTTCGGTTTGGTTATTCGATCACGTATCGTGATTTTCGGACGTTTTGGGCCATTTTCGTAATTTCCCAAAGTTTTGGGTAATTACTTCCGTTGTCGAATTCCGAGCCTTTGGGTGGTCGGAATTGTGTGTTCTCTTAGCTCTTAGATTCGTATTTGCGAGTACGCCGTAACCGTATCTTCGATTCGTATTCAGGTTCGGGTTTCGGGGTCGTTCGGGCCGTCGGAGTCGGCCCCGGCCGAGTCATGGCCGGGCAATCTGGGCCCAGGCCGGCACTTGCCGAGTTACGGCCGGTAGTGATCGGCGGTTACTTCTGGCCGAGCAGGCCGTACCATGGGCCGCGGCACATGTCGGCAGGGCCGCGGCACACTCGTGTTACATTTTTCGGCCAAACCGTCTGTACCTTGTGCCGCGGCACATGTCGGCCGGGCCGCGGCACACTGCCGATCATTGGGCGCAGTTTTGGCCCTGTGCCGCGGCACACTTAATGGGCCGCACACCTGTGCGCACACCTATTTAAGGTCCTGCAATCGTTTTTTGGCCATTTTTCTCCTTCTTCTCATTCTCTTCCGCGGCTGAGGGTATGCTCATCATGGAGCCATGTTGTTTAACAACAAATCCTCGAAGTTATTGAAGTTATATCATCAATCAATCATCCGTTATCATCCTTTGATCCAGCGAATCAAGGTATTCTTCCTTAGAACCCTAATTTCGTGAATTTGGGGGTTTTTGCATTTTTGTCCGATTCGTTCCGTGTTGTTGATTAATTCATGATGGGTATGATTAATCCTGGTAGTATTATTGTGTTTAACATCATTTAATCCATTGTTCTTCGTCGAATCGAAGTATATTTCTTGATTTCCTTCGAATCGACTTTTTGGGGGATTTGTCCTCGATCTCATTTTTCATCCGTTTTTGATGGATCGATTATGGTTAAATGATGTTGTTAAACATATTCTATGGATTGTATATCCATATTTCAACTTGGAATTCTGTTTTCGTGTTTTGTCGGGACGAATCGTGTTCTTGACCGTTTTGGGGAAAACACTTGAACATTCGTCGTTCGTTCTTTGAATTCAACGGCTTTGAGTCATGCTATGGAATTCATTTTCATTGTTGTTATTTTCCTTCGTAGTTTATTATCGCGAGTTGGCGTTCGGTGGAGTCGACGGGTTCGTAGTCGGTTCGTGCCAACCTACTCCGGTCGATTCTCCGCGTTGTGGTTGTTCAAGGCAAGTACATTGTCCATAGTATTCTTGTTTTGTGAATATGATAATTGGTGATCGTCTTGGTGTGTTTGTTTATTTGTTTGAAATGAGTTTTCAAAAGATTTGGCTAGCCATGTTAAAGGCTCACTTTCAAAACGCGTGTGTTTTGTGAATGGTGTAGTTTGTAAATGACTATGTGATTTCTATGGATATGTTTGGTGTTGATGTTGCACTTGGTATTGCGTGTGGACGTATATTATTTCATTTCGGTGCGTTCTGGTTTGACGAGTTGTTTTGCTAAGTGTTTGATACCTCTGAATGAATTGTTTGGATATCTTTGTTGAATTGTGCTATGTGTGTGATTTGTTTAGCTAGCCAGCTCGGGAGGGTCCTTCGAGGCATCGGGCGGGATCAATGGTATTACCCTGTTCCCAAGGCGATGCTTGGTGTGATATGTTATTTAGTGAATGTATTTCACTCACCTCGGGGGGTCCAACGGGATCACGGAGGGAATTCCAATGGGTTGAGTCCGGGATTCACGAGTGAAAGACTTCACAGGTTGGTGTTTATTTAGTGAATGTATTTTACTCACTCCGGGAAGGTCCGACGGGGCCTCGGGGGAATCTATGACTTCACTCTGGGTTCTCGAGTAAAAACTTCACAGGTTGATGTGTATGTTTAGTGAATGTATTTTACTCACTCCGGGAGAGTCCGACGGGGCCTCGGGGGAATCTATGACTTCACTCTGGGTTCAGGAGTAAAAACTTCACAGGTTGATGTGTATGTTTTGTGAATGTGTTTGCTCACCTCGGGAGGGTTCGACGGGGCCACGGAGGGAGTCCAATGGTTTCGCCCTGGATTCACGAGTGAAACTTCACGGGTGCGTGTGTATTTTATGTCCGTCGAGGACACGTGACTTGGGTTTTGGCCTTGTGAACTTTTGTCGGTTTTCTATTTGCGAAAACAAAACCTTTGGGCTGTGACCCCTGTTGATTTTGGAAGGATAAGGATTTGATAATCCTAAATTGTTTTCTATAAAAACTCTCGATGGCATTTTAAACTGCTTCATAAATTGTTTCCCTTTAATTGTGGTCTTTCGGTTTTGGAATGTCTTACTCAAATTCTTGCCTCGAGAAGTATTCGTTTCGTTGTATTTTAATCTTTGAGGATTTTTGATTATTGTTATTCTTGGAACTTGAATTGTATGGCTCGTATTTTTTCACTTGTACTTGCACTAGCAAAACAGTGGAGTTTTGCTAACCCCCGAGTATTCGGGGGGTGGATGTCTATTTTTGCATTCAGGTTTTGGAGCATAACACAGGGTCGGCACGAAGGATGATGAAAGATGAACGATACTAATCACACGAGGACCCGTTGATGTCGTATTGGTCTAGTTGTATTTTATTTTCCATTGCAAGATCTTTTCCCATCAGACGGGAGTTTATCAGATTTCGACCGCTGCTGGTATTGTAATCGAGTTGTATGCTTTATTGAACGGCCAAATCGGTCTACTTAGTAATTTTAGCCTTAAAGGCATTGTAAATATGTTTAATGATGTTACTAGCCTGGTAGATCCTCGAGGAAAGGTTCTACGGCGTGTAATATCCCTGAGCGGATTGGGGGTGTTACATAAATGATATCAGAGCTTAGGTTGTGGAAACCTAGGCTGTCGGGTTAGTGGTGTCTATTGAGTTTTGTCTCGTCGGATTTTGTCTGACTGAGTCGTGTCGCGACGCGTCGTCTGAGTTTGTTGGTCGTGATTAGTATCGTGGGGCGATCATCATCTTCGTGCGACCTGTGGCTGTAAGTCTCCCTTCTTTGTGTTGTGCCTCGTGTGACACGAGCTATTTTTATGATTGTTTGTTCAGTGACGGAATCCTCTTATGGATTTTGATTTCGTGATATGTGGTTATTTGACTCTAATATTTCGTTCATATGAGAAGTAGTGTTGCTGGATTGTGCATGTTGAACTGTATTTCTTTTATCCGCTGCGTGAGTTCTTTTGTAATGACTTTCGGTATTTTACCGACTGAGTTTTATTTCGAAAACCGATTCCCTTAACCGAGTTTTTGGCATTATGGCCTTGATCGTTTTGGCGAAATTCTTATGACGGTATTTAGTATTTTGTAAATGGATTTTGTGAGTTTTTGAAATATTACCGTCATCGGCCTTTTTGGCGTTTTTCTAAATGGTTTTTAGCCTGGTGGGTTCCGGCGCGGGACCCACGGCGCTATAATGTTCCGTAATTACTCAAATTTTGGGCATTCTAGCCCATTGAATTATCTTTGAAAACCTTGAGTATCTTAGAAAATAAATTTCGAAACGTACTTTTAAAATGAATTATTTTCTCGTGGTACATCCAAGGTGCCACAACATGTTTCAACATTCTTCTACCTCGAGGACCAAAATGTTTTGAGATATTTTCGATGTTTAGAAACACTTATACTTAGACACGAGGGTCGAATATTTCCGAAAGTCTTTCGCTAAAAGAAAATGTCCTCATTTTTACCAAACACATGATGGTTTTCAAAGTCTCGATAACGATGTTTCGCGTTGTACTTTTTTTTGAAAGAGGATACTCAAGATCAACCGGTGTTCTTCTAAAATTATTTTCAAAATGAGGTTTTCGTTTTTAAAACCTATCCATTCCCGTTTAAGGGCTGGGTATGTATGTATGATGTTCGCGTTCTCATTATGATGTTTGCTCCCGAGTATGATCGAATTGGCGGTGTGAGCGTTGAGTCGCTTTACACAAAATTTATTGTGTTAGCCCTCTGTGAGAGGTGGGATGTTGGTGTTGAATATTGTCGCCTCGTGGTGGTTTCTGCATTGTCGCGCATGTGCGAGCTGTTAGAGCTCGGTTTGGTATGGCCGTGTGCATCGGTAATCGTTCCGTTATGTGTCGGTTGTTTAATGTCTTGTTACCTTGCTCCTATTTTTGTGAATTTCGTGGATGAGGTCGGGGGTAATACCCGTACTATTTTGACGTCTGTATTTTCTCTTTCTCCAGTCTATCGATTCGCTCATGTTCGTTGATACCTTATGAACTTGTTCTGTATTTCGGTTTCATCGTCCGAACAAACTGTGATCTTGTTGTGGGTCGATCTAGTTATCGCTGTGACTTTTTCGAGTTCGGTTCGATTCTTGTGAATCTTGTTCGGAAGTGACATCATTTGGTTCTATTAACTCTTCTATTCGACGTGGATCAGATTTTGAATTTCTGTATTTTCGACTCTGTCGACTCGTTTATGTTCGTTGACATTTTCTGAACTTTCCCTATCCCTTGCTTTTGTTGATCGAACGAGGGTGGTATTGTTTCGGAATAACTCATTTGTCGTTGTGACTTTTCAATCGCTATTCCCTTTCCTGTGGATCTTATGGGAATGCATGTCTTGTTGTTCTCACCAGATCATCCTGGGAGTTGTTGTTTGAATTTTATTGTCCTTCGTGTTTCGGACATGATTGTTCGATTTTTGTTGTCTCGGTCGTTTGTTTGTTCGGTTTTTGTTCTCGTATCGTGATTGTTGAGCGTTCAAGACTCCTTCCTAATTTCCTTATGTTGAGGAAATTAGTCTCGCTTTCGATCATCCTGTAACACCCCCAAATCCTATTGGGTTATTACAGTGCCGTGGACCCCACACCAGGAGATCCACCAGGCTAACACGACCAAAAATATAACTAACTGACCAAAAGGGGAATCACAATCCCTACACTGACATCCAACATAATATTCCGATATGGAATTTCAATGACAATAGTGGGCCTACATGGCCCAAATAAATTACAACGACATCCACGAGCCTTGCTCGGATAATACAAAATGACAATAACTGACAAAACTGGAGTACTCCAACTGTCTGACTGACCTGAACACCAAAACATCTCGGACTAGTATCGCTCGCATGCCTCGTCGCCACGTCATGCCCCTGTGTCTCAACTCTCTCCCCGCAAACACCTAAAACATGAAAACATGTTCCGCCCCACTGGTCGGGCCATCCAGATAATGATTATCAAATACATGTACAACATGATATGCATCCAAAGGGCAGAATGAATAGTATAGTAATGGTAATACGAGATGCTCACAAACCAAAGTAAGAATCGAGCATTCGTGGAATACTATGCCCACGGCATCCGATCAATACCTGCTGAACAGGTTAGAACACAAGTGCCCAACGGCGAATCATCAATACAGAACACAACAATACATCACGCGAAAGTAACCCAAGCCAAACACTGAAATAGATACGAATCACAATGCCCGAAGGCTCCGACAGGAATACCTATACATCACAATGGCCTTAACAGCCAAACAGCCCGAAGCCGTTTATCATCATAATACCCTGAATGTCACTCAGCCGAAGCTGTCAATCACCACAATGGCCGGAAGCCAAAACAGCCCGAAGCTGTATCAATGAGGGCCGAAGCCACGGCATGAAGCCGTATCAAAATGAGGGCCGAAGCCACGGCACGAAGCCGTATCACAATGAGGGCCAAAGCCACGGCACGAAGCCGTATCACAATGAGGGCCGAAGCCACGGCACGAAGCCGTATCACAATGAGGTCATCCAATGACCGTGACCTGCTGAATTGCAGGTGCTGGGAAACCAACCGCGAAGGTTCAAGCCCCAGACTTACCCATAATGAGATCACCCAGTGACCGTGACCTACTGAACTGTAGGTGTTGGGAAACCAACCGCGAAGGTTCAAGCCCCAAACTTACCCATCGAGCACTAGCCGAGACTAGCCTCCAAAACACAATCAATCACAATAGTAACGATCCCAAGACTACCAAATTCACAAGAATAATAGCGTGCTGCCTTGAGTCGGCCAACACGACAACAACAACTCATGGATGGGCACCGTCCACGGCGGTCCCAATTCAAATACCTCGACTGTCTTGGAATGGCCAATCGAACACAATGATACAACGGATGGGAACTATCTTCGATAATCCCAATTAAATACAAAGATTACCTTAGAACGGTTAATCGGTAACCAATGATACAACGGATGGGAATTATCTTCGATAATCCCAATTAAATACATCGATTACCTTAGAACGGTCAATCGATAACCAATGATACAACGGATGCGAATTATCTCCGATAATCCCAATTAAATACATCGATTACCTTAGAACGGTCAATCGATAACCAATGATACAACGGATGGAAATTATCTTCGATAATCCCAATTAAATACATCGATTACCTTAGAACGGCCAATCGATACACAATGATACGGTAGAATGGATGTCCCGGCATCTTAAACCGACCACCGAAACAGATATGATAAATGAATATATGAAACGCCTTCCATCGGCCAATGCAACATCATAGCAACAGTTCCAATTCGATAATAACGATTCAACGATGCCTCAGAACGACACTAACGTCAACAATAATAATAGATACATCGATGCCGCGAACCGGCTATCGACAACAAGAATCTCAATGCCTTAAACCGGCCGTTAACGAATAACAATCACAACTGGCATAATCACCGAAGGGTATTGCATCAAAAAATTCCCGAATATTAACAAATCACGAAGAGACTAAGTCTCGAAATGATACAATACATTCATACACATATATGATAACATTAATCTCATTGACCAGTACAAGTATAAAACTTGCCTCAAACCGAAGGCGAACAAGTCCTTCCACGATCAACGTCCTGGCACGAACGACGAACGACGCCTCCCGACGATCACAAACACTCGAACAACCTTGAATGAAAACGATTCATTCAAAAACACAAAATCAATAGAAAACAACGACAAAGACAAAGCCCGATTCAAACACGAATCGATCACACCGCACGAACGAATATCATAGTTCTCAACTATGAATGCTAACGTCCTCCAACACCTCGATGATCAATTAACATGATCATTACGTTCTTAACACTTGTGAAATCCATTCAACAAGATTCACTTAAGAACAATCATCAAAACAATCATCTCAAGATGATAATATCACCAATATCATCAAATTGATCCTCCTACAATGATAATATTATCACTATTATCATTATCACCCCAAAAACATCATCAACTCAATAACCATGATGTTTGAAATAAAAATCCTTCATCATAACCTCATGAATTCGGATTAAACCACAAGATCCACTCAACCATTTCCAAATTATGATAATCATCCCCTAAATCATCATAAATCTTTACTAAAATGGTTAAAATCTTTCAAGAACACCACCAACAACAATAATCATCTCAGGACTTATGTTAATCATATAACAATCTTAACATAATCCTTCATAGACATGATTAAAAACCTCCCAACAATCTAAAACATCAAGAACATAATCAAACTCAAGCTATACCAACATGTTCTTCATCAAAAGTTTATCAAAACCATGAAGAATCATGATATACTCCATGAATCTAACAATACCCGAAGAAAACAACAACAACAACTCGAAAATCACTTGAAGAACAAGAGATTGAGGGAACTTACCAAATAAGAACAAGAAGAAGCCTCCAAACACCAAAGGAGCACCAACAAGCTTCCAACTTCAAGCTTCAATCCAAGCTAGGATGATCAAGATCGAGTTGGAAGAGGCTAAACATCAATAACAAGTCCAAACGGACGATTTTAGGGAAATGTGTTTTGGTTCATGAGGAAATGAAAGACGAAACCAAGATAAATAGACTGTCCAATTCATTACGTACGTTATACACTATGGTTAACGTACGTAAGAGGCATTACGTACGCTATGCTAAGACATTAACGTACGTAATGAAAAATCCAGAACTGACTGGACTAAAATACGAAGGCCTTAACGTACGTAAACAAGAACTTAGTACGTACGTTAACAAGACCTACATTACGTACGTATAGCTCACCTCTTAACGTACGTAAGGGTCCGTTGACTGCAATAGTGAGATCCGATCGGAAGATGCTCGGGACCCACCGGCCGAAAGCGACTACGAGGAAGGTTCCTGCCACCTACCAAGCATTACGTACGTAACCTTACAGGCATAACGTACGTAATACTCAGCCCATAACGTACGTAAGTCTACCCATGTAACGTACGTTAAGGCTAGTGTACTTAGCCAAAAATCCAAACTCTCCAACCAACATCCAAACGACGAAACTAACCCGACGACAAGTATAATATTTCGATCCTGAAATATTCCAATACAATATACATTGTATCAGTCCAAAACAACAACACTTGTACAATTCCAAATGAATATGTACAACTCAACAGTAACACGAAAAAAAAATTATCCCCGGATATTACATACCCCCCCCCTTAAAAGGAGTTTCGTCCCCGAAACTCAGGGTGCAAAAACACGGGGTACGAACTATCCATCAGGATAAGAAAACAACATCTCCAGGAATACTCCTCACTGCGAACCACTTCGCCTGAGTAATCGGGCCAACCCCACGGGTTCCCGCGTCTCCTCTGCCCGAACACGGCGAAAAACAAGGGCTAAAAACACTCAACTAACTGCGAGATCAGCCGAAACATAACTCTCCCGCTAGAGACCAGCCAGGAAGTCGTACCAATCGCAAGACTCGTAACACCGGCGTACACACCCCGCAGGTGCCACCAATTATACATGTCTACAATCATCGGTGTACACTCCCCAGTTCTCATCGGCATTAAACGCTCAAGCAAACACTGACTCAAGCCACAAAAGGAAAATAACAACGCATATGTGGTCCTCGGGACCATATCAACTGCACACCCAAGTCCTCACGACTCGGCGTCTCGGATTGAAATGAACAATTACCCAGATTATTACAAAATCTCGGGTATAACACCAAAAAGGAAGGAAAAACACATCACACGACCTCAAATCTCAAGATTCTCAGATACAATCATTACAAGATAGATCAACCATAAATGGTTCGCAACCATAGTACTAAAGTACAGACCGAGTCAAAATAAAGAAAGAAATTAAGGCTACATCTCAAGTGTGTCCAAAATCAACACCCTCCGGGTCATCGAACTCATCAATCTCATCAACTCGAGGAAGACCCAAATCTGAGCTCGCCGCTCCTCCTCGAGTGTCCATACCTCTGGCTCCCGAAGCCAGATATGACCCCTTGGATGGAGTACGGACTGAAGCAACAAAATCTCTCGAGGCCCGTGAGCTTCCTTGAGATCTACTGGCACTAGAACTCCTGCAGTATTTCTGAAGGTGTCCCGACTTTCCACACAGAAAACAAACAATAGCTGGCACAGTACAACGGGTGCTAACGTGCCTCGCTGAATCAGAATTAAAGCAAACAACAGTCGAACTCGTCGCCGGAGAAGAAGATGATTTCCCAGCACGAAGAAGACTAGAAGATGACCTCTTGGACATCGGAGCCCGATGTCCTTCTGAACGAACCGGCATCCTAGTCCTCTCACCAGAAGAAACTGAAGGGTTCTTCCGAGCAAGCTCCTTGATCAAAAGCTCTGCTCCAAGAGCCTTCTCGATGAATTCACCAAGTGAATTGCAATTATGGTTGAACAACTGCATCCTCAATCGCGGTTCGCCTCTTGCTAAAATACTTGATCTTATCCGCCTCAGTACGGATAACAGATGAAGCAAACTGAAGGAGTCCCTGAAACTTCTCCGCAATAACAATAACACCCTCGTCCTCGACGGATTCGGGGTTCAAAACCTCTGAAAACTTGGCTTCACGGAGTGGAGCCGGATAATACCTCTCTAACATGAGAGTCTGAAACTCGCTCCAAGCACAATCACGATCGGTGGGTTTAACAGAAAGCCACCAAGAATAAGCGCCTTTACTCAAATAGTAAGCCGCTACTTCCACCTTACTCTCTTCCGGACACTGGACCATGTCGAAGAGTTTATCAAAATGTTCAAGCCAATGAACAATATCAACTGGTTCCGCCGAACCCTCAAAAATAGGCGGCCTTTGACGAGAGATGTCGCCGATAATCTGACTCACTCTCCTGGACGGTCCATAAAACGGCACCTGGGATCCCTGCTGCGGTGGACCACGAACCGCTGAGGTCTGTATGGTTTCCATTATCTGCGTCATCTGAGTTATCTGGGTCATCATGCCCTTCATAAGCAAGAAAGGGTCGATGTTAGTCTGATCAACTCCTCGAGTATGACGTTCCGAAGGGGAACCGGTCGCATAAGTCACATCTCCGGCTGAATTCTGATCCATATCGGCACCCGTACGCGTATAAACATGAGGTTCTGGGTTTCGGCCTGCTCTGCAGCCTTTACCCCCTCTGCTACGTCCTCGGATTCCTCTTTCCATACTGAAAGAATAACGTTCGATCATGAACAAAACTCAAATATGCCTCAACGGCCAATCCACAATGCTAAGTCATTAGCCAAACATGAATATACATACTCAACAAATAAACAATCACTTCATACATGCTAATTATAGCCAATACTGAGCCGACACGCTCCAAAGCAATTAATCATGAATGGGTCGTAACACAATGTTACATACAGAACAAAACATGCATAATCAATGGCATATTGAATGTATGAACATACAGGAGAATCGATTCCTTACACAGGTCATACGAAGCTTCGAGGTCTTGCGATACTAGTCTTCACCGACGACGACTCGATGAAAGAATGACTCATACCTGCTCAACTACCACGACTCACAAGGCTCCGATCGTCAGATTGTCATAACCTGACACCCACTACTACCGGCGTCGGAGAACCACATAACTCACATATCGGGGTATGTCACAACCCAATTCTCGATACCATCTTCTCGTAACACCCCAAATACTATTGTTATTACGCTGCCGTGGACCCCACACCAGGAGATCCACCAGGCTAACACGACCAAAAATACAACTAACTGACCAAAAGGGGAATCACAATCCCTACACTGACATCCAACATA
Organism: Orobanche coerulescens; assembly: GCA_033398695.1. NCBI lineage: Eukaryota > Viridiplantae > Streptophyta > Magnoliopsida > Lamiales > Orobanchaceae > Orobanche > Orobanche coerulescens. The sequence goes on from CM065819.1 coordinate 13,199,915, forward strand.
ATATTCCGATATGGAATTTCAATGACAACAGTGGGCCTACATGGCCTAAATAAATTACAACGACATCCACGAGCCTTGCTCGGATAATATAAAATGACAATAACTGACAAAACTGGAGTACTCCAACTGTCTGACTGACATGAACACCAAAACATCTCGGACTAGTATCGCTCGCATGCCTCGTCGCCACGTCATGCCCCTGTGTCTCAACTCTCTCCCCGCAAACACCTAAAACATGAAAACATGTTCCGCCTACGGGTCGGGTCATCCAGATAATGATTATCAAATACATGTACAACATGATATGCATCCAAAGGGCAGAATGAATAGTATAGTAATGGTAATACGAGATGCTCACAAACCAAAGTAAGAATCGAGCATTCGTGGAATACTATGCCCACGGCATCCGATAAATACCTGCTCAACAGGTTAGAACACAAGTGCCTAACGGCGAATCATCAATACAGAACACAACAATACATCACCCGAAAGTAACCCAAACCAAACACTGAAATAGATACGAATCACAATGCCCGAAGGCTCCGACAGGAATACCGATACATCACAATGGCCTTAATGTACCAATGTACCAAGCCGTTTATCATCATAATACCCGAATGTCACTCAATCAAGTCAAATCACCATAATGGCCCGAAGCCAAACACCAAGTCAGATCAATGAGGGCCGAAGCCACGGCATGAAGCCATATCAAAATGAGGGACGAATCCACGGCACGAAGCCGTATCACAATGAGGGCCGAAGCCACGGCACGAAGCCGTATCACAATGAGGGCCGCAGCCACGGCACGAAGCCGTATCACAATGAGGTCATCCAATGACCGTGACCTGCTGAATTGCAGGTGCTGGGAAACCAACCGCGAAGGTTCAAGCCCCAGACTTACCCATAATGAGATCACCCAGTGACCGTGACCTACTGAACTGTAGGTGTTGGGAAACCAACCGCGAAGGTTCAAGCCCCAAACTTACCCATCGAGCACTAGCCGAGACTAGCCTCCAAAACACAATCAATCACAATAGTAACGATCCCAAGACTACCAAATTCACAAGAATAATAGCGTGCTGCCTTGAGTCGGCCAACACGACAACAAAAACTCATGGATGGGCACCGTCCACGGCGGTCCCAATTCAAATACCTCGACTGCCTTGGAATGGCCAATCGATCAAAATGATACAACGTATGGGAACTATCTTCGATAATCCCAATTAAATACATAGATTACCTTAGAACGGTTAATCGGTAACCAATGATACAACGGATGGGAATTATCTTCGATACTCCCAATTAAATACATCGATTACCTTAGAACAGTCAATCGATAACCAATGATACAACGGATGCGAATTATCTCCGATAATCCCAATTAAATACATCGATTACCTTAGAACGGTCAATCGATAACTAATGATACAACGGATGGAAATTATCTTCGATAATCCCAATTAAATACATCGATTACCTTAGAACGGTCAATCGATACACAATGATACGGTAGAATGGATGTCCCGGCATCTTAAACCGACCACCGAAACAGATATGATAAACGAATATATCAAACGCCTTCCATCGGCCAATGCAACATCATAGCAACAGTTCCAATTCGATAATAACGATTCAACGATGCCTCAGAACGACACTAACGTCAGCAATAATAATAGATACATCGATGCCGCGAACCGGCTATCGACAACAAGAATCTCAATGCCTTAAACCGGCCGTTAACGAATAACAATCACAACTGGCATAATCACCGAAGGGTATTGCATCAAACAATTCCCGAATATCAACAAATCACGAAGAGACTAAGTCTCGAAATGATACAATACATTCATACACATATATGATAACATTAATCTCATTGACCAGTACAAGTATAAAACTTGCCTCAAACCTAAGGCGAACAAGTCCTTCCACGATCAACGTCCTGGCAAGAATGACGAACGGCGCCTCCCGACGATCACAAACACTCGAACAACCTTGAATGAAAACGATTCATTCAAAAACACAAAATCAATAGAAAACAACGACAAAGACAAAGCCCGATTCAAACACGAATCGATCACACCGCACGAACGAATATCATAGTTCTCAACTATGAATGCTAACGTCCTCCAACACCTCGATGATCAATTAACATGATCATTACGTTCTTAACACTTGTGAAATCCATTCAACAAGATTCACTTAAGAACAATCATCAAAACAATCATCTCAAGATGATAATATCACCAATATCATCAAATTGATCCTCCTACAATGATAATATTATCACTATTATCATTATCACCCCAAGAACATCATCAACTCAATAACCATGATGTTTGAAATAAAAATCCTTCATCATAACCTCATGAATTCGGATTAAACCACAAGATCCACTCAACCATTTCCAAATTATGATAATCATCTCCTAAATCATCATAAATCCTTACTAAAATGGTTAAAATCTTTCAAGAACACCACCAACAACAATAATCATCTCAGGACTTATGTTAATCATATAACAATCTTAACATAATCCTTCCTAGACATGATTAAAAACCTCCCAACAATCTAAAACATCAAGAACATAATCAAACTAAAGCTATACCAACATGTTCTTCATCAAAAGTTTATTAAAACCATGAAGAATCATGGTATACTCCATGAATCTAACAATACCCGAAGAAAACAACAACAACTCGAAAATGACTTGAAGAACAAGAGATTGAGGGAACTTACCAAATAAGAACAAGAAGAAGCCTCCAAACACCAAAGGAGCACCAACAAGCTTCCAACTTCAAGCTTCAATCCAAGCTAGGATGATCAAGATCGAGTTGGAAGAGGCTAAACATCAATAACAAGTCCAAACGGACGATTCTAGGGAGAGAAAATGTGTTTTGGTTCGTGAGGAAATGAAAGACGAAACCAAGATAAATAGACTGACCAATTCATTACGTACGTTATACACTATGGTTAACGTACATAAGAGGCATTACGTACGCTATGCTAAGACATTAACGTACGTAATGAAAAATCCGTAATCGATCGACTAAAATACGAAGGCCTTAACGCACGTAAACAAGAACTTATTACGACGTTAACAAGACCTACATTACGCACGAGAGCTCACCTCTTAACGTACGTAAGGGTCCGTTGACTGCAATAGTGAGATCCGATCGGAAGATGCTCGGGACCCACCGGCCGAAAGCGACTACGAGGAAGGTTCCTGCCACCTACCAAGCATTACGTACGTAACCTTACAGGCATAACATACGTAATACTCAGCCCATAACGTACGTAAGTCTACCCATGTAGCGTACGTTAAGGCTAGTGTACTTAGCCAAAAATCCAAACTCTCCAACCAACATCCAAACGACGAAACTAACCCGATGACAAGTATAATATTTCAATCCTGAAATATTCCGATACAATATACATTGTATCAGTCCAAAACAACAACACTTGTACAATTCCAAATGAATATGTACAACTCAACAGTAACACGAAAAAAAAATTATCCCCGGATATTACACATCCAACCCTTGGGAGGTGGAATTCCGTATTTGTTCAGCGATTGGCTCGCGTGTTGATTATCTGTTTGATGACGCTTGTCACTTGTTGGTTTTATTGTGTCTCTAACGGCGACGTTGTGTTGGTCGTCGTGGAGCGTGTTTTCACGCCGTATATTCCTTTGCGTTGCTTGTAACATTTCGCCGATGGGCGTAAGTTACGCACTTCTTGTGTATCTCGTTGAGTTTTTCCTAGCAGGATATTTCTTATCCCTACTTGTTTTAAGTTTCGGGACGAAACTTCTTTTAAGGAGGGTAGAATGTAATACCCGTAATTTTGATTTCCGGTCATTTCCTTTTTCGGCGGAAGTCCGTTTTGACGACTCGCCCATGACCGTTTCGTCATTCTGAGAATGATTAATTCTGCACTTTTTGTCATCCGAGTTCGTTTCGGTATTGTTTTGTTTAGTTCCGAGCTTTTTAGCGACTTTTCCGCACTTGAGTTCGATTCTTGCGAATCTCGTTCGAAACTGCTGTTTCGAGTTTCCCGTAAGTCCGTTTAACTTTGTTAGACATGTTATGAACTTCGGTTTGGTTATTCGATCACGTATCGTGATTTTCGGACGTTTTGGGCCATTTTCGTAATTTCCCAAAGTTTTGGGTAATTACTTCCGTTGTCGAATTCCGAGCATTCGGGTGGTTGGAATTGTGTGTTCTCTTAGCTCTTAGATTCGTCTTTGCGAGTACGTCGTAACCGTATCTTCGATTCGTATTCAGGTTCTGGTTTCGGGGTCGTTCGGGCCTTCGGAGTTGGCCCCGGCCGAGTCATGGCCGGCACCGGGGCCTGTGCCAAGATCGCCGAGTTACGGCCAGAGTGCTCAGCGATTACTTCGCCGAGCAGCCGCACTGCGGCCGCGGCACATGCCGCCAGGGCCGCGGCACACTCGTGTTGCATTTTTCGGCCAAACCGTCTGTACCTTGTGCCGCGGCACATGTCGGCCGGGCCGCGACACACTTCCGATCACTGGGCGCAGTTTTGGCCCTGTGCCGCGGCACACTTCGGCTGGGCCGCGGCACACTGTGCAGTCAGCCTATTTAAGGTTCTGCAGTCATTTTTTGGCCATTTTTCTCCTTCTTCTCCTTCTCTTCCGCGGCTGAGGGTATGCTCATCATGGAGCCATGTTGTTTAACAACAAATTCTCGAAGTTATTGAGGTTATATCATCAATCAATCATCCGTTATCATCCTTTGATCCAGCGAATCAAGGTAATCTTTCTTAGAACCCTAATTTCGTGAATTTGGGGGTTTTTGCATTTTTGTTCGATTCGTTCCGTGTTGTTGATTAATTCATGATGGGTATGATTAATCCTGGTAGTATTATTGCGTTTAACATCATTTAATCCATTGTTCTTTGTCGAATCGAAGTATATTTCTTGATTTCCTTCGAATCGACTTTTTAGGGGATTTGTCCTCGATCTCGTTTTTCATCCGTTTTTGATGGATCGATTATGGTTAAATGATGCTGTTAAACATATTCTATGGATTGTATATCTATATTTCAACTTAGAATTCCGTTTTCGTGTTTTGTCGGGACGAATCGTGTTCTTGACCATTTTGGGGAAAATACTTGAACATTCGTCGTTCGTTCTTTGAATTCAACAGCTTTGAGTCATGCTATGGAATTCATTTTCATTGTTGTTATTGTCCTCCGTAGTTTATTATCGCGAGTTGGCGTTCGGTGGAGTCGGCGGGTTCGTAGTCGGTTCGTGCCAACCTACTCCGGTCGATTCTCCGCGTCGTGGTTGTTCAAGGCAAGTACCTTGTCCATACTATTCTTGTTTTGTGAATATGATAATTGGTGATCGTCTTGGTGTGTTTGTTTATTTGTTTGAAATGAGTTTTCAAAAGATTTGGCTAGCCATGTTAAAGGCTCACTTTCAAAACGCGTGTGTTTTGTGAATGGTGTAGTTTGTAAATGACTACATGATTTCTATGGATATGTTTGGTGTTGATGTTGCACTTGGTATTGCGTGTGGACCTATATTATTTCATTTCGGTGCGTTGTGGTTTGACGAGGTGTTTTGCTAAGTGTTTGATACCTCTGAATGAATTGTTTGGATATCTTTGTTGCATTGTGCTATGTGTGTGATTTGTTTAGCTAGCCAGCTCGGGGGGGTCCGACGGGATCGCGGAGGGAATTCCAATGGGTTGAGTCCGGGATTCACGAGTGAAAGACTTCACAGGTTGGTGTTTATTAGTGAATGTATTTTACTCACTCCGGGAGGGTCCGACGGGGCCTCGGGGGAATCTATGACTTCACTTTGGGTTCACGAGTAAAAACTTCACAGGTTGATGTGTATGTTTAGTGAATATATTTTATTCACTCCGGGAGGGTCCGATGGGGCCTCGGGGGAATCTATGACTTCACTCTGGGTTCACGAGTAAAAACTTCACAGGTTGATGTGTATGTTTTGTGAATGTGTTTGCTCACCTCGGGAGGGTTCGACGGGGCCACGGAGGGAGTCCAATGGTTTCGCCCTGGATTCACAAGTGAAACTTCACGGGTTCGTGTGTATTTTATGTCCGTCGAGGACACGTGACTTGGGTTTTGGCCCTGTGAACTTTTGTCGGTTTTCTATTTGCGAAAACAAAACCTTTGGGCTGTGACCCCTGTTGATTTTGGAAAGATAAGGATTTGATAATCCTAAATTGTTTTCTATAAAAACTCTCGATGGCATTTTAAACTGCTTCATAAATTGTTTCCTTTTAATTGTGGCCTTTCGGTTTTGGAATGTCTTACTCAAATTCTTGCCTCAGGAAGTATTCGTTTCGTTGTATTTTAATCTTTGAGGATTCCTGATTATTGTTATTCTTGGAACTTGAATTGCATGGCTCGTATTTTTGCACTTGTACTTGCACTAGCAAAACAGTGGAGTTTTGCTAACCCCCGAGTATTCGGGGGGTGGATGTCGATTTTTGCATTCAGGTTTTGGAGCATAACACAGGGTCGGCACGAAGGATGATGAAAGATGAACGATACTAATCACATGAGGACCCGTTGATGTTGTATTGGTCTAGTTGTATTTTATTTTCCACTGCAGTATCTTTTCCCCATTGTACGGGAGTTTATTGTATTTCGACCCCTGCGTGGGCTGGTATTGTAATCGAGTTGTATGCTTTATTGAAAGGCCAAATCGGCCTACTGAGTGATTTTAGCCTTAAAGGCATTGTCGATATGTTTAATGATGTTACTAGCCTGGTAGATCCTCGAGGAAAGGTTCTACGACGTGTAATATCCCTGAGCGGATTGGGGGTGTTACACAAACAGTCAATAAAAGTACGGGTATTACAACCTAACCCCAGAGGACCCACACAAATTTGGGAACCTAAATCTCTGCTTGTATGATTGCAGAAAAGGTGGAAGGACTACTACCACATCTCCATAAATTCAAACATTGGAGGTGAAGAATGGTTTGTAGACTCCGGATGCTCAAGGCACATGACCGGGAGCAAGAAGGTGCTGACAAAATATACCAAAGAAAGAGGTCCAGACGTAACCTTTGGAGATAGCTCTAGAGGACAAACAAAAGGCTTTGGAGAGCTGCACCGAGGAAATATCACTATATCCAAAGTTCATTATGTCAAAGGGCTCTAGTATAATCTCCTGAGCATAAGCCAGTATGTTGGTATATTATCGGATATTTGCGCAGTTTTGTGCGGAAGCGAAAATAAATCACACAAGGATTTATAGATGTTCGGCTATTAACGAAGCCTACGTACTCTCTCGATGTATCTTTTTCCTTAGGCTTAAGATCAAAACCTCTACGCCTCTCTTCTATCGGTCGAGGGATTACCGTTACAAGCTCGTCTTCTATCGGTCCGAGTAAAACCGTTTTTCCTTTTCTATTGGATAAGGAATCAACCACTCTAGCTTTCTATAGGTACTAGATAAACCTCACTTAGATATCGATTGCGATTCTAACAATGCCGGATACATGATCCTAATAACACCGAATCCAATCGTATCTTTTCTTTTACCTCTCGTGTATAATGTTGAATGTATAAACACTCAAACTAACAAAATAAGCTCAATATTACAACAACAATGTACGTATATGATTCTCAGATGAATATCTCGTTTGCTTGAAGTTGTTATTCTCAAACAATACCATAGGAATGGTATTTATAGGCATTTCCCATAAACTAGCCATTGCTGGCTGTTTTGACTTGCTAGCGTGCGCTAGCCTTCTTTATTTGCGTGCGCTAACTCATTAGCGTGCCTGTAGCGTGCGTTAGACCATTCCCAGTTTCAGTCCAGTAGCTTCTTTACTTCTTTAGCATACGTTATGCCTTCTTCCTTACATACGTAACCCTCTTGTATTAGCGTGAGTTAATAACGCATTGTAGCGTGCGCTAATCCAATATATCCGTTACATGTATTGTCAAAGTATCCGTTTGAGATGCTGACTTTGACCTGCTTTTCCAAACGTTCTGATTGACTTGATTCAAACTTCTTAGCGTGCGCTGTTCATACTTTGTAGCGTGCGCTAATGCTGACTTCATTGCATACGTTATTCTGTGTTTGAATTCCTTCACAACGGTAACAAGACTTCGATAGCGTGCGTTAATGATAATGTGTAGCGTGCACTATCTGAACAGCTGACTTCACTTCAGCTTACTTCGAACTTGGCTGATATGCAGATTACTCCTCGTTAGCGTGCGCTAACATGTGATGACTTGCGTGCGCTAAAGCAGTCCAGATTGCAACTTTTTGCGTCTTCGTCTGCTTCGTCGTTTTGCTTCGCCTTAATGTTGTTTTGTTTGTTTAGCAACTTTAATCATCAAAATACAATTTAAATAATGTGTGGAATAAATATTCCAACACAGTATTGTGATGAAAAGAATCTAGTATTCTTAACCATTTGGAAATGTATGGTGATAGATATCCTATCTGGAGAGGTGAAGCTACAAGGATTCAGAAGGAGAGACGTCTACATGATAGATTGGAACACAGGAACCCCTAATACCTGTTTTCTATCTAAGACAATAGCTGAGAATGGATGGTTGTGGCACAAAAGATTATGTCATCTAAATTTCAAAGCCATCAACAAGATTAGTTCTCAGAAGCTGGTAAGAGGACTTCCAGAAGAAGCATTCAAGAAGGAAGCTCTCTGTGATGCGTGTCGAAAGGAAAGGCACTGAGCATCATTCAAGCCAGTCCAGCCTACAACTCTCACATCAAGGATCTTAGATCTACTTCATATGGATCTATTTGGCCCTATCAAGCCAAGGACTCTAAGTGGCAGAAAGCATGCTCTAGTAGTAGTGGATGACTACTCAAGGTACACATGGATTATCTTCTTGTATAAGAAGAGTGAAATCTTGACCAAGTTACCTGAGCTACTGAGAAGGATCCAAAATGAGAAATCCCTCTCAATCATCAAGATCAGATCAGATAGAGGAGGTGAACTTTTCAACAAGGCGATTAGTGATTACAACGATCAGAATGGAATTCAGCATGAGCTCTCTGCAGCCAGGACCCCCCAGTAGAATGGTGTTGCCGAAAGAAGAAACAGAACCTTAAAAGAAGCAGCCAGGTCCATGATTGCAGAAGCAGACCTGCCCAAGAGGTTTTGGGCTCAAGCTGTCAACACATCATGCCACACTCAGAACAGGAGTATGATAATAGGGAGACATGGCAAAACTCCCGATGAGGTTTGGAATGGCAGAACACCTATAGTTGCTTATTTTCATATTTTTGGTTGCAAGTGTTTCATCCACAACAATGGTAAAACACAACTAAATGCCTTTGATGCTAAAACTGATGACGGTCTCTTTATGGGATATTCACAAAGAAGCAAGGCATATAGAGTTTTTAACAAATGAACCTTAGTTGTGGAGGAAACACCTCATGTTGTATTTGATGAATCTACCGTTGAGTACAGGAAACAAGTGGAACTAATTGAGGATAAACTCAAATCTGCAACCCTAGAAGAAGTTATTGTTCATGACACAGGAATGGTGGACTCACCTGCAGACCAACCTGAAGACCCGTTTGTAGCTGACAAAGACCCAACTGCATATCAGACAGGACCATCAAACCTACCTGATCCAGTTGCTGCTGATAAAGACCAAATTGTAGCTGATAAAGACTCATCTGCAGACCAGACCAGATCCCAACCTGCAGATGACAAGACGGTAGCCGATCCAGTTGCAGACCTAGGAGATCAGATCTAAGCTGATGCAGAGAGAGAGAGAGAGGAAATCCACCAAAGAAAATTTACAGGGGGAACATACCCTGAAGAAGAAGACATTCACTAGTAGAAAAATGCCTTTAGGTAACACCCATAAAGTATTCCCTAAAGAGCTTAAAGTGTTCCTATAGACCACAGGTAACACATTTTGGGTGTTACCTCTGCCAGTGTTCCCTATTCTCTTAGGTAACACTTTTGATCAATTTTGGTAACACTTTAAAACGTGTTCCCCAAAGTCATCTTAAGGAACACTTTAGTAACACTTTAGAAATTTCTTAGGTAACACATTGGTAACACTTTCAGATTGTTTAAGGAAAACTATTGTAACACCTTTGTAACACTTTTAAATGTATCCATTTTTTTAAGTAACACTTTAAATACCTTAAGGAACACTTACGATTATTAGGTAACACCTTATTCATTATTAAGTAACAGTTGCTATTATTATTATTATTTTGATTAATATTTATCAATAATAAGAAAACTAGAAGAAACCATTTTTTCATATATAAATAACGAGAAAATATATTGATAAAACTCAAATAAATAATATAATAACAATAAGACATAGATCATAGTATGTCAAACACATATCTAATAACTAAAAAAACAATAACCTAATTGTTGTCTAATTTGTAACTTGTATAAAAAATAGCTCCCATATATCTTCAATTCGTTGTTGATATTAATGATGCTATTGTTGTTGTTGTCTTGAACTTCCACATGCTTTCTTGAATGGGGTCGGCTTCTATGTATATGGCGTTCACAAGAACATCCTCGTCGATGATGAAATGGGGCGAGTGCCAGCCTTTGATAGACGTCATTGTCTCGTTTCTCGTCCCAATCATGAAGAATGCTGATGGGATTTTCTCGGCGTAGAAGCTGAAATCTTCCGCTCCCATAGTCATCGAGTGGAGCTTCATGCTGTCCTCCCCGAGCAAGTTCTGTCCGATCCTTTTAGCGTGTTCGTAGATCGACGGATGGTTGATGGTTGGCGGATATGGTATCAGTTTATCCTCCATGAAGTCAACTACAGCAGAACATTGGTGGGCCGCTGGTTGAGTTTCTATCACCTGTAAAAAATATTAACAAAAAAAATAAAACAAATTTGATTCCATTTTGCAGTTCACCATTTATAAGCAAAAAACATTTCGATAACTCCATGTACATTTATAGAAATATTGCAGTTATCCCCCATAAATATAAAATATAAAATCAAACTGAAACAGGTAGAGTGCTTGTAAATTTCATAAACCTATGATTTTTTCGTAATTAGCACAAACCTCGGGTTTTTTACATAATAATTCCTAACTATTAGTATTAAACATTTACATAGCATTAGCATGTGTGACTCCATAAAACACTTATCAATGCACAGACGACTCAGAATGTCGAAAAATGACAACTTAGAGAAGGTTGAATACGTTGAAATTTTGATGTAACATAGCATTCATTGAATCAACTTTTATTTCTTCTATATGTTTACTGCCCGTATCCTTATTCAATAAACGGCATGTGTGTACAATTATGACATCATATTCTACACATTATGCCATTCTTTTAGTGAACCGGACAAATAAATGAAAAAAACATGGTAATGGGATAGAAGATCCCATGTGTCTCGGGACCATTGGAAAATTGGTAAGTACCTCTTTAATCCTTTGCTTAACGTAGGAATAACTCTCCGAGCTCATGAACCGGAAAGTCCCACAAAATTCGACGATCTCGGGGATTACATTTAACTTTTCACCACCTTGTACATATCCAACTGATACTACCTAACCATCATGACATATTAAATATAAAATTGTCTTATAAAAAATGTTAATGATTTCTTTACCCACATAACAACAGTACACTTCAAAAACTGCTCAAGAGTCAAGGTGAGAAACTTAACAAAAAATAAGAGAACAAACCAAAAACATAAATAAAAAAATTACCCTTGGCTCAAGGGGATCGGTTTCTCGTAAAACAATATGTTGGAGCGCGATAATCGCCATCGAGAGAGCGAGAATAGGATCTCTAGTTTTATGTGGGCTCGCAGCATGTCCCCCTTTGCCTTGAATCGTATCATGAAACCTGGCCGACCCAGCCATCAATGGGCCCGGTTTAGAAATGAGAGTACCCGTGGGCATCTTTGGGTCAACATGTAAGCCAAAAATAGCCGTAACTCCATTTAGAGCTCCATCTTTTATCATATACTAGGCACCGGCATAACCTTCTTCCGCAGGTTGGAAAACAAGTTTAACAGTACCCTTAAAAAGCACGAACAAATATATTACCCTCAATTTTCTCGTACCGCAGTTAGCAATCTGTATTGAAGGAAATCATAAATTCGCATTATCTCATAATGATACCATAGCAATCACACATCCTAAATATGTGAAAATTGAGAAAATTTCACATTAACTGCGGTATGACATGGAAGTCTATATAACTCTTGAAAGGGAATGACAGAAGGCCCTTACCTTGAAACCCATTGAGGTGTAACTTTTCTTTTCGAGACGCTCTCTTATTCTTCTACCTTCTTCCCTATAATATGTGTTTGCCAATTCTCCAAATGCACTTTCACAAATCTGAGACATTTCAGACAGACCAGAATTCCCTAGATTTTACATTCAAAGAGAACAGAAACTTATGATTATAAAACAAAAGCCTTTGATAGGAATATAATTCCTACCAAGAGATTGATGAAGCTCCTCCTCATGATCTGCTACAAAAATGATAAATTTTTTCGAATCTACTTCTGTTCAATTGTGTCATCTGCAATGGAATTTAACAGAACAAGAGTTAAAAATTGCCAATATAAATAAGAGGAGATGACAGTTTGAGCAAAATATCCATTCCACAAAAAATCAAAATATGTGGAGACCAGAGCATCTAAGCAGTGAGCTTCTAAGCACCATTTTGCAACAAATTACTGAAAAATGTAGCGTAATTGATTCTCAAATGATATAGCCATCACGCCCGAAAAGCATATGATTTCAGTTGTGATGACATGCACAACAACCCAAAAGGACGCAACACGCAACATATTGAAAGAATGATTACTCATCTTGTAAAAATTATAAGAAAAATAACAAATGCATGCATTAATTAATTGAATCAAACAGAATTTCAACAGCATAACACCACTATCCTAACCTAACTACCAAATGTTCGACTCAATGCAGCTATGTTAACCAGTGTTTCTAATTGACTAGGACTACCGCCCCAAAATTTAAAGCAATACAATTATACTAACCTCATAGCAGAAAATTTCAGCAAGGGGAGGAAGAGAAGGACACGATGCAGAGGTAATGGGCAAGGAGAGAGAGATAGAGAGGATGGACACAGTTGAGCGAGAAGGGAAAGAAGGCCAGAGAGAGGGTCAGGTAGAGACTGGAAACAGAGAGAGGAGGGCTTACCTTTAGGGCAGAGGCATCGGAACATCGGGACGACGGCTGTGGGGCGGGGCAACGGAGGCACTCTCGTCTGCAGCGGAGAAAAAACGAAAGGGAATCAGACCTGCTCAGATAGAGAAAGAGAGAAAGCGAGAAACAGAGAGAGAGAATGTACCGAGGATGAGGACGAGCGGAGGTGGTGAATGGTGGACGGCGGCGAGTTTTGCCAAAGAAAAATCATCGAGCGGCGCGGTGGGTGGGTTTGTGGGTAGGGGGTTTCAATTCGGGGATTCAGTATTTTGTATATTGAAGAGATTATAAATTATTTTCTTAATATTTATTAACTTTTTTTTTTGAAGAAGAAATTATAAATTTTAAATATCGATAAATTACTACACAATTTATTTATTAAGGTATAAAATTTTGTACAACAAAAGAGAGGAAAATATGTTTATAAAAATTATCTCACTTTATTTTTATAATAAACCAAATAAAATATATACTTCATTTAAATGTTGTCGATATCGAAAATTTAATTGGTAATCCAATAGCGAAGTTCAATAGAAAGACGATATGAGATGGAAGATTATAATTACTAATATATTATTACAACAACAACAACATCTAAGCCTTAGTCCCAAAATGATTTGGGGTCGGCTAACATGAATCAAACTTTGAAACCGTCAATAATCGTTACATAAATAACATAAAAGGAAAAAAGAGGGAAAAAGTAGAGAAAAAAGCAAATAAAAAAAGAAAATAGGAATTAAAAAAAAAAAAAAAAGAATCAGACTCCATCCACCATCCGTATTCTTTCCCGCCACATTTGCCTCTCCATCGCCATACTTTCTCCAATTCCAAGAAACTGCATATCATTTTCAATCATCTTTATCCAAGTTTTCTTGGGTCTTCTTGCTCCCCAACTTTCTAGCCTCCTCACTGGGGCATCAATAGGTCTTCTAATATATTATTAATCCATAAAAATTCTAGAAAAAAGATAAACAAGAATGGTAGATTGAGAGGGTGCCACGTAGGATATTTTTGATAGTATGAATCATTTTCTTTTATAAAATATATTGATAATGAAGATATTGTCGTCGAGGAGTGAGCAAAACAGGTCTGAAATCAAAAACCGAACAAAACCAATGAATTTTGAATAATTTAGTTCAATTTTTTCTTTCTAATATGGATCAGTTTGTATGAAATTTTTGTAAACCCGATTTTATTTTGCATTATCTGATTTAAAGTTTGAAATTTTGGATATAACCGCACCGACCATATTTTATTTAATAATATTTAATTAATCATCAATTGTAAAATACTAGGAGGCATTGTGTTATACTTTAAACGTTTTATATTTTTAATTTTTTATTTAGTGATATCTAAGATAAATTAAATTTTAATATATATATCCTTATTGTTATATATTGTTAATGTGTAGTTAACAATAATATTATTGTAACTAAAAAAAAGTGATAATATAACTTCAAATAATTATACATGCTCTTTAAGTGTTACTTAAATTATGTAACACAAAAAAAAATGTTACATGAAAGTGTTACCTATTTTGAAAGTGTTACTTGGAGTGATACCTAAACTATGTAACACAAAAAAGTATTACCTGAAAGTGTTACCTATTTTGAAAGTGTTACCGTGAGTGTTACATAAACTAAGCAACACAAAAATATGTTACCTGACAGTGTTTCCTATTTTGAAAGTGTTACCTTGGGAGTTACCTAATAAAAAAGTGTTACCTAGGTGTTACCTATGCACTCTCCAATTTCAATTATCAAAAGTGTTACCTGCAGGGTGTTACCTAAAGTCATTTTTCTACTAGTGATTCCTAAGTGGCTCAAAGATCACCCTATCCAACAGATCATTGGGAAGCTGACTGATGGAGTCAAGACAAGACAGTCTACTCTACCCGCAGGAATGGCAATGTTTTCATGCTTCATGTCCCAAATAGAACCCAAGAAAACAGAGCAAGCCCTGGAAGACTATTCTTGGATCAATGCCATGCAAGAGGAGCTTGAACAAATGGAAAGGAATAATGTTTGGGAACCAATGCATGCACTGCATCATAAGAAGGTTATTGGCACCAAATGGGTGTACAAAAACAAAAGCGACGAAGATGGAGCTGTTGTTAGGAATAAAGCCAGACTTGTTACTAAAGGATATGCACAATGTGAAGGAATAGATTTTGATGAAACCTATGCACATGTTGCAAGATTAGAAGCCATCAGACTATTTCTTGCATATACTGCATTCAAGGATTTTGAAGTCTATCAGATGGATGTAAAGAGTGCTTTTCTTAATGGAATTCTAGAAGAAGAAGTCTATGTGGAGCAACCCCAAAGATTTGTCAAAGGAGACAAAGTCTACAAGCTATTAAAAGCTCTATATGGACTCAAGCAGGCACCAAGGGCTTGGTATGAAACCTTATCTGTATTTCTTAAGAAGAACGGTTTCTGCAAAGGGAAAGTGGACAAGATCCTATTAAGAGTGGAGCACGAAGGCCACATATTACTAGTTCAGATATATGTGGATGACATCATATTTGGCTCAACCAACCCATAGCTGTGTGAGAAATTCTCAAATCTCATGCAAGGAGAATTTGAGATGAGTATGATGGGAAAGCTTAACTTCTTGCTTGGATTACAAGTCAAGCAGATGGAAAATGGAGTTTTCATCAATCAAACCAAATATACCCGAGATCTAATCAAGAGATTTGGAATGGAATCAGCCAAACCAGCAAGAATTTCTATGAGCATAAGCACTCATCTAGATGCATATGAGGGAGGCATATCAGTGGACTCAACCCACTACAGAGGACTCATTGGATCATTGCTATACCTCACTGCAAGTAGACCAGATATATCTTATGTCGTAGGAGTATGCGCACGATTTCAATCCAAGCTAAAGCAGTCTCACCAAGATTCAGCCAAGAGAATAATCAAATACCTTAAGTCTACAATTAATGTTGGACTATGGTATCCTAAGGATGATAACTTCGAGCTATCAGGATACTCATATGCAGATTTCGCAGGATGCAAAATAAATAGGAAAATCACTAGTGGAACGTGCCAATTCCTAGGAACCAGACTGATATCCTGGTTTAGCAAGAAGCAGGTTTCTAACTCTATCTCCACAATAGAGTCAGAATACCTAGCTACAGGTAGTTGTTGCGCCTATATCTTATGGATCAGACAATAGCTAAGGGACTACAACATTATTGCCAATGAAGTTCCAATTTGGTGTGACAACAATAGTGCTATTGCAATAACCAACAACCCGGTATTCCATTCAAGGACAAAGCACATTGATGTTAAGCATCACTTCATAAGAGATCACATGCTTAACAAGAGAGTCAGTGTTGAAAAAGTCAGCACAGATACCAAATTGCTGACACTTTCACCAAACCTTTGCTAGAAGAAAGGTTTTTGGAGCTGAGGAGGGAACTTGGATTACTAGATTGGGAATCTAGTACAGATGAAAAAGCTAGCTGAAGCAGATCAGATGAAGGACGGACTAAGCTGATCATAGGAATCAGACCCTACCTGATGCAGACAAGAAGACGAAGGACAAACGAAAAAACCTAGCTGATCAAACCACAGGCGAGAAGTCAAAGGAGTCAACTCACCTGATGCAGAGCAGTCAAGAGTCAAACAGTCAACCAGCTAAGTTTTCTATACCTGACCGACTTCTGAATATTATATTATTATCTACTATTTATATAATATCATATTACTATTTGGATCACAAGTGGCATAATATTATATGTTTAAAATACACGTGGCAACTACGAGTTCAATCGACCTCTACTGTGACCAATTAAAATCCAACCGTCTATTTTCAAAATCTCAAAACCTGGACCAACGATTACTAAATTTGAATTTTAAAAAGCCTCAAAAGGTGGACCACCATTTAAAATAAATGAATATTTAATTACAAACGTTGTTTCATTTTTCTTTTAAGGACAAGAAAAGCCTTTTCACATTACCTTCACCAAACTTTCGAAACCCTAATTTTCAAAGCAGAAATCCTTTTGAACCCTCAATACACTAAGAAATCGCTTATTTTGCAGAAATGGAATCCTATTTTGAAGGCATAAATCTGAAGGCAGTAAAGGACCAGATCATTTTCTCCCTGGTCGTCGATTTTGAAGGACTCCTAGAAGCAAATCTGGAGAACAAAGACGTGCTCAACCTCATTAGAGCGATGAAGACAAATGGGATCTACCCATTCTTGGACATCAGCCCCAAGCATCTGTTCAAGGAGGCTGTTATTGTTTTTTTCCGAGAGGCCCGAGTGATCGAATTGGGGATTCGGAGAACAATCTGTGGAATCCAAGTGGATATCACACCGGAAACAATCGGAAAAATCTTTGGGATGAAAAACCGCGGCATGGCGGTCGAAGCCTTAAAACAGAGCGCAACCGACACATGGCTGAAAAATAAGGCTGCCGACCAACCGGAGAAATTGAAGCTAACCGCCAAGAGGAGCGAAATAAAGAAGGAGTACCGCTATGCGTTGGATATAACCAACAAGATAGTTATGGGGATGGCAGGTAGCTACGACCAACTATCGTCATCTAAGTTTATGGAGCTGGGAGCACTGATTCAAGACAAACCAATTGACTGGACTGATTACATCTACAGGCAATTGGTGCGTGAGGTTAACAAGGCCGAGTGGCTTGTTGAAGAAAATAAATTTAAATCCAAGCTGGCGTTCAGAACGTAGCTCAGTTGGATATTGGAGAAACTTGGTGTGGCGAAGGGAAACACTGACCCCTTCCACATCAATAAGAGACTTGGTCATCTAGACCAAGAAACGCTGAGGAGGCTAGGAGGCGAAAGGAGAGCAGCTCAAATTCTAAAAGAGATGTCTGGAGAGGGACCCCTCTACAGATACCCTGAAAGCTCAGATGAGTCCAACCAGGCTGCAGCCCCCAACTCACCTGCAGCCCAGTCTGAGACAGAGTCAAACAAGACCCGAATCGCTATACGTTTTAAGAGAAGGGGACCAGCCCCTGGTGAGCCTTACATAATCCACTCCTCACCATAACCCTCTCCCAAACGACCCAGCCGCTTATTTGATGAGGAGGAGCAGCCAGATCAGTTTGCTACACCTGAACCCATCCACATGGAGGATCAGCCTGCTCCTTCCAGCCTGGAGACCCAAATGGTACCAGTTCTAACCCCTCCTTTTGAACGGTGGAATAAGAAGCAGGTTTAATTATCTTGATTCTAGAATCCAATTACTCTTTTAATCTGTTTGAACATAATCTTTTTAACCTATCTATAGAGCAACTTTTAATTGTAAAAACTCATGCTCTAAAACACTCTTTTGTTGAAATCTTTGAGGAATGGAAAACTCTCAAAACTGTTCCATTCACTCAACTTCAAACCTTTATTGAAGGGAGTAGCTGGGACTATCCCCAGGCTACAGAGGATCTGCTCACCCACTTTTGCAACGAGACAGATATGTGTTTACTACTTTTGGAAGGCTGGTTCATGTCCAATTTTAAAACAAACATGGACCAGCTCCTCCATCTTATTATGGCTAGTGTTTTTGATGGAACTTTGAATAGAGATGGAGAGGTAGTTGAAAAAGAAGTAAGAATTGAAGAAGTGGTGGAAGAAGAAGAAAAAGAAGAAATTATTATAATAGAAGATGAAGAAAAAGAAAAGGAGGAAGTAGAAGAGGAAAAAGAAGAAAAAAACATTCTAGTTGAAAAACAGTCAGAAGAAAAGGAGATTGAAAAAACAGAAGAATTGAAGGATGAAGGAGAAGAAGAAGGAGAGGAGGTGGACCAAGAAGAAGTAGAAGAAGAAAAAGAAGAAAATGATGATGAAGATGAAGATGATAAACATAATGATGAAGATAATGATGAAGATGATGATGAAGATGATGATGAAGATGATGACAAAGATGATGGAGGTGAAAAGGAGGCTGTGATAAGAGAAGAAGAAAAAGCTGTCGAAGAAGAGAAGGAAGAAGAGAGGCAGCCTGAAGAAGAGAGGCAGGCTGAAGAAGAGAGAGAGGCTGAAGCTGAAGCAGACAAGGCTGGGGCTCCTGCCCAATACACCAGTTTTGATGTCAGTCGAGCTGAGGAAGAAGACAGATCGGGGACTCCAGAGCCAACCCCATCTGTTCAGCCTATTGCAAGGAGTCTGCATTCAGGTTGGTCCTATGCCCACCTACCTGCAGACGAAGAAGGATCAGGTGAGCACTCTCCAGAGGCATCTCACATTTCACCTATGCTATCGGAGCTGATTCGCCGAATCATCAGAGAGACAGTTGGAGAGCTGCTTACCACCGAGATTTCACCTGATCTGCAGTCAATCCACTCCAAACTTGACACCCTGCTGCAGAGAAATTCCCCTCAACCACCTCCTCTTACGAATTCCAGGATGCCGCTTGGCATGTCAGACTGGATGCATAGAATGGAGCAGCAGATAACTTCTCTAGTTGATGCTGGCAAAAAGGGGGAAGATAGGTTTAAGGGGGAAGAGAAGTCAAAGGGGGAAGATAGAATGCAGGGGGTAGGTAGCAGACAAGAGGAATTTTTTGTTCAGGCTGAAGAGCTAAGATCGAAGAAGAGGCAAGATATTCTCCAAATTGAAGGAGGACCATCAAGTCTGAAAAGAAAGGAGATATCTGCCCCCAACTAACCTGAAGAGAAGCCCATTGAGAAGAAGAGAAGAACAAGAGAGAAAGAAGAACAAAGATTCAAATGGGAAGGCAAACAGTTGTGGTATGTTGAATAATTCTTACCAACAGAATTCATGACCAGTTGGGCGGATGCCAAGAAACAATTCACAGAGCAGTTCTACCTCTGGGAGATTCTCCAAGACAAAAAATGCTCGCCCCAACAGTCATTCATCAACTACATGGAAGCTAGATGGCCTACTCTGTGGAAGATCATGCTTAAATATGCAGCCAAATGGCGTGCTTATCCTATGATTCCTCCATTCAGAGTAGCGGAAGCGCCGACCCGTTTGGATAATGAGCTTGACGAGCTAGAGCTTCAAGAAGAAATTAGAAGGCTGTGTGAAGAGCACAAGTTCTCTTCAAAAGAAGACCAAGACTTTGCTTCCCTAGTCATCAGGAGGAAATATGGTCTTGCACCCATCAAAAGTAGACCAATCAGTGCAAAACTATTTAGACCTCCCAAGCAAACTGTTCGAAGAGGAAGGGGCAGATAGGTTTTGGATGTAATTATAATTTTTGTAATTGATTAATTTTTCTGTATTTATTCTATTCAAGCCATGTACTTATAATCAACAGAAAATTAATATATACAGTCATTTGAATGACAACTCCTAGTTGTCTCAAAACAAGACTGATTTTGAGTTTGTGTCTTGCACCTAAGTGCAGACTTGTACATTTGATTAATTTCTTAGAGTTTTGCCATCATCAAAATAGGGGGAATTTGTTAGGAATACTTGTTAGATTTTTGATGATGTCATTAATGTAATCCAAATGATTATTACTTGGCAAAATGTAAGGAAGAACCAAATGAGTATCTTCCATAGGCCAAATTATGTTAAGTTAAATACTTGGCAAAATGTAAAGAAGAACCAAATGAGTATCTTCTATAGGCCAAATAAGTTAGGCTCAAATCGGTGCAAAGGTACAGATAAGCACATCAGAGAAGTACAGCCGAGTCAAATCAGAGAAGTTCTGGTCATCAAAAAATTCATCAGAGATGTATGACCAGACTGCAGTCAAGTGAGCAGCAGACTAAGTCATTTGAAGTCTGACCATCAGATAAGTCAAAATTCATCAGGACAGAAGACTTCAGATAAGTCGACTGGTCATGCAAGTTTCAACAGTCATCAGAGAAGTCATCGACAGAAAATGTATGGAATAAAATATTCCAACAATCTCCCCATTTTTGATGATTACAAAACAACACCTATGAATGGATAAATACCTGCAAAAATAAAATATATGTATATTTCTACGAATCAAAGTTTTCGGCTTTATCGTATCGTTAGTTCTCCCAACTTTTCTTTTTCTGTCATTTTCGACTTCTTTGTTGTCATTTTTGGTTTTT
This sequence comes from Orobanche coerulescens, assembly GCA_033398695.1. Lineage (NCBI taxonomy): Eukaryota > Viridiplantae > Streptophyta > Magnoliopsida > Lamiales > Orobanchaceae > Orobanche > Orobanche coerulescens. The sequence goes on from CM065819.1 coordinate 13,221,123, forward strand.
CGATTTTTTTCTCCCCTTTTTGTTTTTCACGGGATCTATATTTTTTGACTTCTTCGTTTTTTTCTTTTCTCTCCCTTTTTGCATTTTATTTTTCTCGTCATTCTTCTATGACGCTTTTTATCGCATTCATATATTTTCTCTCCCCTATCAGAAAAAAAGTGTAATAAAACAAATAATAAATACCAATTGATATATATAAAAAAATATCCATGAAACGGGTATAACTCCCCCTAACAAAAATATCCATTTAAAAAGGATTGCCCCCTAAGTAAAATACCAATGATAAAAATCAATTTCGGGGATCCAACTGAGAGTTGATTTTTGTTTTGAAATATGGACGATGTTAGGAATAAGGGTTCCTTTTGGAATCCAAATCTTTTTGATTTTAACCGTCCGTCATGAGCTTTTACAATTCGAAATATGATGCTCAATTTTTAAATATTTTCACATCGGGGCATCTTAAAATTTAAGGGTTCATTTTTCAAATGCGGTTTGAATCCTAACCCCTATTTATTCAAAGTAAAATTTTGAACCGAGAGCATTTGTTCAATTTTTTCGTTTCCACACGAAAATTTCTTCGTTAAATTTTTAAGATAGGTTTGAGTTTTCAAGATATCATCCTTTAAAATATTTTCATTTTCAATACATTTAGAATGATCGGTCTCGACAAATTTCCCTTTTTCAAGAATTTTGGAATTTTTGGTTTCCAATGATTTATTTTTCGCTTGGAGGGATTTAATCTCGGATAAAGCATTTTGAAAATCCGTATGCAATAATTCAAATGCTTTAAATAACTTGTCATGAGAGGATGTGCTTACTTGGCTTTCGGCGTCGGTATCGTCGAATGAACTCCGGGCGATGAGAGCGAGGTTATTTTAATTCAAGAAATCTTCATCCTCGTCTTTATCACTCCATGTTGCAATCAAGACTTCCTTATTTTGATTAGCTCGGCAATTCTTCACAAAGTGTCCTGGTTTACCACAAACTCGCAAATTGTTGTCAAATTTCTTCGATTCGCCCATTTTGATGTCCTTCTTTCTCCGGTTTAATAAGGTTTGGAACTTATTAATATTTTTGGTGTAATATGCCGATTCTTCATCGCTTTCGTCCATCGGGATTTCTTCTCTTTTTGACATCTTAGCCTTCATGGCTATTGATTTTTCCTTTGGCTTCGGTTTAGCATTCCGAGATTTCAGAACAATCTCGTAGTTTATAAGTGAACCAACGAGAGCACTAAAATCAAGATTGTTTAAATCTTTAGATTCCATTATCACCGTAACCGTGCCGTCCCATTGAACAGGTGGAGTTCTTAAGATTTTCTTGACTTTCTCACTACTTGATAATGGTTTACCGAACGAAGCAAGACCATTGGTGATGACCGCAAATCGGTCGAGCATGTTGGTGATGGATTCGTCACCCTTCATCATGAATAACTCTTAGTCATGGAGAAGCATATTGATCTTTGTCTCCTTGACTTGAGTTGTCCCTTCGTGTGTGATTTCAAGAATTTTCCATATCTCTTTAGCACTTTCACACGATGAGATACGATTGTCCTCTTCTGGATTTAAGGCGCAATATAGAAGTTGAGTAGCCTTACAATTTAGATGGTCGTTCTTCCAATCCTTGTCATTATATTCTTCGAAGCTCTTAAGAGATCCGTCAGATTTGATTGGAACTTTCAGGCCAAGACAAATGATCTTCCAAATCTCTATATCATAGGAACGAATAAAGATCGACATCTTTTTCTTCCATGTCATATAATTTGATCCATCAAAGAATGGTGGTCGGTTCAAGGCAAAACCTTCAACCGGAGCAAATTAGAACGCCATTTGGATCTTCTCCTTGGATGTTAAGCCGCTTCTAGGAGGTACCTCTCCGATACCAATTGTTGGAGCAAGATTAGTCGGTATTGCCATTTGGAGATAGAGTTATAAAACTCTTTCGCGTTGCGGAAGTGATTTAATAAAGGTGCGGAAATAAAATGACACAAGGATTTATAGAGGTTCGGCCAAAAGTGCCTACGTCCTCTCTCGGTATATTTTTCCATAGGCTAAAGATAAACCTCTGCACCTCTCTTATGTCGGTCGAGGGATAACCGTTACAAGCTCGTCTTCTGTCGGTCCGAGTAAATCGTTCTAACACTTGTCTTTATGTCGGTCCAAGTTAAACCGTTTTCCTTTTCGATTGGACAAGGAATCAACCAATCTAGCTTTCTATGGGTACTAGATAAACCTCACATGGATATCGATTGCGATTCTAACAATGCCTGATCCTTGATCCTAATCCAATCGTTTCCTTTCTTTTTCCTCTCTGGTATGATTTAGTGTATAACACTCAATCACTATCAATTCAAGCTCAAGTACAACAACTAGGATGTTTACAATGATATAACAAGTATATATGTTTTGCTCAATGTTGTAGCATGATGAATACCATAGAAAGTGGTATTTATGGCATTTCTCTTCCAACTAGTCGTTAGCCTCTATAGCTCTATTACGTACGTTAAAGCCTCTTCTTTACATATGCTAGCTTTGTTACGTACGTTAGCACATCTTCGTTACGTACGTTAACGTCTTCCAGTTTCAGTCCAGTAGCTTTCGTTTCTTCTTTTACGTACGTTGCCTATTCATAATACATATGTTATTCTGCTGTTGTAGCATACATTAAGTATATATTTTAGTGCACGTTAATCAGACTAACCGTTGCCTGCATTTTTCAATCTGAACGTCTGAATCTCTGACTTTGACCCTGACTTTTCCCAACATTCATCTGATTTGAAATGATATTACGTATGTTAACCAGTCCGTTTTACATACGTTAACTACCCTTTGATAGTGTGCGCTATGCAGTACGCATAACGTGCGTTAAGCATGGAGTCCAGATTATGACTTCCACTCCTTTGATGTTTTGCTTCGCCTCTTTATTGTTTTGCTTTGTTTAGCAACTTTAATCAACAAAACTTTATTAATGAATGTATGGAATAAAATATTCCAACAATCTAAACCAATCCATGTGAATGAATTGATTCATTAAAAACCTTAAGATGGAAAAATCCAGTGGGATAAAAACAAGTCATAAAGGAAAAGAGTATAATACACATATTTGATTCCGTTATCCCTTAAATAAAGAATACAGGCATATAAATTGATTCATCAATCTTGCTTTTATTAGCTCTTCTCATGCATATGTCATACAACAGCTTTTCGAATTTTGATTTCGGCAGTTATTTTGTAAACAAATCAGCAAGATCGTGGCATAAGAGAAGTCGTAGAATACTTATTTCTTCATTTCTCTGAAGTTCATGCGTGTAGAAAAACTTCGGTGGATTATGATTGGTTCCATCACCTTTTATATATCCACCATTAACTTGTGCTACGCATGCTTCATTGTCTTCATATATGGTTGTGATAGTGTCTGTAACAGGCTGGAATCGACATTCATTTTGTATATGATATATGATTAAACTTAACCATATACTTTCTCTGCCAGCTTCATAGAGAGCAACTAGATCATAATGATTGGAAGTTATGGCTACTAATGTTTGTTGGGTAGATCCCACTATATAAGTATACCATTTTAGAAAAATAAATAAAAAGTATGTGAGCGAGCCTTATATAGATCGGATTTATATCTCTAATCAGCATAACAAACTAACTTAGAGCTAGCGACCTCTTTTGAATAAAATAAATCCAAATCAATCGCTGAGATAACAAAAGATGTGTTTGATACCATTTCAATGCATTCGAGTTGGTGCATGCCAATAAATTTATTGCCGAAGAAATATCAGGTCTTGTGCATTGTGCTAATTACATTAATGCTCCAACAACATTGAGATAAGGAATTTAAGAACTAAAAATTTCTTCATGAGGTTCTTTTGGTCGAAAAGGTTCTTTATTATGATCTAAACTTCGCATGATTATAGGAGTACTAAAAGGATAAGCTTTGTCCATATGCAATTTGTAATGAATTTCAACTATAATTAGATTTCATGCACATTAGCTGGGCTAATGAATAAACTAGTGACGGCACAGTCTAACATAAAGAATAAACCAAGGGAGGCTGCTCTTGTGATTTCTTCTGGGCCTCGGAGGTCCAAGAACAAGAAGAAAAAGACCTACGAGTAGTATAAACCTAAGAAAGGGGTGCATAAAGTCAAGGGCAAGGTCCAAAAGGTTCAGAAGGTAGGCGGTCCAAAACCTACAGACAAATGTCTTGAATGCGGTGATCTAGGCCACTGGCGTAGGACTTGTCCCAAGATTAATGGCGCATAAGGTACGAAACTTTTTGTTTTTGAAACCAATTGTTCCGCTACTGTATATTCTGCTTTATGGATTCTGGATTCATGTGCTACTTCTCATATTTGTACCATGAATCAGGATCTGGAACGAAGTAGGCAACTTGAAGCTGGGGAAATGATGATCACTGTCGGAAGCGGACAAAGTGTCAAAGCAACCGATATTGGATCACTCCTACTGGGTTTAGAATCTAGTTTTATTTGCCATTATATAAAGTACTTGTTTTATCCAAGGGGTATAAAAACATTGTATCCATTGCAGTCTTGGACCGGAAAAGATTTTTTTTCTTCATTGGCAATGGTAGTTGTAAAATTTCTTTTCGAAATAAATTAGTTGTCACAGCTACATTATTGAATGGATTATATCATCTGAACTTACAAAATAAATTAGCAGTGACCACTATAACTAGGAAACGTGGCAGGCAAAATACTAATCAAGCTCTTAAGTGCCACCTTAGAATTGGTCATGTTGGTGAGACCAAGGTTCACAAAATGGAGAAAGATGGAGTTTTAAGTCCATTGGGTGTAGAACCCTATCCAACTTCTGCCTTAGAGGCAAGATGACTAAGTCCCCCTTCACAGGGACATTTGAAAGGGCTTCTGAAAAACTTGGGTTGATATATACCAACGTTTGTGGTGCTTTGGAAGCAGCCCGAGACGGATATCAATATTTCATAACGTTCACAGATGATCAAACTAGGTATGGGATTGTGTACTTGATGAACCATAAATCTGAAGCCTTTACTAAATTCAAAGAATTTAAGGCCCTAGTAGAAAAACAGACTGGATGTCATATCAAAGCACTTCGGTCAGACCGAGGTGGCAAATATATGAGCACAGAGTTTGATTAGTTCCTTAAGGATTATGGAATAGTTTCACTATTCACGCCGCAGGGAACCCCACAATTAAAGGGTGTATCAGAAATGAGAAATCGAACTTTGTTGGACATGGTCCGCTCCATGTTGAATTACACTGATTTACCAATTTACCTATGGGGGTACGCCTTACTTACTGCTGCCTATATCAAAAATAGATGTCCTTCCAAATCCGTTCCTATCACTCCGCATGAGATGTGGAAGGGTAAGAAACCAAGTCTTAAACACATAAGGATTTGGAGATGTCCAACCTATGTCAAGAAGGCTAAGGTGGACAAACTGGAAGCAAGGTCCGTCAAGGGACGTTTCATTGGATACCTAGAGGACTCGATGGGTTATTTCTTCTACATGCCAAGACCATAGGGTCGTTGTGGCTTTACAAGCGCACTTCCTTGAGGATGAGTTCATTCATGAAGGTGGCTCGGGTAGAAATATCTCTTTGAAAGAGCATAATGAAAGTCCTGAGGAGACTTCTGATCCTGGATCACGAACCGAACCTATTGTAACATAACCTCCACTTCGAAGGTCTGATAGAGTGTCTAACTTAACTGAGAGGTATGGCTATTCACATGTAGAGGAACTGGGTCTCCACGACGCACCTGATAGCCGTGAGGACGACCCTATCACCTATGACCAAGCGATAGTGGATGTGGACTCCGATAAATGGCAAGAAGTAATGGAATCTAAGATATACTCGATGCATGCCAATCCGGTCTAGGCTCTAGTAGATCTACCAACTCGCATGAGGCCTATTGGAAGTAAATGGATCTATTAGAGAAAGAGTGATGGGAATTGCAAGGTTGACACCTATAAGGCCAGGCTTGTGGCAATGGGTTATACCCAAAGGGAAGGGATCCATTATCATGATACCTTCTCGCCCGTAACTATGATCAAGTCGATTCATATTATGCTTGCCATTGCTGCCTATTACGATTATGAAATATGGCAAATGGACGTCAAAACGGCTTAGCTAAATGGATACCTCGAGGAGAAAATCTATATGGAACAACTTAAGGGTTTTATGTGCAAAGATAATATTCATAAGGTGTGTAAGCTGTAACGAGCCATTTATAGGCTGAAGCAAGCTTCTCGGAGGTGGAACCTTCGATTTGACGAAGCAGTCAAGGATTTTGACTTCATGTGAAATGAGGAGGAACCATGTGTTTACAAAAAGGCCAGTGGGAGCAACATTGCGTTCTTAGTACTATATGTGGATGATATTAGCAATGTTCAGCACTGTGAAAGCTTGACTTTCTATACGTTCTCCATGAAAGACTTGGGAGAAGCTTCATATATTCTAGGGATCCGTCTTTCCAGAGATAGACCGCGAAGAATGATAGGACTTTCTCAAGCCCTCTATATAGATAAAATCCTGAGAAGATTCAAGATGAATGAATCTAAAAGAGAGTTCCTTCCCATGTGACATGTAATTCGTCTCACCATGGGAATATGTCCTCAAAGTGAGGAAGACAAAAGAGAGATGAGTAAGGTGCCCTATGCCTCGGCAGTGGGTAGCCTCATGTACGCTATGTTGTGCACGAGACCGGACTTAGCCTATGCTATTAGTATGGTAAGTCGTTTTTAAGCAAACCTAGGAAGGAAACACTGGACTTCCATCAAGAACATTCTTAAGTACTTGAGAAGAACTAGAGATATAGTTCTTACTTACGGTGGTGGAGAAATGAAGGTGATTAGATTCACCGATTCTGATTTTCAAGGAGACAAGGACGACTCTAAGTCGACATCTGGGTATTTGTTTACTCTCAATGGAGGAGCAGTATCTTGGAGAAGCTCCAAGAAAAGCGCTACTGCAGATTCCACCTGCCAAGCAGAGTACCAAGCTACCTTATAGGCAAGCAAGGAATCATTTTGGATGCAGAAGTTTGTGCAAGAACTTCAAGTGGTGCCTAATGCGGAGCTGTCTATATCACTATTCTGTGATAATGATGGAGCTGTCGCCCAAGCCAAGGAGCCAAGGGCTCACCACAACACCAAGTATATAGAGATAAAGTATCACATCATTCGAGAGACGGTTGAAAAAGGATATGTTTCGTTGCAAAGAGTAGACTCAGAAGACAATGTCTCTGAACCACTGACTAAGCCGTTATCTCAGACTGTCTTGGAAAGACATATGAAGAACAAGGGTATTGGATACCATGATGTGTGGCATTGAGTGCAAGTGGGAGATTGTTAGGAATATGACCTCGAATGCCACTCAGAGGATGAGAGAGAAGGGGCATTGTACTTGGAATTATTTAATTATCAATTAAAGGCAATATGATTCATTCACTGTTTATTATATTTCAAATGCATTCTTGATTTGGTAAACATTAAAGTGAAGTCCATGTAAATAAGATTGAACATTCCATTCTCGTTATTGGAAAAGATAAAATGCACTGGAAGTGTTTAAAGTTTATTTACGTAAACCGTTCGCAAGTCGATAAACTTAAACGGGCATTAAGTTTTGAGCAAGACATGTATAACTGATGCTAGGATGTGTGCATGTCTTGATAGCATAGTTATAAGTATATTGGTGGGACTAGTATACTCGAACACGACTCATAGTTGATTCAGTCACACGCTATTCACTCTTGGAGAGTCGATGACTAATCGAAAGGTTGTGATAGTATACGTGGACCTTTGACTTGAGGGTTCTGTAGGAGATGTGCCTGTGATGTTTAGTTTGTCATTAGAGTAGTTAGACTCATTTGCTTAATTGCTGAGTCAACCTCGAAGTGCGGACTATACGGGCAGGTAGAAGTCTTTACTGTACGCCAAGAAAGGATTCAAGATGCTGTTCAAGAAGTATTCTACTCTATTGTTGAGAAAACCCATCAGCCTGTATGGACTGAAGTACCTTGCTCATTCAAAACTATGTGTGAAGAATAAGCATAGTAGACGAAGCTTCCAACTGTGTTTGAAGAATCAAGTCATAGAACGAGCTCTAGCCAATCTATGTGAACGGCAAACAGCTTCGACCCTTGTATTAATCTATGTGAACGATACAGTGGGGGGCTTAGTTATAATCACGTGGTTGTGTATGTAGTGATTAAAATAAACCGTTTTACTCATGTGTGGAGGACTAGTGGACGTAGAAGGGTTTACCTCGAACCACTTTAAATTGTGCGTTATTTACAATCTGCATTTTATCGTTTTCATAACTGTGATTTAAACAAGTATACACTGTAAAACCCTGTACGCACCAAGCTAACAGGAGAGTACCTAGTTGCTGTATTTACAACAACTCAAAATTAACTTCCGATACGCAACTCAAACCTTGTCAATCGTACAGGTTCTAGTGCCGTATCAATCCAAGTTGTTTACTGTATACTCAAGTGCCCAACAGTTATGTACGTTAATGTTGTGGGTTTACGTACTTAAAGGAGTATTACATACATAAGTGGATGGACACTACGTACGTAATTGGGTTAGTGTAGCAAGTCAACAACTATGTTACATATGTTATGGCATTGGCCTTGCGTACGTAAATCATTAAACGAATTGAGGCAGTATCCTCTGGATTAGTGTTACGTATGCTATCAAGGTCAAATATCGTACGTAAAGTTAGTTAAGTACGTTATATGGATTACGTAACATACGTAATGGCTTAAATCTATAAATCGGTGAGATCTCCATCACTTTGGTATTTTGAGAAGTTTAACTTCGTTTCTTCACCCTTCAACCCTCCCAGACCGATTTCAGCTCTTCTAAATTGATTATGAAGTTCAGAGCATGGATTAGAGATCGAGATATGGAGTTATTGTTGATTCTTGATGTGTTCAATTGTGTTGTTCATCTTCTTAATGTATGTTGTGTAGGTCACAAGTCATCAGAAATAAGTCTAGCGGGGGGGGGGGGGGTGAATAGACTTATTAAACTATTTCTTAAATCTCAGATGAGTTTCTCAGCTGTGATTGAGTGCATGTGACTTAAGTCGACTACATACAAGTAATGTGGAAGACAGCTGATAATTATTGTTGGGAAAACAAGAACCCTGTATCGAAACAGCCGGGATATTCAATCCATGTATCGAATAGTATTTGATAAAGAGGTTTTGACATATATGCCAATCCGCATACAATAAAGGAAACTGTATCGAAGTATTGAGGCATCAACCTATATCGAAGACCTGTCTCGAATCTAGCATATAGTGGAACCCTTCAGTACAGCAAAGAAGTCTTATAAAGACCAAGTATGGAAACTGTCTCGAAATACCAATACAATTATCTTCCATACAGCTTTCAACAGGACAAGAAGGAATCTTCAAAAGTCAAGTCCCGTTGAATAAAGAAGTATTTAAATATTCAAGGATAAAGTATTTAAATACTGTCAGTCAACAGATCTTCAAATCCCGCTAAATCCGGATCGTGTTTTTAATCCCGTTGGAACGGAATCTTGCTCAACGGATACATCTCAACGGATATATATTTTAGAGACTATATATATCTCATGAAGGCATTGAAGATCAGTTACCGAAACCAAATTATTCAAAGCTATCAAGTTATCATGAGAGCAAAATATATCTCCAAGCTTACTGCAACTCAGATAAAAGAGATATACAGTGCTCATCCTCTTGAACAACACTTCATCAGCTATAAGCTCATAAAGTCAAAGCTGTTATTCACTCTCTGTTCTATACTTTGAACAAACCCAGATCAGCCCTGTGTGGACTGAGGAAGACGAAGCTTCAGAACTCAGTGTGAAGAAGTCAGTCAAGCTTTAGCTCAAACCAATCTGTGTGAAAGGTTGAAGCTAAGATCTTTATATCAATATGTGTGAACGATATATTAATTGTATATCTGTTATAATTACGTAGTTGTGTACGTAGTAATTATAATAAACTTTTTACTCCTGTGTGGAGGACCAGTGGACGTAGAGGGGTTTACCTCGAACCACTTTAAATACTGTGTTATTTACCTTCAGTTTTTACTATTTGATTTACTGTGATTATTTAAGTATACACTATACACCTAGTTGCTGTATCCACAACAACTTACTGTATCTAAGACTTCCGCTATGCACTCAGATTTAAAATCAGTGCAACTTGTTGTTTAAACTACTTCCCAAGCTGTATCCAGTATACTTAGTGGCCAACAAGTGGTATCGGAGCGGTTGATTCTAAAAAGAATCAGTCGTATTTTTAACCGAATCAGATCCAAAATCACTTACTCTTTAAAAACAGTCTCTTTCATTTCCTTACTTTCACATGGATACTTCTATGATCAATAAAGTGCCTATGTTCTCTATTAACGAATTTGCTGATTAGAGAATTAGGATGGAGGCTCATCTTGCAGCAATGCACGAAGAGATGATTTTTGTGATACAGGATGGTCCTATCAAGATCATGAAGGTAAACATGGCCGCAAGGATTGAAGGCCAAGCCCATGCTGAGATGCTCGAGAAGGATCGCGAGCAATGGACCACAGATGAAAGAAAGCGAGCCAACCTTGACAATGTGGCTAAGAACGCGTTATTTGTCACCCTTGACAAAGGCACGTTCTCGGAGGTAAAGAGCTACAAAACAGCCAAAGAAATCTGGGATAAACTCAAGTTGATTTGTGAGGGAACTTAGCTCTCAAAAGAAAACAAGATTTCAAAACTGACTCAGCAATTTGAATCCTTCAAAATGAAACCAACTGAGACACTTGAGGAACTTGACCTCAGATTCACTGGTATTGTTGGTGAACTTGAAGCGTTGGGCAAAATTTATACCTAAAAGGAGAAGAATTTAAAAATTTTCAGATCTCTCCCAGCCCGATGGGGCATTAAGACCACAGCTATGCGTGTGTCTTGCAATCTTAATAAAATAACTACTTTTGATCTCTTCTCTGACCTCAAAGCTTTTGAGTATGATATTGACAGAAGAGAGAAAGCTGAAGAATCTCCTTCAAAGGTCACAGCACTAGCCGCTGTATCGAGTCGTCGACACAGCATGCCCAGCTCGTCGAAGCCTAGTCACAAGAATGCTGACAGTGACGACGACATCCTGTCTCAAGATGAAATGGCGCTTCTCATGCACAAATTCAAAAAGTTCATCAAGCAGACTCCCTACAGGCCCAAACCTGTCCAAAAGGTAAGTACTGAAAATTCATCCGGTAATTCTAACCTGTGCTATAATTGCAGGAAACCAGGGCATTATGCAAATAAATGTCCTCATCCCAAAGTTCAAAAGTTGCCGGAGGCCGAGCAACAAGAGAGAGATGAAAGAAGACGTGCTTGGAAAAACAAGCTCAAGGCCCTGATTGGAGAATCAGAAGCCTCCCCCACACCATCCAAATATGAAGAATGTCTTCAGGTGGTCACCGAAAGTGATTTATCTCATGATGAGTTCGATGATAAAGCATATATGTGCTTTATGGCCAAAGACATTCCGGAAGGTGAAGACAGCGATGATGAAGTAAGTTCAACCTCATTTATTCCATCAAATGTATCTCATACTTTTTAAAACATGATGAATGAATTTAAAAACATTCAAAAGGCCCATGAGACATTGAAAAATGAGAATATACAGCTTCAACTGTCTAACCTAGAGCTGAAAGATGAAAACGATCTGCTGAAGATAAATTATGAGAATATGTCTCTTGACTGTGAAACTAGCAAATTCGATTTTGAAAAACTCATGGAGAGCAATCATCAACTTTCTCATGAACTAAGTGAGGTTAAAACTCACAACGAGAGCAAGACAAATGATTTGGTTCTACTTCAAGCCAAAGTCACAACTCTCGAAAAATGATAAATTGAACTTGAGACCACTCTGAAATCGTTCGAGAAATCGTCCAAAAGAATGGAAGAAATTCTGAGCACTGGGCAACATGCTCATGACAAAAGTGGCTTAGGATACAGCTCATGTTCAAACAAAGAGAAAACTAGTACAGTGTTTGTCAAGAGTGTGGAACACATTCCAGTATCGAAAGATACCCCTAGTCCTGTGAAGGAACCTGCTGCACCGCGAAAACCGAAGGATGCCATTCCGCCCCCACAATCCTATTCCGGACAGCGGAATCATAAGCCGTTCCGACCTGTGAGGCACACTCAACAGCATGCTCCCCGAGCATATCAACAGCGCCAACTGCCGTTCAGAAGGAAGCCTGTATCCAATTACCAAAGGCCCGCACGGCAGTACTATAAGTACAGCACGCCTAGGTATTGGATACAGGAGCTCCGTTATTCCTCGAGACAGCAAGTGCCCGCTCATTATCAACAACAGCATTGGGAATCCAACTGGAGACCCAGAAGGCAAGCTGTTAGGCCTAAGAAAATGGCTCCACCTCCAAGACAGCACTCTTACTGGATTAATAATAATAACCCTGAATTTTACATGCATAATAACTATCATGGTTATAGCAACTACGGATATGCCACTCGTAGATATCGCAACACTGTACCGAGTATGACCTACAGTAAACCAATTGCTGCCAGGAAAACTTGGGTACCTAGAGGAACTAACATACATGGACCCAAAAATCAAAAGGGACCTAAATCTACTTAATTTCGTTGTAACAGGACATTCTAGAGGAGGATACCTGGTACTTTGATAGTGGATGCTCTCGGCACATGACCGGAGATAGGAGCAAGCTATCAGATTTTGTAGAAGGTCGCGGTCCAAAAGTTCGTTTCGGTGATAAATCTAAAGGTAGAACAAGAGGGAAAGGAAACCTACTTGTCGGAAAATTCAAAGTCACCGATGTTGCATATGTTGAAGGCTTACAGTACAATCTACTTAGTATTAGCCAGTTCTGTGATAAACAGTTCTCGGTGAAATTCTATATAGATCGTTGTAGAGTCAAGAACATCAAAACCAAGGAAGTTGTGCTTACAGGAAGCAGATCAGGTAACATGTATATTGCTGACTGGAAGCCTATGAGCTCCTCAATTCCATGCTTTGTTGCCAAAGGCACTGCAGATCTTAGCTGGTTATGGCACAAGAGGATGTCTCACGTCAACTTCAAGACGATCAACAAGCTCTCAAGACAGGGAATGGTTAGAGGTTTGCCAAATGTGTCATTTAAGAAGGACAAAGGTCTCATGACCGTGTCAGAAAGGCAAGCAAATCAAGTCAACCCTGAAGAGCAAATCCTACCTTTCAACCCAAAGAGTGTTGGAAATGCTACATATGGATCTCTACGGTCCTGTAGACCCAGTAAGTTTGGGAGATAAGAAATACTGCATGGTTTTTGTTGATGATTATTCCAGGTATGCTTGGACAATTTTCCTTAGCAAGAAGAAGGAAACAACATCGAAGTTGCCCGAGCTCCTGAGAAAGTTGCAAAATGAAAAGGCATTGAGTATCGTGTCCATTCGTTCGAACAGAGGTACAGAATTTACTAACCGCTTTATAGAGCAATACTGTTCGGAAAATGGGATACAACACGAATACTCAGCTGCCCGTACACCTCAACAAAATGGTGTTGCTGAGAGAAATAAAAGGACGTTGAAAGAAGCAACAAGGACAATGATCGCCGCAAGCAAGTTGCCACAGCGTTTCTGGGGTGAAGCAACCAATACAGCATGCTACACTCAAAACCGCTGTAGCGTCAACAAGCACCACAACAAAACAGCATATGAGGTATGGAACAACAAAAGTCCGTTAGTTTCATATTTTCACATTTTTGGATGCAGGTGTTATGTGTTGAATAATGGAAAGGACCAACTTAGAACCTTTGATGAGAAATCAGATGAAGGAATATTTGTAGGATACTCCTCCATCACCAAAGCTTACATAATCTTTAATAAAAGGAAGCTGACGATCGAGGAATCAGTTCATGTAGTGTTCGACGAACCTCATCATGACCCTACAGGAGTAGAAGAAGTTACCCAAAACATCGAACAACTCTCTATCTTGGATCCTCCAACTCCCATAGAACCTGTCGTTGATTTAGAAATCAACCCCGCAGCTGTAAGAATCAACTTGGATGAAGCCGACGCTATACAAGCTGAAGCGGTATCCACAGAATCTCTCGATACAGTACGGGATCCTGAATTAGAACCCGACCGAAGATGGTTGAGAGATCACCCGCAAGAGCTGATCATTAGAAACATAAATGCTGGTGTTTCTACTCCTAGGAGAATACAGAGTACACAAGGAAATGTACTTTGTGCACAAGAAGAACCTGATACTGAGATATCACAGTTTCCTGAATGGAAATCTCAATCCGAGCTTAGAAGACTCAATATGTGCACTATCGCTGTATTCTTAGCTCAGTCCGAACGTGTTTCGACCATAGACGCTCTTAATAATTCTCATTGGATAACATCTATGGAAGAAGAGCTTAACGGTTTCGAAAGAAACAATGTATGGTATCTTGTATCCAGACCTACACATCAATCGGTTATAGGAACCAAATAGGTATTTCGCAATAAAAAGGATCCAAATGGACTTATTATAAGGAATAAATCCAGACTAGTCGCACAAGGCTATAGTCAGGAAGAAGGCATAGACTATGATGAAATCTTCGCCCCTGTAGCGAGACTAGAAGCCATTAGGATATTTTTAGCCTTTGCCACCCATAAAATCTTTATTGTATGCCAAATGGACGTCAAGAGTGCATTCCTGAATGGATACCTTGCCGAAGAAGTTTATGTTGAACAACCACCAGGGTTTGCCAACACAGACGGTATCGACTTAGTATACAGGCTAAGGAAAGCGCTGTATGGACATAAACAAGCCCCTAGAGCCTGGTACGAAACTTTGTCCCAGTATCTAACCAACAACGGATTTGAGAAAGGTGCTGTGGACAAGACCTTGTTCAAAATACAAGAAGGTGATGACCTTCTTATGGTGCAAATCTATGTGGATGATATAATTTTTGGTTCAACTAACCTTGCTTTGTGTCAAAGGTTCTCTCATCTCATGCAAAGTAAATTTGAAATGAGTATGATGGGGGAACTTAGTTATTTCCTAGGTTTGCAGGTAAAGCAGTTGCCTACAGGTATTTTCATCAACCAGGAAAAATACAGCAAGGAGCTTCTCAACAAATTTGGAATGAACAATTCCAAATCATCGTGCAGATGAAGCCGGAAAGCCGTTTGACCAATCACTCTACAGGAAGCTCATTAGTTCGCTCCTGTACCTAACGGCTACCAGGCCCGATATCCAGTTTGCTGTTGGAGTGTGTGCGAGGTATCAAGTAGCACCTAAAGAATCACACTTCAATACAGCTAAACGAATCCTGAAGTACATTAAAGGAACAGTCGATGTAGGACTATGGTATCCTAAGGAAGGCGGATTCGATTTAGTTGGATACAGCGACTCGGATCTCGGAGGCTGCAAGCTAGATAGGAAGAGTACAAGTGGAACTTGTCACTTTCGTGGACCTAGACTCGTTTCTTGGTTCAGTAAGAAGCAATTGACTAACTCTCTTTCCACGGCTGAATCTGAATACTATGCTGCTGGTAGCTGCTATATGCAGATCCTTTGGATGCAGCAACAGTTGTCAGACTATGGAATTGAAGCCAGAGAGACTCCAATCATGTGTGATAGCACGAGTGCAATTGCAATAACGCACAATCCTGTCCTGCACTCGCGCACTAAGCATATAAACATGAAGCATCATTTTATAAGGAACCACGTCGAGAACAAGGATGTTCGCCTTGAAAAAGTTCATACAGACATTCAGTTGGCCGACATCTTCACCAAGACGCTCGACACAGCCAGATTCAACATGCTTAGACAAGAATTGGGAATGCTACAGCCCGACTCCCTCTAAGTAATTTACTGTTTTTACTCAACAAATTGAGGGGGAATGCTGTAAGACCCAAGGATACAGTATCTAACGTTAATTATATGTACACTCAGAACCGTCAATACAGCACTGTAGTGAGCAAAAACATATGAATCCTACAGCTGATGTGTGCAATAATTAAGGGGGAATACTGTAGGACCCATGAATACAGCATTAATCAACAAGTTGCTGTATGGAATTTAAAACCTATATGTACCTTTTTAAGGGGGAATGCTGTATGGACGCGGATACATCACATACTATAGGATTTCGATTCAGTATATATATATTATATTATATCATTTCTTTTTAAAATAATTTTTGTCCACGTGCCCTGTTTTTATGTCAAACGTCATGTACATTAAATGCCTTACACGACATCTGGACAACTGAATCTCAAAAGCCGCGATGTTTTAAATTGTTTATTGTTTTAAAACCGCCGTTTGTGCATTTAGGGTGACACAAATGTCAAGTGGGACTCGCTTATATTTTAAACATTTTAATGGATTAGCGTACGATTACACTCACCCATCTTAACCGTTGATTTCAAAACCGGTTCCCATCCCTTAAAATCGACCATTCGTACTGCAAAACCCTATTTCACGCCCAACTATAAAAGGATCGAATCACATTAGAGACTCTTTACGCTTTCTGCAAAAATTAAGAGCTCTCAAGCAAAAACAGCCTACACAGCTTTCTGCATTTTACTGCATATTACGTGTTTTCTTCTTCACTTTTTCTTGAAAAATCATCAAATGGCTGGACAAACTTCTTCTCCCGCTCTCAAGAAAACCGCAAACATCATCGATGGACGGATCTTCTCAAGATCTGTTGTCATTGAACGTCTTCTCGCTGAAACTAATGATGTCGAACCCATAGAGTACATCATCACTCGTCTTCGTCAACAAGGCCTCTATCGCCTTGGAAGTCAAACTGCTGACAAATATGATGTTCATCTGGTTGAGGAATTTTACCTCAACGCCGCCGTACGCTTTTTGTTGCTGGCCCAAGGAGGTCACGTTGCTGACATAACTGCTACCATTCAAGGAGTTGAGAGCCGTGTTGATAGCGTTCTGCTCCAGAATATCTACAGGCTACCTGCTGATGTCCTGGGAATGGATCAACTTAGACATTTGGGTCTCAAGAGCTAATAACTAAGTTTTATGGGCTGTTCACCGGCTTAACTATTGTTGACATGGTTCAAACCACCTCTCACAAAAAGAATTTTTGTCTGCCTTATGTATATTTGCATGATTTCTGCTGCAGGATCATTGAGAATCGAACTGGTGCGTTCGAAATGTGTACTAATTTGAGGTTCAGGATGATGGTGGCAATTCTGACCTGTGAAAAGGTCAACTGGTGCCAGATAATCCTGAAGCGCTTGCAAGAGGAGGTATGCAAGCCTGCCACCCAGAAGAAATCATTTGGTTTAATATTAAACCATATCTTGACGAATAGCATTTTCTACCGCTCCAGGATATACCTAGGTGGCGTCAACCTAAGGAGCCCTCCTTAGCATTTTTTACCGCTCCAGGATATACCTAGGAGGCGTCAAGCTACCAAGCCCTCCGGAGCGCAATCCGCTGATGCAAAGAAGAATAGCTCCAGGATATACCTAGGAGGCGTCAAGCCTACTGCGTATAACCAGAGTACCTTGGTCTGCAACCACCCGAAAATCAAACATATGCCAGTTTTTGCAGATCCAAGAGATGAGTCTTTGAAGTCCCAGGACGTGGAATCTTCAAAGAAGAGAAAAAGATCTCACAGCAAGAAACCCATTGCTGGTGAGAAGCCAAAGAAGAAACTAAGGAGGCTTTCTAAAGTCAAATCTGCCAAGCCCTCCGAAGCATTTTCTACCGTGGCGCAACTGTAACGCCCCCAAAATAAACCGGGATGCCACAGTGCCGTAGATCCCATGAGGGACCCACAAGGCAAGTTTTTGAAAATATTTTCTAAAATGTTTTATTAAACTGGTAGTATACGGAAGTAATTAAGAAAGTATTCGTACAATCCAAAGTACAAAATAAAATAGTGTCCGTACATACGGTTATTTCACAACGTGGAATGTTCAAATTGATTTAAGAAATTAACAGGCCTTCTTCCAACACAGCTCATGCCTGGCCGTAACCTTCGGGGGTGTCCTACACAAATTCAACAAATTTACCTGGCACGACATGTCGTGCCAGTAGCCTAGGTCAGAAACAATCCAAACCAAACTCAAAGGTAAAATCTAATAATTTCAAGGAATAAAGTTATCACCGAATGTTCCATGTTATTCCTTTTATCAGCACATAAACTCCCAAGGTCGCAACCAAGGGTCACGGAAGTATCTACACAGGAATACTCCGGACGTGGGTACCATTCAGGTTTTATCCTGCAACACGGTTCTACAAGAAAACTCCCAAGGCCGCGGCCAAGGGTCACGGTAGTATCTACTCAGGACTACTCCGGACAAGATAATCGAAAGAGCACCATTCCACAATAGTAACATTTACTATGTCTGAAATTATAAGACGTAAAGTCTGAGCAAGATTCACTTGCCTCAAATCCGACGAGAGTTATTTCTTGACAAGGCAACGGATTGAACGATCACACTTGGAAGTCCGACCTATTACATGTTTGTCGATTAACATCTTATGATAACAATGATGATCAACGACGTTCCTCCCCGTCCCGCCTGTTAGAACCCTACCCTAGTTGTTTATGATGGCGGAATCGAATTTCTCTGTTTTTAACCATAATGCGTGCCATTAAATTCTTAGGTTCGACAACATTCTTTATAAGTTATCCTTCCGCTAAACAATAGTGTTCTAACACAACATTCCTACGTTAATTATAACCAACAATCACCAAGATTTCATCGTTGTCTTAATATGCAAGTCTAGAACGATTAATCCATCATCTTAACATGTTTTGGTATCTATTCGACTAGAAATTGTTGGTAAGTTCATCAAGAATTTATTAACGGTTTTATTCAACATGATAATACGGTTATACATGAAATCCTTCAAAGATGATTCCGAGAAGTTGGTGATTAGCAATATGATTATGAGTTCTACTATTATTCATTCCAATTTCTAGCTTTGATGGATATCGATTAACAATTGCGATAGTTATATACCGGTCCGATTATTACTGAGGGTTCTAAGCTACCCAAGGCATCCGAGGTTTACTATAACTTACTAAACAACACTGAAATGAGTTCAAGGTTGGATAAACTTACCTTCACTGACAAAAGATGATGAAGAACGACGGTGGACGAAGGAGAACGAGAGGATAACACCTTCAAGACCTTCCCCGAAGCTTGATTAACGCACTCTAATAGGATAGCACTTGAATTGGGAGGTTAGAATTGGTTCAAGGATGGTGGAGAGCAGTGTATATGAAAGAATAATGATTTTTGGGATGGAAGGAATGAAAGGCAAAGTATTCTTTTATAAACTCAAATTGCCCTTACGTACGTTATGCCTGACGGTTTACGTACGTAAGGGACCTTACGTACGTTATGGCAAAGTATTAACGTACGTAAGGAACTCGCTGGAACAATTTACACACATCGTTACATGCGTAACGAAAGCGGGTTAACGTACGTAACACCTCATTGACTTGCCTGTCGTAATCACGCCGAAGGTTGGTCGGCATGCGTACTACCTGACGAAGATTCCTGTCCGAAGACCGAAGACCGATGTTACGTACGTAAGGGCCGATCTTTAACGTACGTAATGACTCGGATATAGCGTACGTAATGACTCGGAGTATAATGTACGTAAGGACCAGTTTTGTTTACTAAATTATTATCACATTAATTTCTTATGACACGACTCCCTCTCCATGTCGGCTGGAAATCTCTCGGGGAACAAGACGTTGGCCACCGTCATATTCGCACCGATAATTACCTAACGACATCAAGGTATGTCATTGAAAGTTCGTCAATCATCACACCATCACAATACACGAATAACAAATGCGAACAATACAGTACAACCATATTATACAAAATATGTTTTATCACAATGGAGTACATTTATTTATCAAATAGAAGAAATGGAGGTGAGCGCCCAAAGTGAAAAAGCATGTAATACTGGTGGTATTACATACCACCCCCCTTAATATAGTTTCGTCCCGAAACTAAGAAAATAACTCGGGATGATTCTCTCTCATGCTCTCCTTGGTCTCCCAAGTCGCTTCTTCCGTACCGTGGTGCGATCACTGAACTTTAACAAGGGGTATGTTCTTGTTCCTTAGTGTCTTTACGCGTCGATCCAAAATCGCTGTTGGAACTTCCCTAAAGGTAGCATCATTGGAAATCTCTACTTCCTCGAAGTTGATCTTGTGGCTAGGATCGTACACGTACTTTCTCAGCTGGGAGATATGGAAGACATTATGCACTCCGTCTAACGATGGTGGTAATGCTAGCCGATAAGCTAGTCTACCGACTCGGTCCAGTATTTCGAACGGGCCAATAAATCTCGAGCTTAGTTTTCCCTTCTGGCCGAAGCGTCGAATGCCCCGCATTGGCGATACTTTAACCCAAACGTGATCCCCAACCATAAATTCCAACGGTCGCTGCCCGTCCGTAGCATAAGACTTTTGGCGACTCTGCGCTGCCAACATGTATTTTCGAACAATGGACATCTTCTTAATAGATTCCTGGATTAGGTCCAACTCGGTGGCGACGACATCGGATGCATCGTCCCAACATAGGGGAGACTTGCACCTTCTACCATACAAGGCCTCAAAGGGGGCCATGCCTATGCTTGCATGCCAGCTGTTGTTGTACGAAAATTCCGCTAAGCAGAGGTGTTTAGCCGAGTCCTTGCCCCAATCGAGTACACATGCTCTCAACATATCTTCCAGGGTCTGTATGGTGTGTTCTGATTGTCCATCCGTTTGAGGGTGATAGGCAGTGCTGAAATGCAGTTGAGTACCCATGGCCTGGTGGACAGCCTTCCAGAAGCGGGACACATATCTAGTGTCTCTATCCGAAATAATCCCCGAGGGAACACCATGTAATTTCACGATTTCCCGAACAAAGATGGTGGCTAGCTATTCTGTTCCGATGGCCTCCTGAATTGGAATGAAATGTGCCGACTTTGTCAGTCGGTCTACAACAACCCATATCGTGTCCTTTCCCCCCGCCGTCACTGGTAACTTGGTGACAAAGTCCATTGATATGCTCTCCCATTTCCATTCCGGAATGGCTAAGGGCTGCATGATTCCGGCCGGTCTACGGTGTTCAATCTTCACCTATTGACATATCATACATCGAGCGACAAACCTTGCTACCTCTTGCTTCATATTCTTCCACCAGAAACTCTTTCGCAGGTCTTTGTACATTTTGCTCGCCCCGGGATGTATCGAATAGGGAGTAGAATGAGCTTCCTTGAGTACAGTTTGCTTAATCTCGTCATTAGGTGGAATGCAAATCCTGTTCCTGAATCTAACTAATCCCCCTTGGATCCTGTAGTCTGAAATAATTCCCCTTCGGCCTTTGCGCCGATCGCACGAAGTTCTGGATCCTCCATCTATGCTAGGCGTATCTCGTCCAGCAGAGACGAGCGAATATCAATCGAGCACAACTGTCCCTGGCGGTGTTGTATCCACACTTCAATGTCATTTCTCCTGAGATCTTGCTGCAATTCCAGCTGTACTGTCAAACCAGATAGTGTCACCTCCTGCGCAGTTTTCCGACTTAGTGCGTCTGCTACGACGTTGGCTTTTCCAGGGTGATATAGAATCTCTACATCGTAATCCTTGATTAACTCCAGCCAACGCCTCTGTCTCATATTTAACTCTTTCTGTGTGAAAATATACTTTAAACTCTTGTGGTCCATATAGATCTTACAGGTAACCCCATACAGGTAATGTCTCCAAATCTTAAGAGCGTGGACCACTGCAGCTAGTTCCAAGTCATGTGTCGGGTAGTTCACCTCATAAGGTTTAAGTTGTCGAGAGGCGTAAGCGATAACCCTGTCGTTTTGCATGAACACACATCCCAGCCCGTGCTTAGACGCATCGGTGCATATTATGAATCCCTCCGTACCCTGCGGTAATACCAATACTGGGGTGGTAGTAAGCTTTCTTTTTAGCTTATCGAAACTCTCCTGACAATCTGTTGTCCAAACAAACTTGGTGTTCTTCCTAAGCAGATTTGTTAATGGCTGAGCGACACAGGAGAAGGCCTCGACGAACCGTCGATAATATCCTGCCAACCCCAGGAAACTCCTCACCTGTTTGACGTTTCTAGGTGGTTCCCAACTCATAACTGTCTCGATCTTCTGGGGGTCTACTTTAACGCCTCCTGCTGAAATCACATGCCCCAAAAAGGTTACCTCTGGCATCCAGAACTCGCATTTAGAAAGTTTAGCATACAGTTGATGTTGCCTTAAAACGCTCAACACCTGCCTCAAGTGTTCCTCATGCTCCCATCGGCTTCGGGAATAAATTAAAATATCGTCAATGAAAACCACCACACACTTATCGAGAAACTCTGTCAGAACCCTGTTCATCAATTCCATAAAAACGGCTGGAGCATTAGTCAGGCCAAACGACACCACCATGTACTCGTAGTGCCCATATCTCGATCGAAATGCGGTCTTAGGAATATCCTCCTCTCGAATTCTCAATTGGTGATATCCCGAACGTAAGTCGATCTTTGAAAACACAGTCGCCCCTTGCAGTTGGTCCAGTAAATCATCAATCCTTGGAAGTGGGTAACGGTTCTTAATAGTGACCTTATTAAGTTCCCTGTAATCGATACACAGGCGCAGAGAGCTGTCCTTTTTCTTCACAAAAAGAACTGGCGCACCCCATGGCGAAGTACTTGGACGAATGAGCCCCTTCCTTAGCAATTCTTCGAGTTGTGACTTTAGTTCCTTCATTTCGGCTGGTGCCATCCTGTATGGTGCCTTGGAGATAGGCGTCGTTCCTGGCTCAAGTTCAATTGAGAGATCGACCTCCCTTCGTGGTGGCAATCCAGGTAGTTCATCGGGGAATACGTCCGGAAATTCGTTCACTATAGGAATGTTAGCAACCGACAGTTGTGACGTGTCCTCCTGAAGAATATAACACCAGTAATACGTTCCTCGATCATCATGAGATGCTACTGCTGAAAGGAGACTGAGGGACCCTTTAGTACTGAAGTGCTCTCGGCCTCTAATTGTGTGAGTGGCACCGTCATGGGTCGTAATAGAAACTGTCAGGTGATAGGTATCCAATACCGTCTTGTGGATCGTCATCCAGTCCATACCCAAAATCACATCTTCGTTTTGGAGTGGAAAGACCATGAGATTGGCTGTCTAGCCCAGATTATTGATACGAATCGGATAGTTTCGAACTTCCAAGTTACCCTCCACCCTGCTACCCTCGGGTAGTTTAACAGTAAAGGACTGACAAGGTACACAAGGGAGATGCAAACGGTTAACACATTCTACGAATATAAGCGAGTGGGTTGCTCTAGTATCAAACAGTACATGAACAGGCTGAGTTTTAATAAGGAGTGTACCTGAGACAGCAGGTGTAGTCTGGTCGTCAGTAGCCCTTAGTTCGAACATGCGGGACGGCAGTGTCCCCGAGGAGGGTGCAGTGCCTCCCCTGCGACCACGTCCTCTTCCGGCACCGTGTAGAGGAGCTTGGTGAGGTGGAGATTGGTAGTCGGACATGGCAGACGCTCTGGATGTCTGTACCGAGCCTTGCTGACTCTGAGGAGCTGGGTCTGGTGTAGGTTTGATCCGAGAGCAGTAGCGAGACATGTGCCCACCCCTTCCGCATGAAAAAACACTTTGTCGATGCTTTACGACACTGACTCTTGGTATGCCCTGCTATGCCATAATTGAAACAGCTACGGCGAGAAGGCCCGTTAGATGTTCCTCTCTGTTGGGACGAAGCTACTGATTTGGAGGGGAACCCAATTCCCAAGTTCACTCTGCTGGTGCTCCCGGACTGATTTGCAGTCTTCTGCTTCTTTTGGTTGTGCCCGGCATCCAAACTGACAACCGTACCGGCGTATGCTGTGACCACGTCCTCATATGCCCTCAAAGTGGTGCAGTGAAACCCCGCCGTGTAAAGTTGAACATCCTCCGGCAACCGTTGAGCAAGGTGACAAATTCGCTGGTCTTCGGATGGAACCATCTGTGCGACATAGCTTAGCTCGGTCCTGTACGCTCGAATGATTTCTGGTACTGGCAAATTATGAGGTCCTGCGCTGAAGAAACTCCGCGCTCGTGCAGTTTGAACTGATCGGGGACAGTACTCATCTCTCAATAGTTTGGAAAACTCGGGCCATCCGACTATTCTGTCCTCTGGCTTATAGATCCTCCACCATTGGGCTGCGGTGTCATGGAGCTGGTTGATCCCGAGTGGTACTTTTCGGTTCCCTGGGTAGCCGATCACCTCGAAGGCAGTCTCCATCTCCGAGATCCAATCGTCCACATGCTTATCCCCTGACCCGTCGAATAATGGCAATCTGGCCTTCAGCATTTCTCCCAGCCAACGGTCCTTCCCGGTGTTCTCTTCTATGTTAATGACTGGTACTTGTTCTGCCCGGTTGACCTGAGCGATTCCCATAGCAATGGCACGGGAGAGTCGAGCAAGGCTGGATCAAATCCCCCGTTGTTCTGGTTTTCCGCCTCCTGTTCGTTCTGATTAACAGGCGATGGTTGATTTCCGGCTGGATTAGTTTCTCCGGTGTTTCTGTCTCCCTGCTGGTTCATAATGGAACCTTGTGCATCATTTACGTTTCATCTAGCTCCACGACGTGCCATTGGTGATGTTCGTTCGATCTAACAGGTTAGTTTAATGCAAACATTCTCTGAGTTCTTACTGAATCCAAACATCATACTTGATTCTTAAGAATTTACGTGAATTTTACCTCGACATCCCTCGAGGAGTTACGGTCGCCAGAAGTGTTGGATTTTTTTTTGCGGACTGTCGCAATCCGATGATGCAAAGAAGAATAGCTCCAGGATATACCTAGGAGGCGTCAAGCCTACTGCGTATAACCAGAGTACCTTGGTCTGCAACCACCCGAAAATCAAACATATGCCAGTTTCTGCAGATCCAAGAGATGAGTCTTTGAAGTCCCAGGACGTGGAATCTTCAAAGAAGAGAAAAAGATCTCACAGCAAGAAACCCATTGCTGGTGAGAAGCCAAAGAAGAAACTAAGGAGGCTTTCTAAAGTCAAATCTGCCAAGCCCTCCGAAGCATTTTCTACCGTGGCGCAACTGTAACGCCCCCAAAATAAACAGGGACGCCACAATGCCGTAGATCCCTTGAGGGACTCACAAGGCAAGTTTTTGAAAATATTTTCTAAAATGTTTTATTAAACTGGTAGTATACGGAAGTAATTAAGAAAGTATTCGTACAATCCAAAGTACAAAAGAAAATAGTGTTCGTACATACGGTTATTACACAACGTGGAATGTTCAAATTGATTTAAGAAATTAACAGGCCTTCTTCCAACACAGCTCATGCCTGGTCGTAACCTTCGGGGGTGTCCTGCACAAATTCAACAAATTTACCTGGCACGACATGTCGTGCCAGTAGCCTAGGTCAGAAACAATCCAATCCAAACTCAAAGGTAAAATCTAATAATTTCAAGGAATAAAGTTATCACCGAATGTTCCATATTATTCCTTTTATCAGCACATAAACTCCCA
This sequence comes from Orobanche coerulescens, assembly GCA_033398695.1. Classification (NCBI taxonomy): domain Eukaryota; kingdom Viridiplantae; phylum Streptophyta; class Magnoliopsida; order Lamiales; family Orobanchaceae; genus Orobanche; species Orobanche coerulescens. The sequence continues at coordinate 13,246,670 of CM065819.1, forward strand.
AGGTCGCAACCAAGGGTCACGGAAGTATCTACACAAGAATACTCCGGACGTGGGTACCATTCAGGTTTTATCCCGCAATACGGTTCTACAAGAAAACTCCCAAGGCCGCGGCCAAGGGTCACGGTAGTATCTACTCAGGAATACTCCGGACAAGATAATCGAAAGAGCACCATTCCACAATAGTAACATTTACTATGTCTGAAATTATAAGACGTAAACTCTGAGCAAGATTCACTTGCCTCAAATCCGACTAGAGTTATTTCTTGACAAGGCAACGACTTGAACGATCACACTTGGAAGTCCGACCTATTACATGTTTGTCGATTAGCATCTTATGATAAAAATGATGATCAACGATGTTCCTCCCCCTCCCGCCTGTTAGAACCCTACCCTAGTTGCTTATGATGTCGGAATCGAAATTCTCTGTTTTTAACCATAATGCGTGCCATTAAATTCTTAGGTTCGGCAACATTCTTTATAAGTTATGCTTCCGCTAAACAATAGTGTTCTAACACAACATTCCTACGTTAATTATAACCAACAATCACCGAGATTTCATCGTTGTCTTAATATGCAAGTCTAGAACGATTAATCCATCATCTTAACATGTTTCGGTATCTATTTGACTAGAAATTGTTGGTAAGTTCATCAAGGATTTATTAACGGTTTTATTCAACATGATAATACGGTTATACATGAAATCCTTCAAAGATGATTTCGAGAAGTTGGTGATTAGCAATATGATTATGAGTTCTACTATTATTCATTCCAATTTCTAGCTTTGATGGATATCGATTAACAATTGCGATAGTTATATACCGGTCCGATTATTACTGAGGGTTCTAAGCTACCCAAGGCATCCGAGGTTTACTATAACTTACTAAACAACACTGAAATGAGTTCAAGGTTGGATAAATTTACCTTCACTGATAGAAGATGATGAAGAACGACGGTGGACGAAGGAGAACGAGAGGATAACACCTTCAAGACCTTCCCCGAAGCTTGATTAACGCACTCTAATAGGATAGCACTTGAATTGGGAGGTTAGAATTGGTTCAAGGATGGTGGAGAGCAGTGTATACGAAAGAAGAATGATTTTTGGGACGGAAGGAATGAAAGGCAAAGTGTTCTTTTACAAACTCAGATTGCCCTTACGTACGTTATGCCTGACGGTTTACGTACGTAAGGGACCTTACGTACGTTATGGCAAAGTATTAACGTACGTAAGGAACTCGCTGGAACAATTTACACACATCGTTACGTGCGTAACGAAAGCGGGTTAACGTACGTAACACCTCGTTGACTTGCCTGTCGCAATCACGCCGAAAGTTGGTCGGCATGCGTACTACCTGACGAAGATTCCTGTCCGAAGACCGAAGACCGATGTTACGTACGTAAGGGTCGATCTTTAACGTACGTAATGACTCGGATATAGCGTACGTAATGACTCGGAGTATAATGTACGTAAGGACCAGTTTTGTTTACTAAATTATTATCACATTAATTTCTTTTGACACGACTCCCTCTCCATGTCGTCTGGAAATCTCTCGGGGAACAAGACGTTGGCCACCGTCATATTCGCACCGATAATTACCTAACGACATCAAGGTATGTCATTGGAAGTTTGTCAATCATCACACCATCACAATACACGAATAACAGATGCGAACAATACAGTACAACCATATTATACAAAATATGTTTTATCACAATGGAGTACATTTATTTATCAAATAGAAGAAATGGACGTGAGCGCCCAAAGTGAAAAAGCATGTAATACTGGTGGTATTACAGCAACCCACTGAAGAACAACCCCAGGGCCCAACCCCTGTGGAAGAGGTTTCCACTACTGTATCAACAGTAGATCCTGAGCCTTTGGCGGCTAGGACGGATGATGGGACATCTGCCAACGAAAAAGACTTTAGCGAGTCGGCTATCCCTACGGAGCCAAACGCTACCTCTCCTATGCGGGATTCCACACCCGTACAGGATCAATCTTCCTTTGGGGCACCATCCCCTGTAAGGAATCCCACTTCCCTACAGGATCCCACACCTGTAGAGGAACCCCTCGCTACAGCGGACCCAGACGTTGTACGCAGTCCCTCCCCTGACACCATTATTCACAAAACCCTTCTCGCTGTTCAGATAGACCATGCTTATGAAAGATTTCTGAAATGGAAAGGCTACAGGCTAGCTCCGTATGAAACATTGTACAACTGGAGCGATTGGAGCCAAGAATAAAGATTTGTATCAGAAGTGACGGACTCAATGGAAATTGAGGCCCTGATCCGATGGGACAACCCTTTCTACAAAGAAGTGATTGAAAGCCATCTTCTGCAGAAATCTGACGCAAGGAGGAAAGGTAAAGATAAGTCAGAGGACTCTCCCCCATATCCAAAAGGCGACGATGACAATGACTCAGATGATGACGACGATGCTTTACAAGCTGGTCTAAGAATGAGTCTTGAAGAGGCTCAAGATAGAGACGCCTCTCCACCAAAGGATGACGAAGGGCCGTCAACTCAAAGCAAGCCCCCTTCGCCACAGCAAGAAAACATTCCCGACGACGAGGAATCAGTCCCTCAAGTCGAGGAGGAAGGAACAGTTTTGGAACAGGCACCCGAGCCTGCCGCCGCTCAAGAAGAAGTAGTTGTCACTGAGAGACAACAGGAGAATTCAGTCCCTCCCGTATCCATGTCTACCAACAAAACTTCGCAATAGGAGGACACACAACCCCCTTCCGCCGAACCAGAACAAGCTGCTCCCGCCCCTTCAACCATGGAATCCGAGGACGGTAATATACCTGAGGATGTCCATCTCAATTTACGCCCAACCGTAAATCTGAGGAGGTTGAACTGCTCTGAAGATTTTGCTCAACCAGATTCTCCGATTTATGCCACTAGGAAAGAGCGCCTGCGTGATCTTGGTCTTCAAACTGTATTCATTCAGGATGCAGTGAATGCTCTGTCTTCAGTTGAAAAAGCCTTGAATTGGATGCATACTTCTGCCGTGGAAGAGATGACCACCTTACAGCATGAAGTTTCTCTAGTAGTCAAGGCCTTCATTATTTTACCAGAAGTATTCAAACAAGCACTGAAAATCATGGAAGACAAGCAAGAGCAACTCCTGAAGGAAAAGGCAACCAAAACTCGAATCGCTGAAGCCAAGACCGCATGTGCTATGATCGAAAACAGTTCTTAATTGCGAGCCCACGACAAATGTATCAAGGACATGTCCCAGGTACTCTCCTCCCTTGTAGAAAGAATGACTAACATCGAGACGAAACAGGATGCTGCATTAGAGATCCTAGGATGTCTTGATGACGCCAAAAAGGGGCAAGAAGCAAGAGAAGCTGCAAGAAGAATCAGGTTACAGCATGAAAGGGAATTTGAGGCCGCTCAAGATAGCATCACTGCTGAGTTAAACAAGCTAGCTCCTCCCTCTCAGAGTTTTAAGATTTCAGGCTCCCGACCAGAATTTCATGATCCAAATGTTCCGTGGCAAAGTCTAATCCAAAGACCTTCTGAAATTCGTCTGCCGACCAACCGCCATCCTACTACCGATGAGGTGAAGCAATGGAGGAAGAACGAACTGATGAGATACTTTGTAGAACTCATCAGGGAATCCGCCATATTCAAGAGCTATAAAACCTTAGCAGAGGCCGCAGACAAATTTACGAAGATGCTAGAAGAAGGAAAACTCCCTCTCCAGCTAGATATGAAGAGAAAGCACAAAAGAGGAGATCGGATCACTCATCCAGAAGACTGAATTCTTGCCTTTGATAGATCCTATGCAGGAAGTGCTATATACCAGGATCGAGGCAATGATTCCCTACAGAACTGGTGGTGTGGTTCCGAGAATGATCCAGGGAGAAAGCCATGGAGGTATGCGGACTACAGATAGGAGCTGAAATCCTTGTATATTATTTTATTTTTGTAATTTCTATTCGAAACAGCAAACCATATACTCAATTTGTTTTGAATATCAATAAAAGTGTTTGTTTGTCTGGAAAGATTACAACTCGTAATCTACTGTGTTGATGTATGATTACTTAAATTGTTTGATAACAATCTCAAGTATAGAAACTTGATTGAAAATTAAGCTGTATGAACTACTCTACGAACAGTTCATGATTTCAGATGTAAGCTTAGAAAACATTGTAAGATTATGCCTGCGCGCCAATCATAAGCTTAAGTTGTAAAAATCCTTAGTTGTATCGAACTAGCCTGCGAGCAGTTCATCAAATAGACTAAGTTGCTGAAAGACAGACCTTTTGATGAAAGACCAAGAAATCAGCCAGAAGTCATCAAAGAAGATTACTTCATGAAGAAGGTTTTGGCATCATCAAGAAGACTTGAATGTTAGAAAGTTAAAGTCTTGGCAAATTGTCAAAAAGGGGGAAATTGTTGGGAAAACAAGAACCCTGTATCGAAACAGCCGGGATATTCAATCCCTGTATCAAATAGTATTTGATAAAGAGGTTTTGACATATATGCCAATCCGCATACAGTAAAGGAAACTGTATCGAAGTATTGAGGCATCAACCTGTATCGAAGACCTGTCTCGAATCTAGCATATAGTGGAACCCTTCAGTACAGCAAATGAGTCTTATAAAGACCAAGTATGGAAACTATCTCGAAACACCAATACAATTATCTTCTATACAGCTTTCAACAGGACAAGAAGGAATCTTCAGAAGTCAAGTCCCGTTGAATAAAGAAGTATTTAAATACTCAAGGATAAAGTATTTAAATACTGTCAGTCAACAGATCTTCAAATCCCGCTAAATCCGGATCGTGCTTTTAATCCCGTTGGAACGGAATCTTGCTCAACGGATACATCTCAACGGATATATATTTCAGAGACTATATATATCTCATGAAGGCATTGAAGATTAGTTACCGAAACCAAATTATTCAAAGCGATCAAGTTATCATCAGAGCAAAATATATCTCCAAGCTTACTGCAACTCAGATAAAAGAGATATACAGTGCTCATCCTCTTGAACAACCCTTCATCAGCTACAAGCTCATAAAGTCAAAGCTGTTGTTCACTCTTTGTTCCATACTTTGAACAAACCCAGATCAGCCCTGTGTGGACTGAGGAAGACGAAGCTTCAGAACTCTATGTGAAGAAGTCAGTCAAGCTTTAGCTCAAACCAATCTGTGTGAACGGTTGAAGCTAAGATCTTTATATCAATCTGTGTGAACGATATATTGATTGTATATCTGTTATAATTACGTAGTTGTGTACGTAGTAATTATAATAAACTTTTTACTCCTGTGTGGAGGACCAGTGGACGTAGAGGGGTTTACCTCGAACCACTTTAAATACTGTGTTATTTACCTTCAGTTTTTACTGTTTTATTTACTGTGATTATTTAAGTATACACTGCACACCTAGTTGCTGTATCCACAGCAACTTACTGTATCTAAGACTTCTGCTACGCACTCAAATTTAAAATCAGTACAGCTTGTTGTTTAAACTACTTCCCAAGCTGTATCCAGTATACTTAGTGACCAACAATTATGCAGATTACTGATGTCAAGTGCAGATAACTAATGGAATAGTAAATATGAATGCAGCAGTAAAGTATGATGTTTAAAGCAGTAAATCACATATGAACTTATAGTGGTTTCAGAGGTGGGATAACCCTCTACTAGTCCACTTCTCTCCAAACCAGTAGGAGATAAATTCACTATAACTTTCAACCAATGATAAAGGTTACAATGAATTCTTCTTTGTTACAACAACTTCCAACTAGTGGAAATTTGTGGTCGTTGCAACTACCTTGACTGCCTATCACCTCTTGATCGAAAACCCGTGGATGCCTCAACAACTCTCGAGCTGTCTATCACTTTCCAATCAAGAACCCATGGATGGCTTATCAATCTCGAAACTTCTGAATATGAACTTGAATGCATGATCTTCACGATGTTATTGTTTGTTTTGATTACTTTATTCAATTGTAAGTATAGTTCGCATAGTACTTTGCTCAATTCCAATCTTTAGATATTTATAGTAAGAATCTTGAGCTTCTCTTCATAGCCGTTGCAGCACTTAGGGGTGTTCAAAAATATCCGATATCCGATATCCGATCCGAAATATCCGAAAATCCGAAGTTCCGGATATCCGAAAATTCGGATATCCGATAATTCGGATATCCGAAGTTCGGATATCCGGAACTTCGGATTCGGATATCGGATAGTAGTTTTCAGAAAAATCGGATATTCGGATATCCGAAATATCCGAAAAATCTTAAAATTTTTCTTTTTTTATATTTTAAATAATAAAAAGTATTCGGATATTTGGATATCCGATATCCATATCCGAAGTTTTTTTCGGATATTCGGATATCCGATATCCAAATCCGAATTTTTTTTTCGAGTATAAGGATATCCGAATAAAATTTTTATTTTTTTCCGAATATTCGGATATCCGATATCCGTATCTGAAATTTCGGATATCCGAAAACCGGATATCCGAAATTTCGGATACGGATATCGGATATCAAAATCTAGTATCCGAATTTTCGGATATCCGAAATTTCGGATATCCGAAAGTTCGGATATCCGGTTTTGAACACCCCTAGCAGCACTGCCACAAATTGGTACGTTGGAGAGTGGACTCCTTTGTTTATCTTATCATTCCATTGCATGGCTTGATTCCTTTTTCAATTCCGACCGTTTGAAAGACTTCTTTTGATCACACCGTTTTTCTTGATTAGAATAATCATAAGTATTCAGAACGCGGATCTCAAGGAATATTTTATTCCTAACTTTTCGAGAATCTTTTTGGTTTGTCTCCTTATGTCTGCATGTGGATTTCCATTTTTGGTGACTTTCAATCCTTGCTGACGTGGACTGAGATTCTTAAACTTGGCTAATATCTTGTCTGAGAACTTATCTGATATCTCTTGGTCAAACCTGTAAGATGTGCGGTCAACCATATCTGATGTAACTGTGGGGAAGTTCTCTGAGATAAAGTCCTCTGATCTGAAGATATGATTGAAGTGCTATGACCAGATGAATGTTCTATGATATGATGGTCAAACTTCAGTTGATATTTTTGTTGACCAGATCTCGTCTGATAACTCAACTGCAGTTGGGTTTTGGTCAAACCTCTCTGATATTCTTGTTGACCAATACTTGTCTAGTGTATCGCCTTCTTCAGAACTTATATGCAGCTAGGTTTTTGTCAAACCTTTCAGATGTTTTGCATTGACCAAAACTTGTCTGAAAATGAACTTGCCTGAAAACTTCTCTGATATATGGCAGTTCTATACTTAGTCGTTTTTCTTACTGATCAAGACTTAGCCTAAATTTTAAGGCATATAGAAGATACTCATTTGGTTCTTTTTTACAATGCCAAGTACTTAGAACATACATTTGAATAAACTAATAATACATGGATGATATCATCAAAACCTAACAAGTATTCCTAACAAATTCCCTCTATTTTGATGATGGCAAAACTAAAGCATTTCAAATGTAAACAAGTCTGCACAAAAATAGAGTGCAAGACACAAGTAAAACTCATTCTTTTTTAGACAACTATTGGTTTTTATTCAAGTGACTATTATAAATTTTCATTGATATTACATTACAGTGCAGTTCTTGAATGAAAACAAAATGCAAGTAAGCTAAAAATTACAAGACAAAATGTTACAATTAAAAATTTACAAGTAAATACATCTCTCATCTCCCTCTCCCTATGCCTCTTCCTCTGAACTTGGCTGGAGGGAGTGACTTCAATGGTTTGGCTCCAATTGGTTTCTTAGATACTGGGACTAGCCCATACTTCTTTTTTTATTACTAGTGAAGCAAACTGTTGCTGCTGTGGAGATGTGAAGTTATTTTCAATGCATAGTTTTCTAATTTCTTCCTGAAGAGCCAGCTCATCAGGTTCACCATTCATAAGTGTAGGTGCTTCTTCAGGTCTGAAATCAGGAATCATTGGATAGGCATTGAATTTCGTTGCAGCATATTTCTTCAAAATTTCCCAAAGTTTAGGGAAATTCATGTCCATGAAATTAATGAATGTTTGTTGTGGGGAGTAGTCTTTGTCTTCAAGTATCTCCCAGAGATAGTACTTCTCTATAAATTGATTCTTTGCACTTCCCCACATTGGTGCTGCCTCCACAGGCAAGAATTGATCAACATACTGTAGCTCTTTGCCTTCCCATTAGAACCTCACCTCTGGTTCTTGTCCAGTTCTCTTCCTTTTAGCTGCAGGTGGGTCTGATGGTGCAGCTGGTTCTTTCCTTTTCAGGTGAGAGGTTCCTGCCTGTATGAGAGGGAGGTCTTGTCTTGTTATTGATTCTTCTCTGCCTTCCCCCTGCCTGCTTTCTTTCCCCTTGCCCTTATCTTCCCCTTTTTGCCAGCATCAATAATTGTAGCTAGCTGCTCCCCCACCCTATGCATGAAGGCAGACATGCCAAGAGGCATTATGGAGTTTAAGGGTGGTGGGGAAGGTTCCTTCCTATTGATCAAGGTGTCTATTTTGGCATTGAGGGACTGCAAGTCAGGTTTCACTTCTGTTGCTAGAAGCTTGGCAACTGTTTCTTCTATAAGCATTCTGATCAGGTCAGTCATTGCAGGTGAGAGTTGGACTTCAGGTGCTATCTGAGGAGAATTTTCACCTGAGTCTTCTTGTGCAGTTGACTTCCTGGCAGTTGACTTTTCCGAAGGTAAGCTTCTTTCAGCTGCTTCCTGATTAGATGGGGTCTTATCAAGGGTACCTTACTCATCCTCTTCTGTGGGCTGATGAGATGTAGATGCTTGATCAGGTGCATCACCCTCATCATCTATCCTTTTCTCATCCTTATTTTCTTCATCTTTCTCTTCCTGTTTCTCTTCTTACTTCTCATCATCCTCCTTTTCTTTTTCTTTCTCCTCTCCTTCTTTTTCCTTTTCAACTTCTTCAGCTTTTGCCTCTTCTATAATATTTTCAACTCCATCATTTTCTTCAGCTTTCTCCTCTTCAACTACCTCTTCTTGTTTAATTTCAACAACATTAGTGATTTAATTTATTCTCCTTTCTCCTTCCTCCTTCCTTCCTTCATCCTGACCTTCAAATGTTTTCCTCTGCAGTACATCTTTCATTACTTGCAGGATGAATTGGTCCATGTTCTATTTGAAGTGGGAGATTCTCCTCAAGTAAGATCTGCACATCAGTCTGTTGACAAAAATACATAACAAGTTGTTCCACAGCAATAGGGTGTTCCCAAGTACTTCTATCTACAAGTTCTTTTAGTTGAGAGAAGGAATACATTTTAAATTCTCTCCATTCCTCATACATGTTGATAAGGGAATAATTTAAAACTTCTTTCCTTACCAACTGAAGTTGAGCTATGGTAAGTCCCAAGGGGTTGTTTGTCCTCAGGCTGAAAGTGTAGTTTGCAGCAGGTATTTGAATGGTCTCCTCTGCTTCTTCTTCCTCTATCATGCTTGGAAGAGTCAGGAGGGGAATTACTTCAGCCAATAGTTCTCTCTGATCTGGATGATCCTTAGCAGGAGCAGGTGCAGGTGATATAATAAGCTGTATTTGGTTTGATTGGTCTCCAGGTGCAGGTGATGAGGGAGTCTACAACTCAGGCTACAATTCTTCTTCTTCTGATGGATGGATGGTCCACCAGACTTCTTTGCCTCTTGGGGGACTTGTCTGGAGATGATGTGATATGGAAAACCTCCCCTGTTGCAGGTAAATTCCTCTTCAATAGCTTGTATATAGGTGTTGGGATTCTAGAAACAAAAAAATAAATACGTAGCGGAATAATAGTAAAGAATCCCAAACAGGATCGATCAAGTAACGTATATACGAAAAAAATGAAGATAAAAAGATTTAGGTCCCATACCCTTGAAGCCTTTGATAATATCTTCGTAGGTTGATGATGATCACGAACCCAAGCACGAGCACAAAATCCCTTCATCCCCAACACCGAAAATACGATGCCTCTATGTCACGACGTGTTGGAAGTTGCTCGGAAACATCTACAAGATTCCGTTCTCCAAGAACACTGCTAGGGAAACTCGTAGGAATTTTTCTCTCTTTATTTCTTATCTTTTTTCTCACCTCCAAGATGAAGAATTGATCAAGAAAAAATTTTCTCTCCCTCTTAATAATGGTTCGACCGAAGTGAATGGTGGGAATGAGGTGTGGTTCTTGTTTTTATAGTATATCATGTGTATGATATGATCCCACCAAATAATACCACCTTGGCTGTAATACCCGAGATTTTTGTTCCGGAATCGTTGAATTTTTGGGGTTTTATCGGATTGTTATTGTCCTCATCATTGGAATTTTATGCCATATTTGGGTTTGCCTCGTTGGGATAGGTGTTTGGAGGCGTTTCGGATCACTATGTGAGTTTTTGAGTTTTTGTGGTGTTGCGCACGCTAATGCTTGAGGCATAGCGCACGCTACTGCGTGGTGTTTAGCGCACGCTACTGAATGTGTAGCGCACACTAACTAGCAGTCCAGAGGTAGTCCAGGAGCTACTGGACTGGGACTGGGGCTCTGTTAGCGCACGCTAAGGTCGATAGCTAGCGCACGCTATCGACTGCTTAGCGCACACCATTTCTTCTTCCTAACGCACACTACTGGGTAGGTGCAGGTCTCTCCAGGAGCTACTGGGCTGTATCCGTGGCTCGTTAGTGTGCGCTACGTGTGTGTGTCTAGCACACGCTAACATTGTTAATTGCGGTAGTTCTGAGAGTTGACCTCGTTAGCGCGCGCTAATGCTGTCTAATTAGCGCACGCTAATAACTGTCCAATATAAATACTGGACATCAGTGTTTAATCATCATTTCTCACCCTTTCTTCATTTTTGTGGCGGCTGGCGACGGGAGAAGACGGGGAGCGACGTCTTTGGCCTACTCTACTCTTTTCCAAGGTGGGTTGGAAGATCCTTGTCAATTATATCATCATCCAATCCTTGTTCTTCGTCGGATCGAGGTAATTCTTCCGTAGAACCCTAGTTATGTAATTTGGGGGGATTCTTCGTGATTCTTCGATTTAATCCATGGTGGATGAAATTATTATGGTGTTCTTGTTGTCTTGGCCATGATCTTCAGATTTTGTTAACCATTCATCGATTGTTATTGCCCGGATCAACTATTCTTGATTTCTTCAAGAACACTTAGATCCTTGTTGTTTATAGGATCGTTTCGGATTTCGATTAGTATTGTTGATTCATGGTGGTACTATTTTCGTAGTGTTCGTGGGTTGTCGAAGTCTTGGTCATTTTTGGAAGTTCGAAGGCTACCCGATCGTGCCCGTTCATCATTTCGTCGCTCGTGATATCGAGGCAAGTATCTTGTCCATACATTTCATGTTTCGTAGGCGTAATTATTGATAAATGATTTTATGCGAAACCCAATGTTTAATGAACGTAAAAAGGGATCAGTATGTTCTCAATAAATGTTGTCTTTCAATGATAATTCATGTACTTCGTGAATATATGTGTTCTCGGAATATGTGTGCTGGTTTTGTATGTTGAAAAATGCTATGACCACTTTGAGTGAGTTTAATAGACCGCAATCCTTTGCCGGGGATTATGTATTGTTATGTGTACTTGTTTGGTAAGAACGTATTGGGTGTGATATTAGTTGTTACTCCTTTGAAAGGAGGTTGTGATGTTTAAGTGTTGCTTGGCTTGATGTTCTGCTCATTGTTATGTGATCGTTGAAAGTGATGTGCCTCCGGGTAGGATTGTTGAATCTCCGGGATCCATACTTGCTAGTATGGGTCGGGCGTGACCATAGGGTTATCCAATACGGGTATGTCTTGCGGGGACTCCGAGGTTCGGGGCTTGCTATCCCGATGCCGAGATAACTTGTGGGGGTTATCATTGGGTATGTCTTGCGGGGACTCCGGTGTTCGTGGCTTGTTAGCCCGATGCCGGGATAACTTATGGTTGTGGTTTAGAATGGTTCTGTGACTGTTGTCACGAGGACATGTGATTTGGTATGGTTTCCTATTGGGTTATTCACTCGGGTATGTTCTACGGGAGCATCTGAGGTTCATGGCTTGTTAGCACGGGACGCGAATAATCCTTAGGAACATGTGTTATGTGATATGGGTCGTGGAGCCTGTGGCTTATGATTTGGGTCTTAGACCTCGTATGTTGTGAATCGAGTTGTGAACCCGCATTTTATTATTGGAATCGTATTTTGGAAAGATGATTTTGGGCTGTGTCCCCAAGTGTTTTCGAAAGACTTGAGAATTCCTTAATTCCAAATGTTTTCAAACTCCCGAGATCGTAAAATATTTTGTATGAGATTCATGATTCTATTCCTACCTTTTATAAGTCAAACTGTTTTGATTAAGTGAATTATCTCGGGAAATATATTCAAGATTTTTATATTCTTGGAGTATGTTGCATATGGCTTGTATTTCTGTTTTATACTTGCACTAGCAAAACAGTGGAGTTTTGCTAACCCCCGAGTATTCGGGGGGTGGATGTCTGTATTGCGTCTAGGTACTTGCAGGTTGTTGGGGAGAGAATCACAGGATCGATACGAAGGATGATGGAAGATGACGATACTAATAACATGAATACCATTCGTTGAGTATTTTGGTAGAGTCTCAGTATTTGGCTCTCCGTTGTATAGTTTTCCCGTTTTATGGGTATATTGATGTATTCCAACCCCTGCGTGGGTATGAGTTTTAAGTCGAGTTGTATATGTCTGATGTATGGTATTGTGGTAAAAGACCAAATCAGTCTATCAGCTCATTATGTAGCCATGTCGGCATGTAATGTGAGGTATTGTTTTTGTTTTTAGCCCGGTAGATCCTCACGGATAGGGTATGCGGCGCTGTAATATTCCCAAGCGGTTTTGGGGTGTTACATTGGCATCATTAAAATACCAAATCAAGGTGGGATCTTACATGATAAAATAACAAAACCTGAAGCTACCAAGAAAGAGGGGAGGGGGCGGCCCATGAAGAAGATTCCAAAAAGGGCTGAGTCACTCGGCTCGTGTACGGTACGTTCGTCAAACGACTCCGTCAAATACGCTCCATTTTATTTCCAATGTATTTATACTAATTGAATTAATCCAATTAATTAATTATATCAAATACAAAATATATTTCTCTAAGAAATATAATTTATGAATTAAATTAATTACCCAGTAACTTAATTTCAATTCATAAGACCACTATTTTGATTTATCCAATAAATCATAATTAGATATCCAATATCTAATATTATTAGAGAGATAATAAATTCACATTTATCCGACAAAACTCCTGATGCGCGACTCTGTAGGTTCGTCTCAGCCGGCATTGGGAGAAACCAATGAGTACGGGCAGCACTTAGCCAGCCTAGTGGGCTGCACTGTAAACCCCGACTGAAAACGAATGAAGGGATCATTCCAGAACCATTATGTCATGAACACTATATATGTATAGACCCTTCATCAGATGTCCCGATCAAGTCTTCGGGTCACGGTAAAGTCAAACCCTACTATTGACTAGACTCTACACATGTGTTAATGTAAATCAAGACCGACTGATTACTAGTGTATCTAATACGACTAGATCAGAATGCTTTGGCCAAAGACTTATGACTTATTGGCCATTAACCTTATAGGACATTCGCCTGCTCACGCATGTGAAGTAGAGACATCATGCTTTTGGTGTTTTGGGACGAAGGGATTTCGTGCTCGTGTTCGGGTTCGTGATCATCATCAACTTACGAATATATTATCAAAGGATTCAAGAATATGGGACCTTAATCCTTTTATCTTTGTTGATTTATTTTTCGTATATACGTTACTTGGTCGATCCTGTTTGGGATTTTTTTGTGGATTATTATTCTGCTGCGTATTCAATTTTGTTTCCGGAAGTCCAACACCTGGAACTCAAGTCGAGAGCCAGATACCCTGGATCCTCTTGAAGCTTGACTAGACCCTAGTGAGGCTAGTATACCAATCGCAGCAGCAACACTCTCTTCCAGTGCTGCTTCCATCTCTCTCTCTCTCCAATCTCCATCTTTGACCAGACTCTCTGGCTTCCTCCCTCCTTTTTGGCATCATCAATGCCTGATACCTTGGTATGAATCACCTGTAGGAGTTTCATAGATGCATGTTATCGGTCAGTCAGAGTATTGATTTTCTCAACCAAAGTACCGCATCGGAGACATATCATCTATCTTTTTGTCGTGGTCAGTGAGTCTGGTACTGGTATGGTGAAGGGCAGCAACCATCTTGGCTTCGGCAATCCTGAGCTTTTCTTGTTCTTGCATAAGGATTTTCTCATGATGCTGCTTAAGTTTATTGAGCGCTTGCCATAATGCATTAGGCATGAGGCGGAATGTGTCCTCAACATTGTTGATTACATATTTTAATATGGGGAGATCATCTTAGGCATTCTCGCTCATCCAATCGAGTTCTTTCCCGACATCATACAATGCCTTTACGACATATTGTTGGAACACTTTCTGTCGGCCGATGGCTTATAGTTGCTCGATGCGGGCTTCGGTGTGCGGGGATCCAGGGTGTGCGATCTTGGAATCCCCAGGCTCTTCAAGTTGATGAAGATCTACATGATGATGGGGTTGTTGTGCTCTGTCTTTGGGTAAGAAACCATCATCAGAATCTGATTTGGAGTTAGCATATGTGGGAGATGCAGGAGCATCTGGAGCAGGCTCTTCGGAAGCAGGGGATTCGGAAGCGGGATCTAAAGAAAGTGCAACAAATTCAGTCTCGGGGATAGGGGGTACTGATTCCTCCTGTTCGGTTTGTTCATCGGTGGTCGAAAGTACAGGAGGGACTGAATCCTTCGTTGGGATTCCGGAAACATAAAACGAGTACGCAGCAGAATAATAAAACTCAATATAAAGAATCTCAAACAGGATCGATCAAGTAACGTCTATACAAAAATTAAATTGACGAAGACAAAAGGATCAAAGTCCCATAACATTGAAGCCTTTGATAATATCTTCGTAAGTTGATGATGTTCATGAACCCGAGCACGATCATGAAATCCCTTCGTCCCAAACACCGAAAATACGATGTCTCTACTTCACACACGTCGTAACTTGACCGGAAAAATCTACAGCAATCCGTTCTTGAAGGAACACGGCTAGGAATTACTATAGAAATTTTTCTCTTTATTTTTCTTATTTGTATTTCACCTCAAAGATGATGAACAAAATGAAGAAAAAAATATTTCTCCCTCCCTCTAAGAAGCTCTCGGCCGTAGCAAGGATGTGTGGTGTGTCTTGTGATTTTGCCTTGATGATTTAATATATGTATAATGAGATGCCATTATATAATATGTTAATGTCATGATAAGTTGACATAACATGGTGGGATCACCCATCACATGACAACAAATGAGGAAACTTTCAAGCAAGATGAGAGAGGGGAGGGGGCGGCCCTTTTGGAGTTTCTTAGAAATGGTCCGAGTCACTCGGCTCATGTACTGGACGTTTATCAAACGACTCCATTAAATACACTCATTTTTATCTCCAGTGTGTTTATACTAATTAATTAATCCAATTAATTAATTATATCAAATACAAATATATTTCTCTAGGAATATAATTTATGAATTAAATTAAATACCCAGTAATTTAATTTCAATTCATAAGACCGCTATTTGATTTATCCAATAAATCATAACTAGATATCCTATATCTAATATTAATATAGAGATGACAAATTCATATTTATCCATCAACGATCCCGATGCTCGACTTTGTAGGTCCATCTCATATTTATCGTGAATACCATATACGTATAGACCCTTCATCATATGTCCCGGTCAAGTCTTCGAGCTACGGTAAAGTCAAACCCTAATGTTGACTAAACACTATACATGTGTTGATGCAAATCAAAACCGACTGATTACTAGTTTATCTAATACGACTAGATCATAATGCTTTGGCCAAAGACTTATGATCTTATTTGCCATTAACCATATTAGACATTCGCCTGCTGTAACGCCCCAAAAACTCACCAGAACGTTACAATACCGTGAACCCAGTGAGGGACCCACAAGGCAAATGTTTAAGATTTAACTGTTACTGATTTATTTATGAATGTAATCCCATGATGATAAAATTTCGAAACAAAGTACGTTAGGAAATAAGTCCGACCACATAGTTATTACATCAATTTGAAATATTCGGAATTTTAAAAGAGAAGAAAACGAAATAACATGGCTTCATCCAAACACCGCCTAAGCCTGACCGGAACCTTCGGGAATGTCCTGCACATATTCAACAAATTTGCCTCACACGAAGAATCGTGCCAGTCGACCAAGGTCAGAAAATATGAACGTAAAATCATCGAAGGTATAAGATAAACTTGCTATACAATATCAATGTTCGGTTTGGCATTAGATCACATCATACCCAATACTATCTTTTCAATCAACACACAACTCCCAAGGTCGCAACCAAGGGTCACAGAAGTATCTACACAAGATTACTCCGGACGTGGGTACCATTCAGGTTTTAGCCCTCAACACAGTTCTATACAGATGTATCAACATATAAACTCCCAAGGCCGCAGCCAAGGGTCACAGAAGTATCTACGCAGGAATACTTCGGACATGGGTAAATAGAATGAACACAATTCACAATAGGACACGCATTAAATGTTGGAATTTAATGTAACATAATCCGAGCAAGTTTCACTTTCCTTAGTTCCGACAAGAGTTACTCCCTTAAAACACAACGGCTCGAACGACCACACCCGAGAGTTAAACCTATTACATATTCGTCGATTAATACCTCATGGTGATAATGATGAATAACGACAATTTACATCGTCCCGATATGATTTTAACCTAGTTAGTTTTATAACGTCGAAACCAAAATCCCGTGTTTAACGACAATGCGAATTACTAAATTCCTTGTTCCACCAATTCTCGATTTATCATCTCATTTAGCTATATTGTTCTTGCACAAAACTTCAATGTTACGACTACGACTATAGCCATCCATAATTTGTTACTTACTCAATTTTGAAATTCCATAATCTCTAGGAAAGAACGAACAAGCATAATTCTCGCGTATTCGTAATGTATTTGATCACCTATCCAATTCGATAATTGACGACTAATTCTTTAAGAAATTATCAATGAGTTTACAATACGATAACCAGATTACAATCACAACCCATAACATGATGATTCCATGGTGATGGTAATTTACAAGTTCGATTAAGAGTTGTGCAATCCGACTATGATTACTACCACAAGTCATACAAAATACTAGTTTGATAGGTTTTGATTAACGATTATGATTAGCCCCACCGATTCGATTATTATCAAGAGTTCTAATCTACCTAAGGCATTCGAATATAGTACAACTCAACTAATGACACTGAGACGAATTAAAAGGTTGATACACTTGCCTTACTTAATGAGATACGAGGAAGAACAACAAGGAACGACGAATAACGGGAGGACAACACATTCAAAACCTTCTCTAGAGCTTGATCAATCCACTCTACTATGATAATACACAGCTAGGAAGGCTTAAAACTCGATTGGAGGGTGATATTTGGGCCAGAAGAAGTGTTCAAGGGTCAGAGGAAATGTCATTTTATAACACCAGGCCAGCATTACATACGTAATGCCTAAGGGTTTACGTACGTAATCAACGTTACATACATTCCTTCCAAAGGGTTAACGTACATAAGTGGTTCTCAAAGGCTACTGCCCGAATTGCCATGGCTCATTACGTACGTAATGAGTTGCTGAGTTACGTACGTAATGCTCAGTTGAATAGTGTTAGGCGTATTTTTATACGCTTATTTATCATTATTTTGTATTCTTTTCATAATTAAATCTGCATAAATGAACTTTTAATGCCCTATTCTTTTATGTTTTGCAGGAAATTGAAGTCCGGAAGCTAAAACGATGAAAACGGGCGAAAACGGCAAATTTTGGCCTGGGGCCGCGGCACAAGGCAAGCGGGCCGCGGCACACGCAGGTGACCAGCGAACCCCGAGTGAACTGTACCCTGATCCGCGGCACAAGTAGAGTGAGCCGCGGCCCAGAAAAAAAAATGGCGCCCAGGGATAGGCGCTGAGTGCCGTGAGCCGCGGCACAGATTAAGTGAGCCGCGGCCCACCGGGCGGTTTTGACAGAAAATGCCGCTTTTCTGGGATGTTTTGCAGTCGGTTCTCGACCTAATCACACGGACGCGTTTTGGAGGCTGAGGGGATTTATAAAATGGTTTAAGGTCATAATCGGAGGAGCGGATCATTGGAGGATCGATCATTATCAAGAGAAGAAGCAGAAGACACCAAGAGCAGACAGCGGAAGCCAGAAGAAAGGAGGAATCCGAGTTCTTCATCTGCGTTTGATTTCGATGCTTCCTTTCATTATTTCTGTATTTTTATTTTTCAGCATGTCAGGCTAAAACCCTGTTCTAGGATTTTGATGAAACCAAAGTTTTGACGAATTTGCTTTTGATTATCTATATAATTCCCTTTTCTGTTGAGTTTTCCCAATCATTTTTAATGCTTTCAATTGTGTGGCCTATAATTGGATTGTTTTAATTATGCAACTCGAATCGGGAGAGGAGAGTTGGTGAGGAACTATTGGTGAGAACCGTTTTATCTTGTGAGATAGAAATATACTCATAGGAACTACGTGCCCTTTTGAAGATTTTGTACTTTTTGCCTATTGTCGAATTAATTCACCTAGGGATAGAGTGCGTTATTCGCCTTTAGAAAAATCTATTGACCTCGGGAGAGGCGGTAGAGTATTTTAGCAATCTTCGCCTTCAATAAATTGGGGAAATCATTAACTTCAGATAATCGAGAGTAAATTCGGATAAACCAAGGTGGATTCACAATCCTAGACTTATTCATCATTTGATTTTCTTTCTTCGAGCGATCGTTTTTACTATTAATTCTTTTATTGGTTTTCTTTAGTTATTAATTGCATCCCAAATTTCGACAGTTCAAATAAAATCAGAATACATATAAATCGGTACTTAGTGATTCAGTCCTCGTGGGAACGATAACTCACTCATCACTTTATTACTTGTTTACGATAACGTGCACTTGCATTAAACGAAATATCGCAACAAGTTTTTGGCGCTGTTGCCGGGGATTGATTATTCTACTAATATCGATTTCAGTATTTCTAGTCTTAGTTTGAACATTTTTTTATTGTTTTTGTGTAATTTTATTTATTTGTTTTTCCTTTCAGGAGTTTCTGGTTAGTGCATGAGAAAATTCGGTAACAAAGGCCTACTACCTTTGGATACCGAACTCGAGCGCACTGTTCGGAGAAGCAAGAAGGAGAAACGAGAGCTACCAGCAAAAGTCACTATGGTCGATAACACGGGAAATCACGAAGCAGACAATCCCATTCAGCAAGTTCAACCGGCATTAGCACTCCGCGATTATGCTATGCCACAAATAAATGCAAACTTTTTAGGGATTCATCGTCCGACAATCCAAGCCAACAACTTCGAAATCAAGCCTGCGATTATTCAGATGGTGCAAGCTAGCCATTTTTGTGGATTGCTGAACGATGACCCCAATGCACACATTGCATCTTTTTTCGAGATTTGTGACACCTTCAAGAACAACGGTGTCACCGATGATGCCATCCGTCTAAGGCTTTTCCCTTTATCTTTGAGGGACAAAGCAAAATTTTGGTTAAATTCTTTACCGCTGGGCTCTATCACGACATGGGCGGAATTAGCGCAAGCCTTTCTGGCTAAATTCTTCCCACCTTCGAAGACGGCGAGACTGAGGAAGGAGATCACTACCTTTGGGCAATTTGATATAGAGTCGCTTCACGAGGCATGGAAGCGATACAAAGATTTATTAAGGAGATGCCCGCATCACGGCTTACCGGATTGGCTCCAAATTCAAACATTTTACAATGGATTGAGTGCTTCTACATGCACTCTTGTGGATGCAGCCGCTGGAGGAGCATTAATGGGAAAAACAATGGCCGAGGGACACTCTTTATTGGAAGCTATGGCTGCGAACGCTTATCAATAGCCTTCTGAACGAGTAATCCCGAAGCGAGTTATGGGAGTTTCCGACAACGATCCAATCTCTACACTCTCGGCTCAAGTCGCCGCATTGACGCATCAACTTCAAGCCTTTTCACATGCTCCTTCCCCTGTTACCATTGAAACATGTAATTGGTGTAACGAATCTCATCCTAGCACAGAGTGCCAAGTTGGAAACCCTTTCGAGCAACACCCGATGGAGCGAGCCCAGTTCGTGGGGAATGGGAATTGGCAGAACAACCCGTACTCCAACACTTTTAATCAAGGATGGCGAAATCACCAAAACTTTTCATGGAAGAACGGGAAACCTTTAAAACCTCACAGCCCCCACAGCAGCCCCCTCAATCACAAAAGGTATCCTTGGAAGATGCTCTTGCTCAATTGGCGGCTAACACGAGCCAATTCATGACCCGCACTGAGACTACCCTTCAAAATCATTCCGCCTCCATCCGAAACTTGGAAGCACAAATGGGGCAGATTGCAAGTCTATTGTCCTCTCGACCTCAAGGTGCATTACCCAGCGCAACCTGTAACACCCCCAAAACCGTATGGGAATATTACACGCCGTAGACCCTTTCCTCAAGGATCTACCAGGCTAAACATCCATAAACAACCAAATGCTTGCCCGACCAGGGTCAAACAATATAATAATACAGACCGATGAGGTTACACAACCCAATCAACAAAACTTACTTAAACGACATTACCCACACAGGGGTCGAAATACAATACAGCGGAAGACTAAAATCAACTCTGACTACACAACAAAAATCAGAACAACTCTCGACTCATGATTAGTATCGCAACTCGTCATCCTCTTGTGCCAACCATGTGACTGCTCCCCTGAATCTGCATGTACCTGGACGCAAAACAGACATCCACGACCCGATTACTCGGGGGTTAGTAAAACTCCACTGTTTTACTAGTGCAAGTATCAAATCATATGAAATGTAACAAGCAATTAATAATCGTGAATCAAATATAATAATTAAGTAACAAATATCCCCGAGAGGTTTTCACAAGGAAAGATAAGCTACGAAGCATTCGAAAGTTAGATTATCATCTCGGGAATTTTTTTTTTTGAATTTCAAAACCTTCTGAAAATCTTACGGTCTTAACCCAAATCTCAAATTGTATTTCAACAATTTACAGTACAAAAACATTTCGTAAATCTCGTGGGGCTCGGCCCAACATTCCTTTCTTAAAACCTTCTTTTCAAAACTTTGATTTGAAAATAATCATGCTCATGACACCGTGATCCACTGTCACGTGTCTCCGTAGGTTCAACAACCCACACGGACTACACCACGCACAATTAAACAACATAATCAATTCCGACACCGTGATCCACTGTCACGTGTCTCCGTAGGTTCAACAACCCGCACGGACTATTAACCAGACATAACCAATTCCGACACCGTGATCCACTGTCACTTGTCTCCGTAGGCTTAACAACCCGCACAGACTATATCAATCTCAACAATCACACACACACAGTCCTGACACAGTAGTCCACTGCCACGTGTCACTGTAAGCCCCGTCGAGCTCACCCGGTTGGACATACTGTGTCCAAACTCATGGTCCACTGCCATGCGTTATCGTAGGCCTCGTCAGACCAGCACGATTGGACCTCAGTACCTCACTAAGTTCTGACCCCGTAGTCCACTGCCACGAATCCTCGTAGGTCCCGTCGAACCAACACGAGTGAACTTAGCGGTCACACACATATTCCTATTCACATTCACATTACATACAACAATGAGCACAATTGATCAATCACATTGATCACCACAAAATCGTACATCACCCGCACATAACAAAATCTCAACACTCGCAACAATCATCGTCAATCAATGACACATATCCAATATAACACACGTTTGGTACACAATACATTGCACAACCAAGTGTACAACCATGCCATATGTACGGCGCAATCCTGCACAAATGGCACAACGCCTAACACGTATACTAATATAAAAATATTGTCGCACAACCTTCAAATTACGGAAAACACAACCAACTCAAACGGAACATAATTACGAAGGCAAGCAAAATCATCAAACATCTCATACGTAATTACTAGTCGCAAGATACAAGTCGTATAGTAAGATACTTGCCTTAATAACCGCTACCAAACGCTCCGAAGAACACGGTTCGACCGGGAGGTTCGGACCCCGAAGAAGACAATGAACGGAAGGGTTCCGACTCGAGTTCTTCACAAGAATTCGACCCTAAAAACATAAAATCAATAAATCATCGACCATACGAGGAAGAATAATCGTAGAACGCCCGAAAACCCCTCTATGACATTTTACCGGACACCTTCAAGGCGTCGGTCAAGAACTCGACCAAAACAACGAATCGATACGATCCAACCATGGGATAAGAAGGGAAATGATACAATACATCTAACTAATCATCAATCCATCACAATCCTAAGTTAAATCGGATTAAACGGATGAAATCGAACAAAATACCCCAAATCCCCAAAATTAGATTTCTAGAAAATCTGACCTGATTCGCTCGATCAAAGGATGTTATAGGATGGCTGATTGATGATATGAACTCCAAAACTTCATGGATTTATTGTCCAACAATATCTCTCCATGATAGGAACAACCCCAGCCGCGGAAGAGAAGGAGAAGAAGGAGAAAAATGGCGAAAAAAACGACTGCTGGGCCTTAAATAGGCTGACACAGTGTGCCGCGGCCCAGCTGAAGTGTGCCGCGGCATAGGGCCAAATCTGCCGGCAGTGACTCGGCAGTGTGCCGCGGCCCTGCTGGCATGTGCCGTGGCACGCGGTACAGACGGGTCGGCCGAAGATTGAAATGTGTGTGTGCCGCGGCTCGGCCAAGTGTGCCGCGGCCCTTCCGGCAGGATGCTAGGCCAAAACTGGAACATGTGAGTGACTTAGCTATTTCGAGCATAACTCCCTCGTCCGGACTCCGATTGACTCACCGTTTGAACCATTGGAAATCTAACTCGATGCTTTATAATATTGAAAAGATTGAGAATTTTTGGAGTTCCCAAAAATTAATGGTGATCTAACAAAGTCGAACTCATACGTGGAAAAGTCGTTTAATAATACTGAACTCACGAAAATGACATCGAAACCCGAACCTGAATACGAATCGAAGATACGGTCACGAAGTACTCGCAAAGACGAATCTAAGATCTAGTAGAACACATGCTTCTGACCACCCGAAGGCTCGAAATTCGACAACTGAAGGTAATTACCCCAAACTTTGGGAAATTACGAAAATGGCCCAAAACGTCCGAAAATCACGATACGTGATCGAATAACCAAACCGAAGTTCACAACACGTCTAACAAAGTTAAACGGACTTACGGGAAACTAGAAACAGTAATTTCGAACGAGATTCACGAGAATCGAACTCGAGTGCGGAAAAGTCGTTAATAAACACGGAACTCAACAAAACAATACCGAAACGAACTCTGATGACAAAAAGTGTAGAATTAATCATTCTCAGAATGACGAGACGGTCCCAAGGGAGTCATCTAAATGGACCTCTGCCGAAAAAAGAAAATTACCGGAAATCCAAAATTGCGGATATTACACAACCGAATTAAATCCCAAGGAAAACGTGCAAGCAATCGAACTACGAAGTGGAAAGGAGTTGAAAGTGCAGCCTATCTATGACAAGGACAAAATCGAGCAAAGTGAGAAAGAAAAGGACGAGGCGCCTAAGCCAAAGGCAGTGTCGACTACTCAGCCCACCCCTCAAATTCCATTCCCACAGCGTTTGCAAAAGCAAAAATTAGACAAGCAATTTTCCAAGTTCCTCGACATCTTCAAGAAACTGCATATCAACATTCCATTTGCCGACGCCTTGGAACAAATGCCGAGTTACGTGAAATTCATGAAAGAAGTCTTGTCAAACAAAAGAAAGCTCGAGGAGTATGAGACAGTCGCATTGACGGAGGAGTGTAGCGCTATTCTACAAAAGAAGCTCCCACCTAAATTGAGAGATCCGGGAAGTTTTACCATTCCTTGCATCATTGGAAATTCGTCTTTTGAAAGAGCCCTATGCGATCTCGGAGCCAGCATAAACCTTATGCCCCTTTCTATTTTTAAAAAGATGGATATTGGGGAAGCCAAGCCGACGACAGTCTCCTTACAATTAGCCGATAGATCCATCAAATATCCAAGGGGAGTGATAGAGGACGTCTTAGTCAAAGTCGATAAGTTCATCTTTCCGGACGATTTCATTGTGCTTGACATGGAGGAGGACCACGACATCCCAATTATCTTGGGAAGACCATTTTTGGCAACCGGCCGAACTTTGATCGATGTGGAAAAAGGGAAGCTTACTCTACGAGTTCAAGAGAAGCAAGTAACGTTCAATATCTTTCGATCCTTAAAATATCTGAGTGATGCTGAAAATTGTTTCCAAGTTGACGTCATTGAATCGTGTGTAAGTAGAGCCTTTCGAGAGAATTATCCACCCGATCTAATGGAGTCCGTTTTGATGGGGTTTGCTTCCGAATTAAATTCAGAGCATGCAGCCTACGTACGACACATGGATGCTTCCCCGCCAATTTTCATTCGTCAACCGTATCAGGAACATGGAAATTCACTAACTCGACCCATCCCTTCAATCGAGAAACCTCCAAAGTTGGAACTCAAGAAGCTGCCGTCTCATTTAAAATATGCATTTTTGGGACCCGACGATTCCTTGCCAGTTATTTTTTCGGCCACTTTAGCGGGGGATCAAGAGGCGAAATTATTGAGAGCTTTGAGAGAATACAAATCTGCTCTTGGATGGTCTATTGCGGATATTAAGGGGATCAGACCGTCCATTTGCATGGACAAGATTTTGATGGAGGAAGACTACAAACCATCCGTGGAGCATCAACGCCGTTTGAATCCAAACATGAAGGAGGTGGTAAAAGTCGAGGTTTTAAAACTCCTCGACGCAGGTATGATCTTTCCAATTTCTGATAGCAAGTGGGTAAGTCCGGTCCAAGTTGTGTCAAAGAAGGGTGGGATAACGGTTATTCAAAATGATAATAATGAATTAATTCCCACTAGGATTGTCACGGGGTGGCGTATGTGCATAGATTATAGGAAGTTAAATAAAGCCACTAGAAAAGACCATTTCCCCTTACCGTTTATTGACCAAATGTTAGATAGATTAGCCGAACACGATTTCTATTGCTTTCTTGATGGTTATTTTGGGTATAATCAGATTTATATAGCCCCAGAAGACCAAGAGAAAACGAGGTTTACATGTCCATACGACATTTTCGCTTATAGGCGCATGCCTTTTGGATTATGTAATGCGCCGGCTACTTTTCAACGGTGTATGATGGCTATTTTTTCTGACATGGTAGAGCATTGCATTGAGATTTTTATGGATGATTTTTCTATTTTCGGTGATTTGTTTGACATTTGTTTGCAAAATTTGCAGAAAGTCCTAAAAAGATGCGAAGAGACAAATTTGGTCTTGAACTGGGAGAAGTGTCATTTTAAGGTTTAGGAGGGCATAGTACTTGGCCATCGAATATCCTCACATGGAATTGAAGTCGACCAGGCGAAAATTGAAACAATCGAGAAGATGCCTCCGCCTACTTCGGTTAAAGGGATTAGAAGCTTCTTGGGACACGCCGGTTTTTACCGCCGATTTATTAAGGATTTTTCGAAGATTACGAAACCGTTGTGCAATCTACTCATGAAGGATGTTCCGTTTGATTTTAATGAGTCGTGTAAAGAAAGTTTCAATCTATTGAAGAAAGCTCTAAGCACTGCACCGGTAATAGTCGCTCCAGACTGGGACCTTCCGTTCGAGTTAATGTGTGATGCTAGTGATTTTGCCATTGGGGCTGTTTTGGGACAAAGACGAGGGAAAGTGTTCCACGTTGTGTATTATGCGAGCCAAACACTCGACGACGCCCAAAGAAATTATGCCACAATGGAAAAAGAATTGTTGGCGGTGATCTTTACATTTGATAAATTCCGGGCGTACCTACTAGGGACGAAAGTGATAGTATGGACCGACCATTCAGCAATAAAATACCTTTTGGAAAAGAAGGATGCTAAACCAAGGCTGATTAGGTGGGTGCTTCTCCTTCAGGAATTCAACTTGGAAATTCGGGACAAAAAGGGGACTGAGAATGTTATAGCCGATCACCTTTCACGGTTAGAGAGTCCCCTTGAGCGAGGAGAAAGTCATCCACAAATCATGGAAACCTTTCCCGACGAGCAGCTCTACAAGTTGGGTTCGCAACACGCGCCTTGGTATGCTGATCTAGTGAACTATTTGGCAAGCAAAACAATTCCAAACGACCTATCACGCCATCAAAAGAAGAAGCTAATTTCAGACGCTAAATATTATTTATGGGACGATCCTTTTCTGTTCAAAAGATGCCCCGATCAAATGATTCGCAGATGTATTCCGGATGAGGAAATCCACAGTGTGCTGAACCATTGTCATGCATCACCCTACGGCGGACATTTTAGTGGAAAAATAACAGCGGCAAATGTCTTACAATCGGGGTTCTATTGGCCGTCATTATTCAAGGATGCTCACTCCTTTGTGTCCACATGTGATCGGTGTCAACGGACAGGAAACATCTCAAGACGACACGAAATGCCGCTGAACACCATACTTGAGGTTGAATTGTTCGACGTATGGGGGATCGACTTCATGGGTCCATTTCCTCCATCCAATAAGAATCTCTATATTTTGGAAGCCGTGGACTACATCTCAAAGTGGGTTGAAGATGTGGCACTACCAATGAATGGGTCCAATGTCGTAATCAAATTTATAAAAAAATACATTTTCACGCGTTTTGGGACTCCACGTGCTATTATCAGTAATGGTGGTTCACACTTCGACAATAAATTCCTTGATGCGGTCTTGAGAAAATACGGAGTCACTCATCGTGTTGCTACAGCCTACCATCCTCAGACGAGCGGTCAAGTCGAGATATCAAATCGAGAGCTGAAGTGGATCCTAGAAAAAATAGTCAGCTCGTCTCGAAAAGATTGGTCTTTTAAACTCGATGATGCACTTTGGGCGTACCGTACTGCGTATAAAACACCTATCGGGATGTCGCCTTACAGATTAGTTTATGGGAAAAGTTGCCATTTGCCCGTAGAGATGGAACATCGTGCTTACTGGGCGATAAAGAAATTAAACTTTGATCTGAAATCTGCTAGTGAGAAGCGTTGTTTACAGCTAAACGAGTTGGAGGAAATTCGCCACGACGCATACGAAAATGCGAAGCTTTATAAGGAGCGGACAAAGATTTGGCATGATAAGCACATTACACAAACAGAGTTTGTCCCGGGTCAAGAAGTGTTGTTATTTAATTCTCGCTTATGGTTATTCCCCGGGAAATTGCGTTCACGATGGTTGGGACCGTTCACCGTAGTTCAAGTGTTCCCACATGGTGCAGTGGAAGTACAAAAAGATGACCGCAAATTCAAAGTTAATGGACAGCGGTTGAAGGCCTACTTGGGAAATCCAATAGACGCACAGAAGACGAGTGTCGTCTTATCCACCGCCGGATGAATGCTAGAAAAGTCCGGCTGAAGACTATAAACTTAGCGCTTCTCGGGAGGCAACCCGAGTATTAGTTGAAGAAGTTATATTTTTTAGTGTTTTCTTGCAATTTAGAGTCTTTATTTTTCGTAATTTTTGCTTTGATTTGCTTATCCCTCTCGTTCTTGATGTTTTCCTTTAAAAATTCTGTGTAGGAATCACCCCATGGGAAGAAATCAGTGATGGGCCGCGGCACAAGAATAGTGAGCCGCGGCACACACCAGTTGAAGGAAAAGGCCAAACAAACTGTACTCTGTGCCGCGGCACGACCTTACTGAGCCGCGGCACACCAGGTCCCTGAGCCGCGGCACATATTCCCTGAGCCGTGGCACACCAAATGTCCAACAAATGTCCAGGAGACTGTACTCTGTGCCGCGGCACAGACCAAATGAGCCGCGGCACACTAACACGATGCGCCGCAGCACGCGTAGACTGAGCCGCGGCACCAGGCGACATCACAAAAAGTCCCAGGCCGGCTGTACTATGGGCCGCGGCTCACTTAAGCTATGCCATGGCCCCCATCGCAAATGGGAAAGACCAGGTATCCTTCATATACACGATCGGCCGGCACACATCAGGTAAAGTCCCTTCCTTCCTTCACACAAGCACTCGGCCGATATCTTTGTCTTCTCCTTCTTCTTGCATTCTTCATTCCAAGTCAAGTAATTCTCGATCTCTTGATCATAATTGATACATGATTTGAAAAGTGAATTGAAGTTATATGTTGCTAGTTGTTCTTCAAAGTTTTCTCAAAAATGGAGTTGGAATATGGTGAATATGGTGTTTGATTGTGATGGTATTTGTGATTATGAACGAATTGGTGATGTTAGTTGTCGTTTATCATGGCTATATATCTGTGTTATTATTTTTTGAGATTTGGAGTTAGCCATTAAAATTCTTGTTCTTCATTTTAACTTGTGCATACCAAGTGTTTGATAAATTGCATCAATGAAAAATTGTTAAGCCAAGCATTTTCAAACTATATGCAACGAATCGTTTATCGGATTATATTGTATCCCAACCCTTACATCATGTTTAAACTTGAGAGCTCATCCTTAATTTCCTCTTTGTTGTGGCAAGCTCATTCATTCACATTCCGCATGGTGTAGTCGAGAAGCGTGCAAGCTCACCGGACGACGCCGACACCAGTTCGTGAGCAGACTGTAGGGGAGTACTTGACCTTTTTCTTTTATTGCATATTATTCTTTTTGTCCATTGAGGTCAATGTACGTCCTAAGTTTGGGGGGGTTTACTTTCTGTTGCTATTAGTATTGCTGTACTTATTCGTTTGCACTTTCGTTATCTTTTTGTTCTTAGCCTTGCTTGTCGTGATATTAGTTGCAGTCGTGAATTTTTCGTGTTTCTTTTTCTGTAAAACTGATGTGACGATACTGATTTCTCTCTGAAGAAACGGTTGAGTTTTAGTTGAGTTGTAGTCAGCGATATCTGTTTCTGTTAAGTCTTCATCTAGGTCCGAATTTTTTCGTTTTTGTAGAAATCTTAGCAGATAAGTAAGGAGACATACGTGTTTTCAAATCGCCGTCTATACGTTAGGTTACACTTTTCGCGTAGCTAATCGTCCAGTAACATAAGTCGTGTTGGCACTTGCTTTGAGTTTAGAGTCGGACAGTTTTTTCCAAAAGTCGTGATATTATTTGTTTTATGATGGGAAGTCTAGTAACCGGGGGTATTCACGTGACCCGGTGTTTACTCTCGCGTAAAACGACAAACCGGATTAGACTAGTGGTTTGGAGATTTTGCATGCGCCGATTATGGGGAGCCTAGTAGCCGGGGGTATTCGCGTGACCCGTTGTTTACTCTCGTGTAAAACAGCAACCTTGAATCGGACATGCGGGAATAGCTCTTCGAGTTGTTTCTCCGCTGTGGAGGGGAACTTAGTAACTAGAAGCATCCATGTGCCCCATGAGTGTCTTTTACGTCAAAAGGTTCCCCAATACATGAGAATGGAATTCCACCCTAGGATTATCCCGATGAAACATCCCGAGATCCGAACCTAACCTAGTGGTCAACTCGAATCATCTTATTGAGCATATATAAGGGAATACTGTCCGAGGGTTATTTTTGATGATGAAACTCTTGAAATTTTTGCCACTAGACTGTGGGATTGGGCGAGTTAGCTTGTTTATTTTAACCCTTCATATTGGTGGTCGGTCAAATTCACGCATGTTAATCTTTGAGCTAGATTTTCTTCATACACGATTTATTATGACTGAAATTGGTTACTTCGTGGAATCAGTGTCCTGGATGTGACTCACTATTACGATACTTGTACTATTCTTTGAGATTTTCAGGGTAGTATTGATTAGGTTGAGCACTATGAGATGCACGATCATTCACGATATTCTTTTGTTTGAAATTGATTATTTTTTGCTTGAGGACAAGCAAAGGCTCAAGTTTGGGGGTATTTGTTAGGCGTATTTTTATACGCTTATTTATCATTATTTTGTATTCTTTTCATAATTAAATCTGCATAAATGAACTTTTAATGCCCTATTCTTTTATGTTTTGCAGGAAATTGAAGTCCGGAAGCTAAAACGATGAAAACGGGTGAAAACGGCAAATTTTGGCCTGGGGCCGAGGCACAAGGCAAGCGGGCCGCGGCACACGCAGGTGACCAGCGAGCCCCGAGTGAACTGTACCCTGAGCCGCGGCACAAGTATAGTGAGTCGCGGCCCATAAGAAAAAAATGGCGCCCAGGCATAGGCGCTGAGTGCCATGAGCCGCGGCACAGATTAAGTGAGCCGCGGCCCACGGGGCAGTTTTGACAGAAAATGCCGCGTTTCTGGGCCGTTTTGGAGCCGGTTATCGACCTAATCACACGGACGCATTTTGGAGGCTGAGGGGATTTATAAATAAGGGTTTAAGGTCATAATCGGAGGAGAGGATCATTGGAGGATCGATCATTATCAAGAGAAGAAGCAGAAGACACCAAGAGCAGAGAGCGTAAGCCAGAAGAACGGAGGAATTCGAGTTCTTCATCTGCGTTTGATTTCGATGCTTCCTTTCATTATTTCTGTATTTTTATTTTTCAGCATGTCAGGCTAAAACCCTGTTCTAGGATTTTGATGAAACCAAAGTTTTGACGAATTTGCTTTTGATTATCTATATAATTCCCTTTTCTGTTGAGTTTTCCCAATCATTTTTAATGCTTTCAATTGTGTGGCCTATAATTGGATTGTTTTAATTACGCAACTCGAATCGGGAGAGGAGAGTTGGTGAGGAACTATTGGTGAGAACCATTTTATCTTGTGAGATAGGAATATACTCATAGGAACTACGTGGCCTTTTGAAGATTTTGTACTTTTTGCCTATTGTCGAATTAATTCACCTAGGGATAGAGTGCGTTATTCGCCTTTAGAAAAATCTATTGACCTCGGGAGAGGCGGTAGAGTATTTTAGCAATCTTCGCCTTCAATAAATTGGGGAAATCATTAACTTCAGATAATCGAGAGTAAATTCGGATAAACCAAGGTGGATTCACAATCCTAGACTTATTCATCATTTGATTTTCTTTCTTCGAGCGATCGTTTTTACTGTTAATTCTTTTATTGGTTTTCTATAGTTATTAATTGCATCCCAAATTTCGACAGTTCAAATAAAATCAGAATACATATAAATCGGTACTTAGTGATTCAGTCCTCGTGGGAACGATAACTCACTCATCACTTTATTACTTGTTTACGATAACGTGCACTTACGTTAAACGTAATATCGCAACAAATAGCTGTCATTGTCGCGCCGAAAGTTGCCTCGACCACGCGGGATTGCGAATCTCAGCCGAAGACTGCTTTACGTATGTAAAGCTTAATCTCTAACGTGTGTAATGAAATAGGGATAGCGTACGTAATGTTGTGCCTGTAACGTACGTAAGATTCGATTAATACATTAAGTTATAATATTAGATTTAATCCTTATAACATGACTTCCCTTTAGACTCACTCAGTAATTTCTTGGGGAACAAGACGTTGGCCACCGTCATATTCGCCCCGAAAATTTCTCAACGACATCAAGGTAAGTCACCGACATATCATCAACATCAGAAATTCACAACACAAAACAAATAAGAACTTTCAAGATTCTATACATCACAACACGGTCTACACATAATACGTATAAAAGTACATGCATCGCGATGGAGTACATTATTTAATCATTAAAACGAGATACAAAGTTTTAAATAGTATGGAATACTCGTAGTATTACATACCATCCCCCTTAAAATAGTTTCGTCCTGAACTAAGAAAATAACTCGAGATGACTCTATCTCATGCTAGACTCAGTCTCCCAAGTCGCTTCTTCCATGCCGTGATGCGACCAGCGAACATTCACAATGGGTATGGCTTTATTCCTCAAGGTCTTTGCGCACCGATCTAGAATCGCGATTGGCACTTCTCTGAAGGTAGCATCATTAGAAATCTCTAACTCCTCGAAATTGATTTTGTGACTTGGATCGTAAACGTACTTCCTCAACTAGGATATGTGGCAGACATCGTGCACTTCGTCTAATGATGGTGGCAGTGCTAATTGATAAGCGAGCCTACCCACACGGTCTAAAATCTCAAACGGACCGATAAGCCTCGGGCTCAGCTTGTCCTCTTGGCCAAAATGTTGAATGCCCCGCATCTGAGACACTTTGACCCAAACGTGATCCCCAACTGGCAATTCCAGTGGTCGTTAGCGATCCGTAGCGTATGACTTCTGGCGGTTCTGCGCTGCTAACATGTGTTTCCGGACAACGGAAATCTTCTTAATAGGTTCCTAGATCAGATCCAAGTCTGTGGCGACGACATCAGAAGCATGATCCCAACATAGGGGGACTTGCATCTCCTACCGTACAAGGCTTCAAAGGGTTCCATGCCTATGCTCGCATTCCAACTGTTGTTGTATGAAAATTTCGCCAAGCAGAGTTGTTTAGCCCAATCCTTGCCCCAATCGAGTACACATGCTCTCAACATATCCTCCAGGGTCTGTATCGTACGTTCCGTTTGTCCGACTGTTTAAGGGTGATAGGCTATGCTGAAATGTAGCTGAGTACCAATAGCCTTGTGGACAGCCTTCCAGAAGCGGGACACGTACCTAGTGTCTCTATCTGATATGATCGCCGAGGGAATGCCATGTCGTCTCACGACTTCCCGGATAAAGATGGTGGCCAACTGCTCTATTCCAGTAGTCTCCTGGATCAGAATGAAATATGCTGACTTCGTGAGTCGGTCTACAATAACCCATATCGTGTCCTTACATCCCATCGTTGTTGGTAACTTGGTGACAAAATCCATGGATATGCTATCCCATTTCCATTCCGGAATGGGTAAGGTTTGCATGATTCCGGCTGGTCGGCGATGTTCGATCTTCACTTGTTGACACGTCATGCATCAAGCAACGAATCTCGATACTTCATGTTTCATGTTTTTCCACCAAAAGCTCTTCCGCAGGTCTTTATACATTTTGCTTGCCCCGGGATGCACATAATAGGGAGTAGAGGAGCTTCCTTCAGTATAGTTTGCTTTAGCTCATCGTTTGGCGGGATACAGATCCTGTTCTTAAATTTTACCAAGCCTCATTGGATCCTGTAGTCTGAGATAACTCCCCCGGCCCTTGTGCCAATCGCACGCAGTTCGAGGTCTTCCATTTGTGCTAGACGTATCTCATCCAGCAGGGATGAATGAATATTAATTGAGCACAATGGTCCCTGGAGGCGTTGTACCCATACTTCAATACCATTCCTCCTGAGGTCCTGTTGCAGCTTTGATTGTACTGTTAAACCGAGTAGCGTCATCTCTTGCGCCGTCTTCCATCTAAGTGAATCCGCTACGACGTTGGCCTTCCCAGTGTGATATAAAATCTATGTGTCATAATCCTTGATTAGCTCTAGCCAGCGCCTCTGCCTCATGTTTAACTCTTTCTAGATGAAAATATATTTTAAACTCTTGTGGTCCGTGAAAATCTTATAGGTAACCCCGTAGAGGTAGTGTCTCCAGACTTAAGAGCGTGGACCACTACAGCCAGTTCCAAGTCGTGCGGCGGATAGTTCACCTTGTACGGTTTGAGTTGTCGAGAGGCGTATGTAATAACTATGTCGTTCTGCATGAAGACACATTCTAGTCCTTGTTTCGATGCATATGTGTAAATCACGAATCCTTCCGTGCCCTACAGTAACACTAACACCAGAGCAGTAGTCAGTCTCCTCTTTAATTCATCGAAGCTCTCCTGGCAATCCGTTGTCCAGACAAACTTGGTACTCTTCCTTAGTAGATCCATCAACAGCCGAGAGATACAAGAAAAAGCATCGGCGAACTGTCGATAATATCCTGCCAATCCCAGAAAACTCCTCACTTCTTTGACATTCCAAGGTGGTTCCCAACTCATCACTATCTCGATCTTCTGGGGGTCTACCTTGACGCCTTCTGCCGAAATTACATGTCCCAGAAAGGTTACCTCCGACATCCAGAACTCGCATTTAGAAAGTTTAGCATAAAGTTGGTGTTGCCTCAAAACACTTAACACCTGCCTCAAGTGTTCCTCATGCTCCTGTCGGCTCCGGGAATAGATTAAAATGTCGTCAATAAAAACCAACACACACTTATCAAGAAAATCTGTCAGAACCTTGTTCATTAACTCCATAAAAACGACTGGGGCATTAGTCAAGCCAAACGACACCACCATGTACTCATGGTGTCTATATCTTGATCGAAATATGGTCTTGGGAATATCCTCATGAATCCTCAATTGGTGATATTCGGACCGTAAATTGATTTTTTAGAACATAGTTACCCCTTGTAGTTGATCCAGTAAATCATCAATCCTCGGATATGGGTAACGATTCTTGATAGTGACTTTGTTTAGCTCTCTGTAATCGATACCCATGCACAGGGAGTTGTCCTTTTCTTCATAAAAAGGACCGGCGCACCCCATGGCGAAGTACTCGTACGGATCAGTCCCTTCTTTAGCAATTATTTGAGTTGTAACTTTAATTCCTTAATCTTAGTTGGTGCTGTCCTGTATGGTGACTTGGAGATAGACGTCGTTCACGGCTCAAGCTCAATCGAGAGATCGACCTCCCATCGTGGTGGCAACCCTGGTAATTCATCGGGAAAAATGCCTGGAAATTTGCTCACCGCATGAATGTTATCAACTGATAACTGTGATGCATCCTACTGAATAAAATAACACCAGTAATAAATTTCTCGAGTGTCACAAGATACTCCCGCTGTAAGGATGCTGAGGGACCCTTTAGTACTGAAGTGTTCTCGACCCCTGATTATGTCAGTGGCACCGTCATAAGTCATAATGGAAACGGTCAGGTGGTAGGTATCTAATATTGTCTTGTGCATCATCATCCAGTCCATACCCAAAATAACATATTCGTTCTGAAGTGGAAAAACCCTGAGACTCGCTGTTCAGCCCTGATCATCAATGCAGATTGGATAGTTTCTGACTTTCAAATTACCCCCAACTCTCCTACCCTCGGGTAGCTTAACAGTAAAAGATTCATAAGGTACACAAGAAAGGTTCAAATGATTCACACATTCCATAGATATAAACGAGTGCGTCGCTCCAGCATCAAACAGTACATGAATAGACTGGGAATTAATAAGAAGTTTACCTGAGACAATAGGTGCAATCTGGTCATCAGTAGCCATTAATTCGAACACACGGGATGGTAGTGTCCCCGAGGATGGTGCAGCGTCTCCCCCGTGCCCACCTCCTCTTCCGGCAACATATGGTGGAGTTTGGTAATGTGGAGATCGATAGTCGGACACGGAGGGTGCCCTGGATGTCTGTACTGAACCTTGCTGACTTCGAGCAGCTGAATTTGGTGTAGAATTGACCCGCGAACAGTAGTGACACATGTGTCCAATTTTTCCGTATGAAAACACTTTGTAGCCACCTTACGGTACTGACTCATGGTATGTCCAGCTATGCCACAATTGAAATAGCTCCGGCGAAGGGACTAGCCAAATGTGCCCTTCTGTTGGTACGAAACTGCTGATTTAGAGGAGAACCCAGTTCCCGAGTTCATTCTACTGGTGCTCCCGGACTGGTTAAATGTCTTCTGCTTCTTTTGGTTATGCCTGATATTAGAACTAACACAGTATCGACGTATGCCGTGACTACGTCCTCATATGCTCTCAGAGTTATGAAGTGAAATCCACCTGCATAACGTTTAACATCTTTAGGCAACCATTGTGCAAGGTGACAAATTCGTTGATCTTCGAATGGAACCATATGTGAGACATAGCTTAGTTCGGTCCTATAGGCTCGAATGATTTCTGGCACCGGCAAGTTCTGTGGTCCTGCACTGAAGAAACTCCGTGCACGAGCAGTTTGAGCTGACCTGAGGCAGTACTCATCTCTCAACAATTTGGAAAACTCGGTCCACCCGACTGCTCTGTATTCCGGCTTGTAGGTCCTTCACCATCGGGATGCATTATGGCGGAGCTGGTTGATTCCTAGTCTCACCTTTTGGTTCCCTGAGCAACCGATTACCTCGAAAGTAGTCTCCATTTAAGAGATCCAGTCGTCCACATGTTTATCTCCCGAACTGTCAAATAGTGGTGGTCTAGTCTTCAGCATCTATCCCAGCCATCGGTCCTTCCCGGCGTTCTCCTCCACGTTAATGACTGGTACTCGCTCCGCTCGGTTGGCCTGAGCGATCTTAACTGTAATGTCATGGGCAAGAGTCTGAATGAAAGCCGGGTCCATTCCTCCGTTGTTCTGGTTTTCCGCCTCCTGTTCGTTCTGATTATTGGACGGCGGGTGGTTTCCGCCTGGAACGGTTTCAGCGGTGTTCCTATTTTCCTGCTGGTTCACAACAGATCCCTAAGCGTCATTCATGATTCTCATAGCCCCACGATGTGCCATTATGATAATTGTTCGATCTAGAGGGTCTGTTCAGTACAGTTATTCTTTGAGTTCTATTCAAACATCATACCAAATTTTCAAGAAACATACGTATTTAAGATCTAAAAATTTATCCGTTAATGATTTATTTATGAAGGTAATCCCATGATGATAAAATTTCGGAACAAAGTACTTAGGAAATAAGTCCGACCACACAGTTATTACATCAATTTGAAATATTTGGAATTTTAAAAGAGAAGAAAACGAAATAATAGGGCTTCATCCAAACACCGCTTAAGCCTGACCGGAACCTTCAGGAATGTCCTGCACATATTCAACAAATTTGCCTGACATGACGAATCGTGCCAGTCGACCTGGGTCAGATAATATGAACGGAAAATCATCGAAGGTATAAGATAAACTTGCAATACAATATCAATGTTCGGTTTGGCATTAGATTACAGCATACCTAATACTATCTTTTCAATCAGCACACAACTCCCAAGGTCGCAACCAAGGGTCAGGGAAGTATCTACATAGGATTTACTCCAGACATGAGTACCATTCCGGTTTTATCCCTCAACATAGTTCTGTACAGATGTATCAACATATAAACTCACAAGGCCGCGGCCAAGGGTAACAGTAGTATCTAGACAGGAATACTCCGGACATGGGTAAATAAAACGAACATAATTCGTAATAGAACACGCATTAATTTTGGAATTTAATGTAACATAATCCGAGCAAGTTTCACTTGCCTTAGTTCCGACGAGAGTTACTCCCTTGATGCACAACGGCTTGAACGACCACACCCTAGAGTTTAACTTATTACATATTCGTCGATTAATACCTCATGGTGATAATGATGAATAACAACAATTTGCCCCGTCCTGATAGGATTTTAACCTAGTTAGTTTTATAACGTCAAAACCAAAATTCCGTGTTTAACGACAATGCGAATTACTAAATTCCTTGTTCCACCAATTCTCGATTTATCATCTCATTTAGCTATATTGTTCTTGCACAAAACTTCTATGTTACGACTACGACTATAGCCATCCATAATTTGTTACTTACTCAATTTCGAAATTCCATAATCTCTAGGAAAGAATGAACAAGCAAAATTCTCGCATATTCCTGACGTATTTGATCACCTATCCAATTCAATAATTAACGACTAATTCGTTAAGGAATTATCATTGAGTTTACAATACGATAATCGGATTACAATCACAACCCATAACAGGATGATTCCACGGTGTTGGTAATTTACAAGTTCGATTATGAGTTTTACAATCCGATTATGATTAATACCACAAGTCATACAAAATACTAGCTTGATTGGTTTTGATTAACGATTATGATTAGCTCCACCGGTTTGATTATTATCAAGAGTTCTAAGCTACCCAAGGCATTCGAATCTAGTACAACTCAACTAACGACACTGAGACGAATTCAAAGGTTGATAAACTTACCTTACTTGATGAGATACGAGGAAGAACAACAAGGAACAACGTAGAATGGGAGGACAACACCTTCAAAACCTTCTCCAGAGATTGATCAATTCACTCTAATATGATAATACACAACTAGGAAGGCTTAAACCTCGGTTTGGAGGGTTGGAGGGTGATATTTGGGTGAGAAGAAGTGTTCAAGGTTCGGAGGAAATGAAAGAGGAAATGCATTTTATAACACCAGGCCAAAATTACGTACGTAATGCCTAAGGGTTTACATACGTAATCAATGTTACGTACGTTCCTTCCAGAGGGATAACGCACGTAAGTGGTTCTTAGAGGCTATTGCCCGAATTTCCATGTCTCATTGCATACGTAATGAGTTGCTGAGTTGCGTACGTAATGCTCAGTTGACTAGCTGTCGTTGTTGCGCCGAAAGTTGCCCCTACCATGCGGGATCGCGAATCTCATCCGAAGATTGCTTTACGTACATAAAGCCTAATCTCTAACATGCGTAATGCAATGGGGATAGTGTACGTAATGTTGTGCCAGTAACGCACGTAAGATTCGATTAATACATTAAGTTAAAATATTACATTTAATCCTTATAACATGACTTACATTTAGACTCACTCAGCAATTTCTCGGGGAACAAGATGTTGGCCACCGTCATATTCGCACCGATAATTGCTCAACAACATCCAGGTAAGTCACTGACATATCATCAACATCATAAATTCACAACAAAAAACAAATAAGTACTTTCAAGATTTTACACGTCACAACACGGTCTACATATAATACATATAAAATTAAATGCATCGCGATGGAGCACAATATTTAATCTCTAAAACGAGGTACAAAGTTTTAAACAACATGGAATACTCGTAGTATTACACCTGCTCACTAACAGGAGATTGAATCATATCTTAGTGTATAGTAAAGGCTGCTAAATGCCCATATAGTCCGCACTTCGAGGTTGACTCAATGATTAAGAAATGAGTCTAACTACTCCAATGACAAACTAAAAGTCACAGGCACATCTCTTACTGAACCCTCAAGTCAAAGGTCCACGTATACTATCACAACCTTTCGATTCGTCATCGACTCTCCAAGAGTGAATACCGTGTGACTGAATCAAGTATGAGTCGTTTTCGAGTATACTGGTCCCACCAATATACCTATAACTAGTGCTGTCAAGACATGCACATGTCATAGTATTATACAAGTCTTACTCAAAACTTAATGCCTAATTAAGTTTATCGACTTACAAACGGTTTACGTAAATAAGCCCTAAATACTTCCATTGCACTTCTCTCTTATCCGATAACGAGAGTGAAATATTCGCTCTTATTTACATGTACTTGACTTCAATGTTTACCAAATCAAGAATGCATTTGAAATACAATAAATAGTGAATAAATCATATTGCCTTTTATTGATAATTTCATAATTACAAGTACAATGCCTCTTCTCTCTCATCCCCTGAGTGGCATTCGAGTGCATATTCCTAACAATCTCCCACTTTCACTCAATGCCATACATCATGGTATCCAATACCCAGGTTCTTCAGATGTCTTTCCAAAACAGCCTGACATAACAGTTTAGTCAGCGGGTCAGAGACATTGTCTTCTAGGTCTACTCTTTGCAACGAAATATATCCTTTTTCAACCATCTCTCGAATGATGTGATACTTTCTCTCTATATGCTTGGTGTTGTGGTGAGCCCTTGGCTCCTTGGCTTGGGCGATAGCTTTATCATTATCACAGAATAGTGATATAGGCAGCTCCGCATTAGGCACCAATTGAAGTCCTTGCACAAACTCCTGCATCCAAAATGCCTCCTTGCTAGTCTCTGAGGCAGCTTGATACTCTGCTTGGCAGGTGGAATCTGTAGTAGCGCTTTGCTTAGAGCTTCTCCAAGATACTGCTCCTCCATTGAGAGTAAACAAATACCCAGATGTCGACTTAGAGTCGTCCTTCTCTCCTTGAAAATCAGAATCGGTGAATCCAATCACCTTCAGTTCTCCACCACCGTAAGTAAGAACCATATCTCTAGTCCTTCTTAAGTATTTGAGAATGTTCTTAACGTCAGTCCAGTGTTCCCGTCCGGGTTTGCTTGAAATCGACTTACCACACTCACAGCATAGGCTAAGTCCGATCTCGTACATAACATAGCATACATGAGGATACCCACTACCGAGGCATAGGGTACCTTACTTATCTCTCTTTTGTCTTACTCACTTTGAGGACACATTTTCTTGGTGAGATGAATTCCATGTCGCATGGGAAGGAAATCTCTTTTAGAATCATCCATTTGAATATTCTTATGATCTTATCTACATAGAGGGCTTGGGAAAGTCCTATCTTTATTCGTGGCCTATCTCTGTAAAGACGGATCCCTAGAATATATGAAGCTTCTCCCAAGTCTTTCATGGAGAACGTTTTAGAAAGCCAAGCTTTCACAGTGCTGAGCATTTCTACGTTATTTCCCATAAGTAGAATATCATCTACATATAGTACTAAGAATACAATGTTGCTCCCACTGACCTTTTTGTAAACACACGGATCTTCCTCATTTTGCAAGAAATCAAAGTCCTTGACTCCTTCGTCAAATCGAAGGTTCCAACTCCGAGAAGCTTGCTTCAGCCCATAAATGGCTCGTTACAGCTTACACACCTTATGAATATTAGCTTTGGACACAAAACTCTTAAGCTGTTCCATATAGATTTCCTCCTCGAGGTATCCATTTAGAAAAGCCGTTTTGACGTCCATTTGCCATATTTCATAACCGTAATGGGCAGCAATGGCAAGCATCATGCGAATCAACTTGATCATAGCTACGAGCGAGAAGGTATCATGATAATCGATCTCTTCCCTTTGGGTATAACATTTCGGCTTGGTGTTCCGTGATTTTAGAATAATCTCATAGTTAATTAGCGAACCAAGGGCGCTAAAATCAAGATTATTGAGATCTTTCGATTCCATTATCTTCGTAATCGTTCCATCCCATTCCCGAGGTAGTGATTTTAGGATCTTTTTTACTTTTTCACTACTCGAAAGGGGTTTTCCAAAACAAGCCAATCCATTCGTAATGACCGAAAATCGGTCGAGCATTATAGTAATGGATTCGTCGTCTTTCATTTGGAATAGCTCATATTCGTGGAGAAGCGTGTTTATTTTCGTCTCCTTGACTTGGTTTGTGCCTTCATGTGTAACTTATAGCATTTTCGATATTTCCTTGGCACTATTACATGAGGATATCCGGTTTTGTTCTTCCAAATTTAAGGTACAATAAAGAAGTTGAGTTGCCTTACAATTTTGATGGTCATTTTTCCAATCGGAATCATCACTCTTCGAAAGTTTTAAGCATACCATTGGAATTCATTGGAATTTTTGGACCAAGACAGATTACTTTCAATAGCTCGATGTCGTAGACTCGAATGAATATCGACATCTTCTTTTTCCGTGTCATGAAGTTCGATCCATCAAAGAATAGTGGTCGGTTCAAGGCAAGACCTTCGACCGGTGCAATTTGAAATGCCATAGGATCTTCTCTCCTCGGATGTTAAGCTGCTTCAAGGAGTACCGCTCTGATACCAATTGTTGTTATATATTCGGTATATGCGCTATTGTGTGGAAGCGTATTTAAAGGTGCAGAAAATAAATCGACACAGTATTTATAGAGGTTCGGCCAAACGTGCCTACGTCCTATCTTCGTATCTTTTTCAATAGGATTAAGATCAACCTCTGCACCTCTCTTCTATCAGTCGAGGGATTACCGTTACAATTCTCGTCTTCTATCGGTCCGAAATAAACCGCAATTCACTTGTCTTTTTGTCGGTCCGAGTTAAACCGTTTCCTTTTCTATCGAACAAAGAATCAACCTATCTAGCTTTATATGGGTACTAGACAAACCTCATGTGGATATATATTGTGATTCTAACAATGTCGGATCCTTGATCCTAATAACACCGAATCCAATCCTATCCTTTTTTTCCTCTCGTTTATGAGTTATCGTGTATAACACTCAAACTTTTATCAATATAAGCTCAAATCCAATAACGATAGAATGTATAACAATGTCTAATCAATATCTCGATTGCTTGAAGTTGTTGTAGGTTCAAT
Organism: Orobanche coerulescens; assembly: GCA_033398695.1. Lineage (NCBI taxonomy): Eukaryota > Viridiplantae > Streptophyta > Magnoliopsida > Lamiales > Orobanchaceae > Orobanche > Orobanche coerulescens. The sequence continues at coordinate 13,288,686 of CM065819.1, forward strand.
ACCATAGAAAGTGGTATTTATAGGATCCAAAACCTCAACTAGCTGTTAGCTCCTACTGCCTTCATTACGTACGTTACAGCACCTCCATTACGTACGTTAAGTTCATTACGTATGTTAGCTCAAAGGTTTTACGCACGTTATGTATAGTGTAAATCAGTCTAGTAGCTCCTGTCTTCTTCTTTACGTACATTATCCTCTTCCCATTTACGTACGTTATATGTAGTCAAAATATCCATTGATATGATGAAGTATGCCATGATGTCACAACGGTCACATAGTTTGAATTCTGATTCAAACTCTTCAATACGCACGTTAACAATAACGTGTTACGTATGTTAGGCTTTGACCATTACGTACATTATGCTACTTGCATTGCGTATGTTATTTATGTTCTGTCCATCTTTTTTGCGTCTTCGACTTCTTCATTGTTTTGATTTGCCTCCTTATTGTTTTTCTTTGTTTAACAACTAATCATCAAAATTCGATAATGAATATTTGGAAGAAAATATTCCAACAATCTCTCTCTTTTTTATGATTACAAAACAACACTCTCGATTGGGATAAACCTGCAAAATAATATATATATATATATATATATATATATATAAACACGAATCAAAGTTTTCGGCTTTGTTCGTTTCGTTAGTTTCCATCTCTCATCTTTTCTTTTTCTCCTTTTCAACTTCTTCTCATTTTTCAATTCTTCATCTTTTTGACTTTCTTCGTCTTTTCTTTTCTCCTTTCATGATTCGTATATATTTTTATTTTTCTCGTCCTTCTTCCATGATACTTTCTCTCATTCTTTTATTTTTCTCCCTTTATACCATTCTTCTTTTATATCATTCTTCTGCCCCTTTTTGTTATCAGCAAAAAGTGTATATAAACGAAAATAAAATAAAATCATGATAAATATGCATAAAGGGTAAACTCTCCCTGACAAATATATCTACCCATTAAAAAAAACAACTCCCCCTAAGTTAAATAATAATTTCAAAAATATCAATGATAAGGATACCAATTGATGAAATATTTAATTTTGATTTTTTGGGACCCAATTGGTTTTTCTTTTGACAAATAGACGATACTTGAAATAGTGGTTCCTTTAGGAATCCAAACCTTTTTAATTTTTATCGTCCGATGTGGGATTTTGCACTTTGAAATATGATGCCCAATTTTTAAACATTTATCACAACGGGATATTTTCAAATTTAAGAATTCGGTTTAAAAATTTCATTTGAATCTTAACCCATGTTTATTCAAAGTATATTTTTGAACCGAGAGTATATTTTAAATTCCGAGATAAAATTTGTTCGTCAAAACTTTAAGTTCATCTTGAATTTTCAAAAGATCATTCTTTAAATTATTTTTTATTTCAAGACATTTTGAATGATCGGTCTCGATAAATTTCTCTTTTTCAAGAATTTTGGAAATTTCGGTTTCCAATTATTTATTTTTAGATTAAAGGGATTTAATTTCAGATAAAGGATTTTGAAAATCGGTATGCAATAATTCGAATGCTTCAAATAATTCGTCTTGAGACGATGTATTAACCTGGCTTTCGACGTCCCTTTCGTCGAATGTACTTCTTGCCATGAGTGCGAGATTATTTTGGATATATTCATCATCGTCGTATTCGTCACTCCACATGGCAATTAAGACTTCCTTCTTTGAAGTTGATGCTCGACAATTTTTTGCAAAGTGTCCTAGTTTACCATATATTCGACAGTTGTTGTCGTATTTCTTAGATTTGCCCGATTTGATGTCCTTCTTTCTCTAGTTTAATAAGTTTTGAAACTCATTTATATTCTTGGCATAGTATGTTGATTCTTCATCACTTTCATCGACCGAGATTTCTTCTTTGCGAGACATCTTAGCTTTCATATCTATCGATTTTTCTTTCGGCTTCGGCTTGGTGTTCCGTGATTTTAGAATAATCTCATAGTTAATTAGCGAACCAAGGGCGCTAAAATCAAGATTATTGAGATCTTTCGATTAAATTATCGTCGTAATCGTTCCATCCCATTCCCGAGGTAGTGATTTTAGGATCTTTTTTACTTTTTCACTACTCGAAAGGGGTTTTCCGAAACAAGCCAATCCATTCGTAATGACCGAAAATCGGTCGAGCATTATAGTAATGGATTCGTCGTCTTTCATTTGGAATAGCTCATATTCGTGGAGAAGCGTGTTTATTATCGTCTCCTTGACTTGGTTTGTGCCTTCGTGTGTAACTTCTAGCATTTTCCATATTTCCTTGGCACTATTACATGAGGATATCCGGTTTTGTTCTTCCAAATTTAAGGCACAATAAAGAAGTTGAGTTGCCTTACAATTGTGATGGTCATTTTTCCAATTGGAATCATCACTCTTCGAAAGTTTTAAGCATACCATTGGAATTCATTGGAATTTTTTGACCAAGACAGATTACTTTCAACAGCTCGATGTCGTAGACTCGAATGAATATCGACATCTTCTTTTTCCATGTCATGAATGTAATACCCGGATTTTCAGTATAAATTTTTCGCATTATTTTATCTGAGATATACTGTATAGTTTGGTATCTATACAGTATGGATAAAATAAATTGAGAACCGAGACAGTTATACTGGTATGATTATCGTTTTTGATTGACAGATATATTCAGGATATGTTGTATCACGTTGAACTGATTTGGATGTCAGGTATATTGTATGAGAATATTTTTGGGTTGAGTATATATGTATTCAGTATGCCGTATGTTCGTATCCAGTATGTCGAGACGTTGGACAGGAACAGTTGAATTTTTGGCTAAGTATAAAAGCCATTACGTATGTTAAGCCTTTGAGCTTACGTGTAACACCCCCAATTCCTATTGGGTTATTACAGTGCCGTGGACCCCACGCCAGGAGATCCACCAGGCGAACATGACTAAAATACATTAAATTAAACAACAAGGGAAAATCATAGTCCCTACCATGATATCCGACACAATATTCCGATAAGGAATTTCAACGACAACGATGGATCTACATGGCCAAAAATAAAATACAACAACATCCACGAGCATCTGCTCGGGTAATACATAATGACAATGACTAACAAACTGGAGAACACTCCAACTGACTGACCAACATGAACAACTCGGACTAGTATCGCTCGAATGCCTCGTCGCCATCATCATGCCCCTGTGTCTCAACTCTCTCCTCGCAAACACCTAAAACATGAAAACATGTTCCGCCCCCACGGGGTCAGTCATCCAGATAATGAACATCAAATACATGTATAACATGATATGCATCCAAATGCAGAATGAAGAGATACAATGATAATAATAATACGAGATGCTCACAACCCAATGTAAGAACCGAGCATTCGTGAAACACTATGCCCACGGCATACTATTAATACCTGCTCAACATGTTAGAACATAACTGCCCAACGGCGAATCATAATCACAGAGTACCACAATGAATTACACGACATGAACCAAACCAGAACTGAATTAATTATGAATCACAATGCCCGAAGGCTCCAATGAAATTACCAAGACAATCACAAAGGCCTGAAAGCCGCTCAGCCGAAGCTGTCAAATATCACAAGCACATGAAACCGGAACAGCCCAAAGCTGTAGTTAATGAGGGATAATAAGATCATAACCATGACCGTGACCTACTGAGCTGTAGGTGTTGGGAAGCCAACCGCGAAGGTTCAAGCCCCAAGCTTACCCATAAGTGTAATATCCGCAAATTCGATTTCCGGTAATTTTTCTTTTTTGGCGAAAGTCCGTTTTGACGACTTGCTTGGGACCATTTTGTCATCCTGAGAATGATTAATTCTACACCTTTTGACATCCGAGTTTGTTCGGAGTCGTTTTGTTGAGTTCCGTGCTTTTTAGCGACTTTTCCGCTCTTGAGTCGATTCTTGCGAATCTCGTTCGAAACTGCTGTTTCGAGTTTCTTGTAATCCGTTTAACTTTTTTAGACGTGTTATGAACTTCGATTTGGTTATTCGATCACGTATCGTGATTTTCGGGCGTTTTGGGCCATTTTGTAATTTACCCAAAGTTATGGGTATCCGTATCTGTACTTGCTGTCTCGACTCTTTTCTTGGTAGCATATGATTAATTATTGTATTATGTTTTAATATCGGGTCGTTGATGTTGCCCTCGAGCTTTTCGTCTTGTTCATTCCGTATGTTTTCGGAAAATCGAGTCGTCGGGTCGTGGCGGCCGAGCAGCTGGCCGGACCGGTGCAGCACTGTCGGAAGTGCTGGGCACTGGCCGAGAAGGCACGGCAGGAACCGGCGTAGCGCGCGCTATGGACGGGAGGTTGCGCGCGCTAGCTCGGCAGTGTAGCGCACGCTGTCGAGTCAGCCCAGCGTACGCTATCGGGTCTGGGCAGAGGGGTTCTAAGGTTCTGGACTCGGGTAGGATCGGCAGATAGCGCACGCTACTGTTGGTCGTGGCGCACGCTAACCGGCAGGGATAGCGCACGCTGTCGGCCGACTAGCGTACGTTACCTGGGCGAGCTTGTTAGTCCAGAGGCTACTGGACAGGTCGGCTAGCGCGCGCAGGCTTCCGGCCGTAGCGCACGCTAGCGGGGGTCGGCCGGACAAGTCATGGTCGGCAGGATTGGTCGGTGGTGCCGGGTCATGCGGGCCCTGGCCGAGAGTGACGGGCCGATACTGGCCGATAGCGCACGCTAGTCCAGGAAGGCTAGCGCACGCTAGTTCCGGCCCAGTATATAAATGACAGAGCATCCACTTTTTCATTCGTTTTTCATTTCCTTCCTTCTCTGTCCGCGGCTGGCGATTCGGAGGTGACGAAGCCATGTTGTTTAACAACAAATCCATGAAGTTCTTGAGGTTATATCATTGATCAATCATCCTATAACATCCTTCGATCCAGCGAATAAAGGTTAGATCTTTAGAACCCTACTTTTGGGGAAATTTGGGGGTTTTCGCGTTTTTGTCCGATTCATTCCGTTTTGTTGATTAATTCATGATGAATATGATTAATCTTGTTGGTATTCTTAGTTTCCCTACGGATTCATGGTATATTTCGTGATTTTTATGGAATCGAGAGGGTTTGGTTGTGGTCCGCCCTCGTTGTCATTTTTATACGAATATACATGAATCGTAGGCGGGTTTTCCGGTGTATTCCAATTCCGTATTTATTTAGAATTGGTTGTGATTGTATTATTCGAATCGTTAGGTTCGGTTTCGATGGTTCTTAGCATTCGTCGGTGATTTTCCTTTCCGTTCGTTGCGTCGTCGACTATTCAAGGCAAGTATATATTTATGAATGTGCGTTCTCGACTTTGAAAGTATGAAATATTAATGGCATGATTATTTCTATCCACTTTGGGGAGGGCCGACGGGTCCCCTAAGGGTTTCGTAGCCTCTGGTGCGATTCCACGGATGATATGAACGAACCACTTTGGGGCGGGCCGACAGGTCCCCTAAGGGTTCCGTAGCCTCTGGTGCGGTTCCACGGTATTCATATATGTAGATGCGATGCCATGAGATTTAGTTATTCCAGAATACTAGTCTTAAATTGATGAATTGACGGTTACATTTACTTTATTGTCGAGAAGTATTGTGTTTCATACTTGATATACTTGCACTAGCTATTCGACGGTTAACCCCTTTATGGGGGAAATACTTTTTATGTATTTCAGGTTCCAGGAGAGCGGACAGGCAGGTATCGGGTCGGCATGAAGATGGTGGGCAAGAGTGATATTGTGTCTTTCCTCCGGTTATGTTATGAGTTTTCCGTTCAGTGTTGTTGTACTGGAATGGTTATTGAATACTCGAGTATTGTATTTTCAGTTTCCTTGATGTTCCGGCCTGTGTTGCCGAGGTATTGATTTGTATGGTGATGTATATGGTTTCATTGGTTATGGTTTTGAATACCATTTGTATTGTTCTTCATTCCATTGTATGTAGACCTTCTCGGTCAAGTTTTATAGTTCCGCGTATGTTTAGCCTTGTGGGTCACACGTCGGGGCTCACGGCGCTGTAATATACCTTGAATAAATTGGGGGTGTTACAGAATATGGTATCGGAGCTTAGGTTTATGGATACCTAGGCTGTCGGTCTTTTGGGTCGATTTAGTTGTCATTTGCCCACAATATCACTACTCTGCCATCATCACAGTGCGACCGGTACTTGTAAGTCCTCTCACTCTTCTTATATTTTTCTTAATCATTTCGTTTATAGCTTGGTATTCTTGGGAATTGGTCACTTCGAGAATATGCGATTTGGATTATACTTACGCATGTATGTGCCCTTCAGAATGTTGGCTGAAAGTAGGAAGAATCGTGGCCGTGGTCACGGACGTGAACTCTTCCTTGAGATTTGCTAATTGCGATATTTGTGTGAATCGGTATTATGTTGAGACTTTGTTTAGGAGTCGCATGCTAGTATCACGGGAGATCTTCGACTTCGTAGACTTGTAAGTATGTTGTTCGGATTATTCGATAATTCTTGGTGAATTTGAATTTCCGTTGAAATGTTGTTTGTGCGAGTGATTGCAAGTTTCGAGGACGAAACTTATTTTTAAGGGGGGTAGAGTGTAATACCCCGATTTTTCGGATATATTTTTTTTCGTTTATATGTTGGATGTCGTTGATGGATAATTGTGCTTGAGGATGATGTGAACGTATGACAATGTTGTTGAATGCGTATATGTATTCATTGTGCCGTATGATCATTTGGCATGTCGAGATGTTGGTCGAGAATAGCGGAAAATGGTTAAGTACAGCTACGTTAGCGCACGCTACAGGGTATGCCTAGTGCGCGCTAAGATATATACTTAGCGTACGCTACGGTGCATACTTAGCGCACGCTAAGAGGTTCGGTTACGTACGCTAAGGAGGACCCCTAACGTACGTAACGACTTGCTGGGTTAGTTTCGGAAGGTGGCCGACAGGTAGGCCCATGTTGATTTTTATATTCAGTTAGCGCACGCTAACGCATGTTGGTTAGCGCACGCTAGCATCAGATCGCCAATATTGGAATCTTAGCTTTCGGCGGGTGGACCCGGCCATGTTCGACGCGTGTCCAGATAAGGTCAGCGAGTGTTTGTCGTGTAGAGCTAGCGCATGCTAAAACCGTATGATTAGCGCACGCTAATTCCATATCGGTCAAAGGAATCCCGGTAATCGCGGATGCTTTCGGCATGTGGGGGCACGATATTGTAGCAAGTCAACGACGATTAGCGCGCGCTAAGGTCGAGGAATAGCGCACGCTACTGAGCATTTCACTGTAACAAGTCAACGCCTGTTTGCGTATGCTAATGCATGGGCATTACGTACGTTAGATGAATTTTGAAGCAATGTAGTAGCTTCTGGACTGCCCGATAGTGCACGCTATCAAGGAAGTATAGCGCACGCTAGTCATGTAGCGCACGCTAAATATAAGGTCTAGCGCGCGCTAGTGATGTGTTTCATAGAGAGGATAGACGAGTGCTGAGAGGCATTTTGTCCATTCTCCTTCCTTCAGTCAATAGAGAGAGCTTTGGGAAGTACGTGAAGTTCCTAAACATTGAGAGATGATTCTCTTAAACAAGGTTAAGATGGAGAGCTCGGATTTAAGTATTGTTCTTGAAGTTTTTGATGATTCTTGGAATGGAGTTCAATTATTCTTCTTCGTGGTTCGTCCATACAAGGTAATCCTCGTATCCCTTTGATAGTGGTTCGTTTTTTTAAGGATTACTACTTGGGAGGGAGTATGTTGGGAATCGTGTATTTTGATGTTCGTCTTATTTCAATGTAAATGCATAAATTGGACTGTACTTTTATCCGCTGCGTGAGTATTTTGAAATGGCTTTTGGTATTTTGCCAACTGAATTTTATTTTGTAAAACCGATTCCCTAAACTGAGTTTTTGGCATTTTGGCCTTGATCATTTTGACGGTATTTGGAAAATGATTTTTTTTTTAGTATTTGAAAAATATTACCGTCATCGGACTTTTTGGCATTTTTGAAATGATGTGGAAAATTGTGCTTAGCCTGGTAAATCCTTGTGAGAAGGGTTTACAAATGGTAATATTCCTGGAGGATGCAGGGTGTTACAATTATAGTATCATGTGATAATGTTATACGAGATTTATTAGAATTGTAATAAGAGATTTCGGATGTTGATATGATTATTGAGATCTTCTTCATATGATGATAATGGTTTTGTTGCGATTCTTGAGGTTGTATGAATGGCATGATGAAGAAAATGGTAACATGGAGATATATACCTCGGATATGTTGTTCTGAACGTGATTTCGGATATTTCATGTTCTTGAAGAACTCTTGAATTATACGAGGTGATGAAAATTTTTAAGAAGTGTTGATGTTTTGAAAATGAATATGGAATATTCATATCTAGAGCTAAATTATGTGTTTGAAATAATATTCGTATAGGAATACGAATGTGATTATGAGTTTGATGAGACTATTTTCATCCCTGAATTTGGAAGCCCATACGTATGGAGCAAATGTTCAAGTCGAATGATTGGATTGTTTGACAACCTTTTTAATATGATTATCTATTGTTTTGAACCAGTCCGATGGTTCGAATTGATGACGGTCATAAGTAAATTTTAACGATGGATTTACGAGAAGGGAACCTTGTCAATTCGTATTTAAGAATTGAGTGTGGAACATTTAGACCCTTATTGTTATTCCGAATTGGTTGCTGATATGATCATCATATTTTGACTCATATTGTGGACAGGATTTGTAAGTGTCTGAGTTGGATTGTTCAGACTGTGATTAGTCAAGATATGGTGAAGTGGTTGAGTTTGTGGTTTGGTGGTATTGATATTGGTCATCATCGAACCTGTTGATTATTAATCCTTCGTTTTACAATAAGATATGATGTTTGATCATGGATTATGACTGTTGTGTTGCGGTTGAGGTTGAAGAGTTCGTAGATTACCTTGGTCGGGACTGAGGAACTCGTAAGACGAAATCAACTGAATTGGTAACAGTTCGTTGTATTGATATCGAGGCAAGTTTTATACTTGTACTAATCAATGAGATTAATGTTATCGTGTAGGTGTACGAATGTGTGTATCATTTCGAGACTTGGCCTCTTTATGATTGTATTGATATCAGGGGATTGTTTGATACGACACCCGTCGACAAATTATGCCAAATGTTATTGTTGTTCGTAAATGGCCGATTGAAGGCATTGATGTATTCGAATTTCATCTTCATTATCGGTAACTGATTTAAATGTGCCGAGACATCCGTTGTATCGTTGTTATCGAGTTGCCGTTCTAAGGTAATCAAAGTATTGAATCGGGACTGCCGAAGATAGTTCCCATCCGTTGAGTCGTTATCGATTCGTCGTTCTAAGACAATCGAGATATTGAATGGGGATCACCGAGGATAGTGCCCATCTGTGAGTTATTATTGTCGTGTTGGCTGACTCAAGGCAGCACACTATTATTCTTGTGAACTCGGTAATTTTGTGATCGTTGAGGGTGGAGGATTTTCCGAATTGTTGTGTTGTGATTATTGCCCGTGTTAATCGGTCCTTAGGGATTCTGATCCCAGGATGGTTGTTTTGAATATCGTTGGTCGTGTCGATCTTTCATTATTCGTGTGTCATCGTTCACTTGGTGAGTCGTATGATCCGTATTGGATATGTTATCCTTTGAGTTTCGTTGTCATGTTGTATCGTGGCATATCTGGAATCATGTCTGCGTGCCGATTGGTTATGTGTAGGATTTTTATCCAGGCACACGATGGTCATGCGTGGATGTTTTCGCATTGGACCATGCACACGAGACGTAGTTCGTGAGGCTAATTAGGTACATTGTCACACGTAAATTCTAGATTCCGTATACGGGGTGGACATGTGCACGGACACATTTCCGGATCGGGCGTACTATGATGTCCCTCTTGAACCTTATTGTTTGGTCGTTCGTAGTCCATGTTGTATTGGATATGTCCGACGATTTGCGACTGGTTGTTCATACGCTGAGGGGTATGTCCGACAATCAGGTTTACTTCTTTGAGATCTGTATTGTGATGATTTACAGCTTTGGGCTGTTCGACTTTCAGGCCATTGCGATGTATTGGTATTTCTGTTGGAGCCTTCAGACATTGTGATTCGTATTTACTTCAGCGTTGGCTTGGATTACCTTCGGGTAATGTATTGTTGTGTTGCTTGTAACGTTTCGCCGTTGGGCGTAAGTTACGAATTTCTTGTGTATCTCGTTAAGTTTTCCTGGCGGGATATTGCTTCTCCCTGGTTGTTTTAAGTTTCGGGGCAAAACTTCTTTTAAGGAGGGTAGAATGTAATATCGGCAAATTCGATTTCCGGTAATTTTTCTTTTTTGGCGAAAGTCCGTTTTGACGACTTGCTTGGGACCGTTTCGTCATCCTGAGAATGATTAATTCTACACTTTTTGACATCCGAGTTCGTTCGGAGTCGTTTTGTTGAGTTCCGTGCTTTTTAGCGACTTTTCCGCTCTTGAGTCGATTCTTGCGAATCTCGTTCGAAACTGCTGTTTCGAGTTTCCTGTAAGTCCGTTTAACTTTGTTAGATGTGTTATGAACTTTGGTTTGGTTATTCGATCACGTATCGTGATTTTCGGGCGTTTTGGGCCATTTTGTAATTTACCCAAAGTTATGGGTATCCGTATGTGTACTTGCTGTCTCGACTCTTTTCTCGGTCGCATATGATTAATTATTGTATTATGTTTTAATCTCGGGTCGTTGATGTTGCCCGCGAGCTTTTCATCGTGTTCGTTCCGTACATTTTCGGAAAATCGAGTCGTCGGGTCGTGGCGGCCGAGCAGCTGGCCGGACTGGTGCAGCACTGTCGGAAGTGCTGGGCACTGGCCGAGCAGGCACGGCAGGAACCAGTGTAGCGCGCGCTATGGCCGGGAGGTTGCGCGCGCTAGCTCGGCAGTGTAGTGCACGCTGTCGAGTCAGCCCAGCGTGCGCTATCGGGTCTGGGCAGAGGGGTTCTGAGGTTCTGGACTTGGGTAGGATCGGCAGATAGCGCACGCTACTATCGGTTGTGGCGCACGCTAACCGGCAGGGATAGCGCACGCTGTCGACCGACTAGCGTACGTTACCTGGACGAGCTTGTTAGTCCAGAGGCTACTGGACAGGTCGGCTAGCGCGCGCAGGCTTCCGGCCGTAGCGCACGCTAGCGGGGGTCGGGCGGACAAGTCATGGTCGGCAGGATTGGTCGGTGGTGCCGGGTCATGCGGGCCCTGGCCGAGAGTGCTGGGCCGATACTGGCTGATAGTGCACGCTAGTCCAGGAAGGCTAGTGCACGCTAGTTCCGGCCCAGTATATAAATGACAGAGCAGCCACTTTTTCATTCGTTTTTCATTTCCTTCCTTCTCTGTCCGCGGCTGGCGATTCGGAGGTGACGAAGCCATGTTGTTTAACAACAAATCCATGAAGTTCTTGAGGTTATATCATTGATCAATCATCCTATAACATCCTTCGATCCAGCGAATCAAGGTTAGATCTTTAGAACCATACTTTTGGGGAGATTTGGGGGTTTTCGCGTTTTTGTCCGATTCATTCCGTTTTGTTGATTAATTCATGATGAATATGATTAATCTTGTTGGTATTCTTATTTTCCCTACGGATTCATGGTATATTTCGTGATTTTTACGAAATCGAGAGGGTTTGGTTGTGGTCCGCCCTCGTCATTTTTATACGAATATACATGAATCGTAGGCGGGTTTCCGGGTGTATTCCAATTCCGTATTCATTTAGAATTGGTTGTGATTGTATTCTTCGAATCGTTAGGTTCGGTTTCGATGGTTCTTAGCGTTCGTCGGTGATTTTCCTTTCCGTTCGTTGCGTCGTCGACTATTCAAGACAAGTATATATTTATGAATGTGCGTTCTCGACTTTGAAAGTATGAAATATTAATGGCATGATTATTTCTATCCACTTTGGGGAGGGCCGACGGGTCCCCTAAGGGTTTCGTAGCCTCTGGTGCAATTCCACGGATGATATGAACGAACCACTTTGGGGCGGGCCGACAGGTCCCCTAAGGGTTCCGTAGCCTCTGGTGCGGTTCCACGGTATTCATATATATATTGATGCGATGCCATGAGATTTAGTTATTCCAGAATACTAGTCTTAAATTGATGAATTGACGGTTACATTTACTTTATTGTCAAGAAGTATTGTGTTTCATACTTGATATACTTGCACTAGCTATTCGACGGTTAACCCCTTTATGGGGAAAATACTTTTTATGTATTTCAGGTTCCAGGAGAGCGGACAGGCAGGTATCGGGTCGGCATGAAGATGGTGGGCAAGAGTGATACTGTGTCTTTCCTCCGGTTATGTTATGAGTTTTCCATTCAGTATTGTTGTACTGGAATGGTTATTGAATACTCGAGTATTGTATTTTCAGTTTCCTTGATGTTCCGGCCTGTGTTGCCGAGGTATTGATTTGTGTGGTGATGTATATGGTTTCATTGGTTATGGTTTTGAATACCATTTGTATTGTTCTTCATTCCATTGTATGTAGACCTTCTCGGTCAAGTTTTATAGTTCCGCGTATGTTTAGCCTTGTGGGTCCCACGGCGGGGCTCACGGCGCTGTAATATACCCTGAATAACTTGGGGGTGTTACAATAAGGTCATAAACACGACCGTGACCTACTGAGTTGTAGGTGTTTGGAAGCCAACCGCGAAGGTTCAAGCCCCAAACTTACCCATAAGGTCATAAACACGACCGTGACCTACTGAGTTGTAGGTGTTGGAAGCCAACCGTGAAGGTTCAAGCCCCAAACTTACCCATAAGGTCATAAACACGACCGTGACCTACTGAATTGTAGGTGTTGGGAAGCCAACCTCGAAGGTTCAAGCCCCAAACTTACCCGTAAGGTCATAAACACGGCCGTGACCTACTTAGTTGTAGGTGTTGGGAAGCCAACCGCGAAGGTTCAAGCCCCAAACTTACCCATAAACACTAGCCGAGACTAGCCTCCAAAATATAATTAATCACAAATGACAACGATTCGTAGATTACTGAATTCACGAGAAGGATAGTGTGCTACCTTGAATCGGCCAACACGATAATGATGACTCACGGATGGGCATCGTACTCGACAGTCCCAATTCAATACCTCGATCACCTTAGAATGGCCAACCGATAACAATGGTGCAGCGGATGATTTAATATCTCGATTGCCTTATAACGGTCAATCAATAACAATGATACAATGAATGGTTGATCACCTCGATTGTCTTAGAACAGCTAATCGATGACAATGATACAATGAATGACTGAGCACCTCGATTGCCTTAGAACGGCTAATCGATGACAATGATACAATAAATGACTGAGCACCTTGATTGCCTTAGAACGGATAATCGATGATAATGATACAATGAATGATTGAACTTCTCGATTGCCTTATAACGGCTAATCAATAACAATGATACAATGAATGATTGAACTCCTCGATTGCCTTAGAACGGCTAATCAATGACAATGATACAATGAATGATTGAACTTCTCGATTGCCTTAGAACGGCTAATCGATAACAACGATACAATGAATGATTGAAATCCTCGATTGCCTTAGAACGGCTAATCGATGACAATGATACAACGAATGATTGAACTCCTCGATTGCCTTAGAACGGTCAATCGATAACAATGATACAATGAATGATTGAACTCCTCGATTGCCTTAGAACGACTAATCAATGACAATGATACAATGAATGATTGAACTTCTCGATTGCCTTAGAACGGCTAATCAATAACAACGATACAATGAATGATTGAAATCCTCGATTGCCTTAGAACGGCTAATCGATGACAATGATACAATGAATAATTAAACTCCTCGATTGCCTTAGAACGGTCAATCGATAACAATGATACAATGAATGATTGAGCACCTCGATTGCCTTAGAATGGCTAATCGATGACAATGATATAATGAATGATTGAACTGTAACGCCCCAAACTAGGCGGATATTACAGTGCCGTGAATCCCCGACTGGGACCCACCAGGCAAATGAAAATGATGAATTACGCAGGGTAAATGTAGTACCAAACCACATTACAACAATAATTACTCCGATGAGGAGTTTCATACAACACATCCAGGATATTTCAGAATACATGTATATTTTATATGGAGATAAAATATACAACACTAAGTGAAATGAGTATTCGAACGGAATGTCTGCAGCGGAATAAATGAAGGAAACATAATGACTGAATTAAATGACTGAAAGGACTGGGGCCCCCTTCTAGTATCATTGGGACTCATCGCCGTCAATGTGCTCTCCCTGTGCCTTTGCCTTGCCATGACCTGAGAAACAAATATCCCCAAACGGGGTCAGTTATACAGAACAACAATCCTCAAGAGTTGAATAAACACAATCATATAAATATGTAGTATAAACCACAAGTTCGATCAAAATGAAACGGTTAGATTCTAACCAAATCTTATTGAAAACATACGCAATCAAACATGCTGTATGAATCAACTAACAGTACGGCTCAAAGGGTGGCGCCACACTACGCCCGGGATGGAAATGTGTCCGTGCACAAGCCACCAACGAGTATCGATCGAATACCCGCGTGGTCTTGTACCTAATCAGTCTCACGAAGCAATCGACTCGTGTGCACAGTCCAATGTGAGTCCAACAACCAACACACGACATAAATGTGCCCGACATGAAAATCCTACACATACCAACTGGCACGCCAGTATGACCCGGAATGCCACGATATAACAAAAGTGACATCGGAAACGAATAATGACTCACCGAGATAAAATGATAGTGAAATGAATGATAGCTCAATGAAATGATTGGAACCGTCGTTCCTTGTGACTGAAGTGATTAATTGACAATGACAAGTTTTAATACGGTTAACACAATGATGAATGAGTTACGATTATGAATGAACAACAACAAAAGGAAATGAATATCCTTTTAACTGAGTAAGAATCAACTTACACAATACCGGTGACGATTATCCTTCCACGAACAACGTCCTAATTGAGATATCGGTCGCTCGAACAACCTTGAATTATACAATATCCAACAACCCGTTCAATATACGAATCAAACACGAATATAACGAAATCAAAACGTCGATACGAGTAAACTAAGTTCATTGGGGAATTATATCGAATACGTTGTGGCCAAACTCCGATTGTTTACAATCAAATCTCAATGAGCCACTATCAAATCCCCCAAGAAGTGTTTCAAACCAACAAACATCTTCCAAATGATCAATAATCCAAAATGAATATCCGAAAACGTGATTATAACGACAATTAATCGAAAACCCCCAATTTCAACTCGATATTCAAAGTGTTCTTGAAAAATCCCTCAATAATCCAATGAATCCTTATACAAACTCATAATCATATACATATCCCTTCATATAACATGATTATAACGTCCAAAACATCATATCTCAACACAAAATCGAAGTCCAAGGTGTTGAAGAAATTACCTCTTGAAGATCCAACTACTTTGATCCGATGAACACGAGTTAAAACAAGTATCCAAGCTTCCCAAATGAATGAAGATGATGAAAATTACACACTCAAGTGATTGATGATGGCAAAATCTCTCCCTCAACCCACTCTCTTGGATAAAAGAAGAAAAGGAATGAAAATGAGGAAGAATGTCCCGGCCGAGTCCTTAAATACTGCCGGAAGTTACGGCCGTAACTCGGCCCTCTTACGGCCGTAACATTCCAAGTCAACGGCCTTACGGCCATAACCGGCCAACTCATACGGCCGTAACTCGGCTTCGTCCGAAAGCCTGCCGACAGACTTACGGACGTAACTGCTCCTGAGTTACGGGCGTAACCCGCCTTCGTCAAAAACATCCGCTGACATCCTTACGGCCGTACCCGCACACCTTACGGCCGTAACTCGGATGATACGGCCGTATCCGGACAACCTTACGGGCATAACCCGCCTTCGTCAAAAATGGCCAGACATCCTGCCTGCAGCGTACGGACGTATCCAGCCAAGCCTTACGGCCATACCTGCCTCGACTTACGGCCGTATGCCGCAACCCTTACGGCCGTAAGTCACCCTTGGTCGACAACACCCGAAATTTACGAACACCACTAACGGCCGTATCCAACCCTCCTTACGGCTGTAACTCACCTTCGGCCAAAATGCCTAGGCAGCCTGCTGGACCACGTACGGCCGTAACCGGCCAGCCTTACGGCCGTACCCGCTGAACTTACGACCGTATCCCAGAACCTTACGGCCGTAACTCAATGCTGGCCAAGGTGAATAAATCCGATAACTCCGATTCCTCGCTACGACTGATGAATGATCCGACATACCATACGAATGTGGAAGTGAACAAGTCTAACACGAGCCAAAGATGATACTCCCAGTACAAGGCTATCAATCACAATGAAAATGATAATACTCCCGTCTCGATCTAAAAACGGAGATAAAATGACGATCGGTAACTGATATACGATTACAACATGCCAACATTGAACGCAAATGAGTGATTCATGAATGATGAGTGATTATTAATGAGTGAAAATTACTGAGTGACAATTACAGACTGATAATTACTGAATGAAAATGAATGAATCACAACCGGGTATTACATACTCCCCCCTTAAAAAGAGTTTCGTCCCCGAAACTAAGGGTCAAACAACTCGGGATAACTCTCCCGCATACTCTCCTCGGTTTCCCAAGTGGCCTCTTCGACTCCGTGTCTGGACCACTGAATCTTGACCAAAGGGATCGTCTTATTCCTCAACTGTTTGATTCGCCGCTCCAACACTTGTACAGGACGCTCCTCGTACGAATGATCATCCGCGATCTCGATTTCGTCGAACTCAAGTATGTGACTCGGGTCGGCAACATACTTCCGCAACTGAGAGACGTGAAACACATTATGAATTCGGCTCAATGCCGGAGGCAAAGCCAATCGATAAGCTAACTCGCCTACTCGATCCAAAATTTCAAACGGTCCAATGAATCTCGGACTCAACTTCCCCCGTTTTCCGAAACGGAAATTACCTCGACTCGGGGATACCTTGACCAATACGTGGTCACCCGTCTCGAACTCTAGTGGTCGACGACGATTATCTGCATATGATTTCTGTCGACTCTGAGATGTCAACATACGACTCTTGATCAAAGCTACCTTCTCCCGGGTGGCTATAAGCATATCGGTCTTGGTGCCGATTGATTCTGACAAGTCATCCCAACACAAAGGAGATCGACAACGACGACCGTACAAGGCCACGTAAGGTGCCATCTTAATGGAGGCATGCCAACTATTATTATACGTGAACTCGATCAGTGGTAGTTGGGCTTCCCAATCGTCCTTCCAATCGAGGACGCATGCCCTCAACATGTCCTCTAATGTCTGAATAGTCCTCTATGATTGTCCGTCGGACTGAGGATGAAATGCGGTACTGAGATTGAGATGAGTTCCCATAGCACGATGAACTGATTTCCAAAAATGAGACACAAATCGTCCGTCACGATCGGAAACGATACTCTTAGGAGTATCGTGCAGTCTCACTATCTCCTTGATGAACAACTGAGCTAGTCTCTCGGGACCCCATGTATCCTTGATCTCAAGGAAATAAGCTGATTTAGTTAAGCGGTCCATAATCACCCAGATCGTATTCATGCCACGACGACTCGTCGGCAAACTCGTGATGAAGTCCATAGAAATGTCTTCCCACTTCCACTCCGGAATAGGGAGAGGTTTCAAAGATACCCTTGATCGCCGATGTTCAATCTTAACTTGTTGTGAGTTAAGCATCTCGAAACAAATTCTGCGACTTCTCGCTTCATATTACTCCACCAGTAATTTTGTTTCAAGTCCTTGTACATCTTGCTGGACCCCGGATGAACAGAATAAGGGGTAGCATGCGCTTCTCTCAAAATCGAGTTTTTCAACTCGTCATTCGCCGGTATGCACAACCGATTCTTAAATCTCAAAAGTCCATCCTCGTGGACCACGAATCCAGGGGCTTTCCCCTGAGCCACATCCTCACGGATGCGCAACAATGAAGGGTCTGAACTCTGATTCTCTCTGATTACCTCCTCAAGTGACGATGAAATCTCCAACATACAAAGTTGTCCCTGAATTCGCTGGAGCCAGACCTCGATCTCGGGTCTAAGGAATTCCTGCTGAAGCTCCTTCTAAACTGTTAAACGAGCAAGCATCTGCTCCTGCACGGTCTTACGACTCAAGGCGTCGGCGACAACGTTCGCCTTGCCCGGGTGGTAAAGGATCTCGATATCATAATCTTTGATTAGTTCTAACCACCGCCTCTGTCGCATATTTAACTGCTTCTGAGTAAATATATACTTTAAACTCTTATGATCGGTGAATATCTGACAGGTAACGCCATAAAGATAATGACGCCAAATTTTCAAAGCGAACACCACGGCTGCTAGCTCCAGATCGTGAGTCGGATATTTAACCTCGTAAGGTCTCAATTTCCATGAAGCATAGGCAATAACCTTTCCATTCTGCATGAGCACACATCCGAGACCCTGTCCGGACGCATCACTATAAACCACAAATCCCTCCGTCCCCTGTGGCAAGGAAAGTACAGGTGCTGATATTAACCGGCTCTTGAGTTCCTCAAAACTCCGTTGACACGCGTCGGACCACGTGTATTTCTTATCCTTTCGCAAAAGGTTCGTCAAGGGTTGAGCGATTATAGAAAATCCTTCCACAAACTGCTGATAATAACCCGCTAATCCGAGAAAACTTCGGATTTCCTTAACATTCTTCGGAGGTAACCAATCTCGGATAGCCTCCGTCTTCTGAGGGTCGACACGAACTCCATCTGATGAAATTACATGTCCGAGAAAAGTCACTTCGGACATCCAGAACTCACATTTGGAAAACTTTCCATAAAGTTGCTCTCGTCTCAACACGTCGAGAACCTGATGAAGATGAACCTCGTGTTCCTCTCGGCTACGAGAATAAATCAGAATGTCGTCGATGAAGACAACAACAAACTGATCCAAAAAGACGATGAAAACCCGATTCATTAACTCCATGAATACCGCAGGTGCATTAGTCAATCCAAACGGCATAACCACAAACTCATAATGACCATAGCGTGTTCGAAACGCCGTCTTCGCGATATCCGACTCTCGAATCCGTAACTGATGATAGCCAGATCTTAAGTCGATCTTGGAAAATACTGAAGCTCCCTGAAGTTGATCTAAGAGATCATCAATACGAGGTAAAGGATACTTATTCTTGATCGTCACCCGGTTCAATTCCGGTAATCAATACACAAACGGAGCGAACCATCCTTCTTCTTGACAAGCGACCTTTGGTGCTCCCCACGGGGACGCACTCGGTCGGATATAACCCTTCTCGAACAACTCCTCAAGTTGGTTCTTCAACTCCTGCATTTCGGTCGGGGCCATCCGGTACGGTGCCTTCGATATCGGGAACGTACCGGGCTCCAACTCAATCGTGAATTCCACATCTCTCTGTGGAGGCAAACCAGGTAACTCGTCTGGAAAAACGTCGGCATACTCCCTCACTACGGGAATATCCGTCAACATTACAGATGATTCCTCGGTTTTGGTCATATAGCACCAATAACCAACACATCCCTGACTGAGTAATCGCACTGCTTTCATCAAATTAATGATCTTACCAGAACAGCCGGGATTACCTCCCTGAAACACACATTCAACCCCATCGTCTGAAATGATAGTGATCATACGCTTACGGACACTAATGATGGCATCATGACGATCCATCCAATCAATACCCAAGATGACGTCGTCCCTCGGCAAATCTACTACGATTAGGTCCGCTGGCCATACACGACCATGAAACTGAATCGGACAATTCTGAATCACACGATTACCGATAATTCGTCTACCATCAGGTAGGCCAATGACATAAGGCTCATAACTAGTAGCACTACCCAGACGTAATCTACTCAAACATGACTCGGAAATGAATGAATGCGATGCACCAGTATCAAAAAGGGTACACACAGGCTGGGATAGAATATCGAGTGTACCTGAGATCATTCGGGCCTCTGGATCATCGGTCTTCTTCATCTCGTAAATTCGGGGCTTAGGCCCTCGAACAGACGCTCCGTCTCGATAGCTCTTAGCTCCGCCCTTGCTAGCTCTGTCGTCTTAAACAATCTTGGTCGAGTGGCACGATTACGCATCTTTGAATGTCACGGGGCACGAGATGACGCGGAGTGGGTTTAGAGTCCCTTCGGCAAAACGGGCCCTATGCCCGGCAATCCCACGGTTGTGGCACGTGACAAAGCGCCGGACATTTGGTGCTGAAATGGCCACATTCCTCACGGATTAAACAGTGATGGCGGCCATTTGCTCATGGCGAGATTCCGTGGGTTTAGACGCCGGAGGTCGCTCGAGAAAAGTAGAGCCCGCACGTGGTTTCTTGAAAGTGGCCTGACTCCCGTCAGACTGATTACGGTTCTTAGACTTCTTGCCAGCAGATGAAGGTTGTTGCTTAGCAATCTCTTTGGCAGTAAGCTCGTAAGTAAGAGCTTTCTCAATGAATTCGGCCAACGTGGTGCAATTATGATTAAGCAACTGTAGCCGCATACGAGGTTTCAGCCTCTTGCTGAAAAACTTGATCTTGTCCGCCTCAGAGTGAATGATAGATGAGGCGAACGGAAGAAGTTCCTGAAATTTCTCGGCAATGGCGAGAACATTCGCGTCTGATGAGGGGTCGGAGTGAGTAACTCTGACAGCTTGGCCTCTCTGAGTGGGGCCGGATAGTACCTCTCCATCATGAGAGTTTTGAACTGATCCCAAGTACATGATCCGTCTGTGGGCTTCAACGATAACCACCATGAATGAGCGCTCTTACCAAGATAGTAAGCCGCAACTGAAACTTTATGCCCTTCTGGGCAATCCACCATAGCAAATAACTTCTCGAAATGATCAAGCCAATGAACAATATCCGCCGGCTCAAATGAGCCCTCAAAGGTAGATGGTCGCTGGCGAGAGATATCGCTAATGATATTGCTTACACCCCTCTCTTGCCTCTGAGGTGGCGGCGGAGGAGCCTGTTGATTTTGATTGACTGAATTGTGCATCGTCTCCATAAGTTGTGCCATCTGCGTCATTTGGGCCATCATGCCCTGCATAAAAGCAAGTGGGTCCACCCGAACACCTTCTGACTGAGCCGTGTCCCGGGTACGACTCCCCGATAGTGAATGATCACGTCCAGGTGCATGAGTGGCAGCGTCTCTGCTCGATGAATTAGCATTATTTCTCGCATTCGCATGTGTATTCACATGAGCTCTCGGGATTCAGCCCACACCACGGCCTCGTCCTCCTCGTCCTCTTCCAGCTCTTTCCATACTGAAGTGGAAAGTCACATGATGATTATATCTCTCGCATGAATATTACATTATGACTATCACATGAGATGATGAAAATGAGCATACGCTCTAACACAGTGGTTACATGAATGATTAACTGAGGTGACATGATTATCTGATGAAATTATTGAAATGATTATCTTGAACAAGTTAACAAGATTAATGATATGATCTTCCAGATCAACAACCGAGTAATGAAATGAATTGAGTGATTAATAAGTTAAAATGACCGTCCTGGTCAAAATGAAAATGATGTTTGAGGATTGTTAACTGATGAATTATGAATGAATGATAATTGCCAGAAATTATACCATGGCGTTAGAAGTCTTACAGTTCTTTCGGTCTGATTGGCTCGGCATCTGCACAGGTCACACGTGACGCGAAAGTCCAATGATACTAGTCCGATGACTATGATTTCAAATGAGACATGACTCGGAAGGTAGTATTCAAAACCACACTCCGATACCAACTCTGTAACACCCCAAACTAGGCGGATATTACAGTGTCGTGAATCCCCGACTGGGACCCACCAGGCAAATGAAAATGATGAATTACGCAGGGTAAATGTAGTACCAAACCACATTACAACAATAATTACTCCGATGAGGAGTTTCATACAACACATCCAGGATATTTCAGAATACATGTATATTTTATATGGAGATAAAATATACAACACCAAGTGAAATGAGTATTCGAACGGAATGTCTGCAGCGGAATAAATGAAGGAAACATAATGACTGAATTAAATGACTGAAAGGACTGGGGGCCCCTTCTAGTATCATTGGGACTCATCGCCGTCAACGTGCTTTCCCTGTGCCTTTGCCTTGCCATGACCTGGGAAACAAATATCCCCAAACGGGGTCAGTTATACAGAACAACAATCCTCAAGAGTTGAATAAAAAGAATCATATAAATATGTAGTATAAACCACAAGTTCGATCAAAATGAAATGGTTAGATTATAACCAAATCTTATTGAAAACATACGCAATCAAACATGCTGTATGAATCAACTAACAGTACGGCTCAAAGGGTGGCGCCACACTACGCCCGGGATGGAAATGTGTCCGTGCACAAGCCACCAACGAGTATCGATCGAATACCCGCGTGGTCTTGTACCTAATCAGTCTCACGAAGCAATCGACTCGTGTGCACACCCAATGTGAGGCCAACAACCAACACGACATAAATGTGCCCGACATGAAAATCCTACACATACCAACGGCACGCGAGAATGACCGGAATGCCACGATATAACAAAAGTGACATCGGAAGCGAATAATGACTCACCGAGATAAAATGATAGTGAAATGAATGATAGCTCAACGAAATGATTGGAACCGCTGTTCCTTGTATCAAGTGATTAATTGACAATGACAAGTTTTAATACGGTTAACACAATGATGAATGAGTTACGATTATGAATGAACAACAACAAAAGGAAATGAATATCCTGTTAACTGAGTAAGAATCAACTTACACAATACCGGTGACGATTATCCTTCCACGAACAACGTCCTAATTGAGATATCGGTCACTCGAACAACCTTGAATTATACAATATCCAACAACCCGTTCAATATACGAATCAAACACGAATATAACGAACTCAAAACGTCGATACGATTAAACTAAATTCATTGGGGCATTATATCGAATACGTTGTGGCGAAACTCCGATTGTTTACAATCAAATCTCAATGAGCCACTATCAAATCCCCCAAGAAGTGTTTCAAACCAACAAACATCTTCCAAATGATCAATAATCCAAAATGAATATCCGAAAACGTGATTATAACGACAATTAATCGAAAACCCCCAATTTCAACTCGATATTCAAAGTGTTCTTGAAAAATCCCTCAATAATCCAATGAATCCTTATACAAACTCATAATCATATACATATCCCTTCATATAACATGATTATAACGTCCAAAACATCATATCTCAACACAAAATCAAAGTCCAAGGTGTTGAAGAAATTACCTCTTGAAGATCCAACTACTTCGATCCGATGAACACGAGTTAAAACAAGTATCCAAGCTTCCCAAATGAATGAAGATGATGAAATTACACACTAAAGTGATTGATGATGGCAAAATCTCTCCCTCAACCCACTCTATCGGATAAAAGAAGAAAAGGAATGAAAATGAGGAAGAATGTCCCGACCGAGTCCTTAAATACTGCCGGAAGTTACGGCCGTAACTCGGCCCTCTTATGGCCGTAACATTCCTAGTCAACGGCCTTACGGCCGTAACCGGCCAACTCATACGGCCGTAACTCGGCTTCGTCCGAAAGCCTGCCGATAGACTTACGGCCGTAACCGCTCCTGAGTTACGGGCGTAACCCGCCTTCGTCAAAAACATCCGCCGACATCCTTACGGCCGTACCCGCACACCTTACGGCCATAACTCGGATGATACGGCCGTATCCGGCCAACCTTACGGGCGTAACCCGCCTTCGTCAAAAATGGCCAGACATCCTGCCTGCAGCGTACGGCCGTATCCGGCCAAGCCTTACGGCCGTACCTGCCTCGACTTACGGCCGTATGTCGCAACCCTTACGGCCGTAAGTCACCCTTGGTCGACAACACCTGAAATTTACGGACACCACTTACGGCCGTATCCAACCCTCCTTACGGCCGTAACTCACCTTCGGCCAAAATGCCTGGGCAGCCTGCTGGACCACGTACGGCCGTAACCGGCCAGCCTTACGGCCGTACCCGCTGAACTTACGGCCGTATCCCAGAACCTTACGGCCGTAACTCAATGCTGGCCAAGGTGAATAAATCCGATAACTCCGATTCCTCGTTACGACTGATGAATGATCCGACATACCATACGAATGTGGAAGTGAACAAGTCTAACACGAGCCAAAGATGATACTCCCAGTACAAGGCTATCAATCACAATGAAAATGATAATACTCCCGTCTCGATCTAAAAACGGAGATAAAATGACGATCGGTAACTGATATACGATTACAACATGCCAACATTGAACGCAAATGAGTGATTCATGAATGATGAGTGATTATTAATAAGTGAAAATTACTGAGTGACAATTACAGACTGATAATTACTGAATGAAAATGAATGAATCACAACCGGGTATTACATGAACTTCTCGATTGCCTTAGAACGGCTTATCGATGACAATGATACAATGAATGATTGAACTTCTCGATTACCTTAGAATGGCTAATCGATAACAACGATACAATGAATGATTGAAATCCTCGATTGCCTTAGAACGGCTAATCGATGACAATGATATAACGAATGATTGAACTCCTCGATTGCCTTAGAACGTTCAATCGATAACAATGATACAATGAATGATTGAGCACCTCGATTGCCTTACCGGCCATTAATGAATGATAATGAACATTTGGCATAATTGCCGAAGAGTATCGTATCGAACGATCCCCTAATATCAATGAACTTATGGAGAGACTAAGTCTCAGAATGATACAACACATTCATACACATATATGATAACATTAATCTCATTGACTAGTACAAGTATAAAACTTGCCTCAACCGAAGGCGATGAAAACCTTCCACGAACAACGAACGATGTCCTCCGATAAACACAAGTACTCGAACAACCTTGAATGAAATATAATTCATTCAATAACACAATATCAATCGAAATCAACATAACGACCGAAAGAAACTCTTTGAGGCATTTAATCGCACACTAAATGTTCAAAGTTCCTCAAGAGCCTAAGAATCATCAATCGGGTTGAACGAATCGAAAATATGGATATACAATCCATAGAACACGATTAATAATGTTTACTAACATCAACCGATTCATCAAAATCGGACTAGAATCGAAATCAAGAACAAATTCCCCAAAAAGTCAACTTGGAGGAAAATCAAGAAATATACCTTGATTCGACGAAGAACACGGATTGGAGGATGATATAATCAACAAGAATCTTCCAAAATGTCTTGAAATTGATTAGAATCGGCCAAGAACTCGATTTCCCGCGCCTCCCGTCGCCAGCCGCCGAAAAACGAGGAAAAAGGGTGAGAAATGAAGGTGTGGCCGAGCCCAGGCTATATATAGCCGGCAGGGTTACGGCCGTAACCGGCAGTGCCTTACGTCCGTAACTCGGACCTTACGGCCGTACTCAATAGGCCTTACGGCCGTAACTGGCATTCGTCAAAAAATCTGCCCAGCACCTGTCGGACACTTACGGCCGTAACTGGCACACATTACGGCCGTAACCGGCCTTCGTCCGGAAGATGCCCAGCGCCCGTACGGCCGTAACTCTCGGCCCTTATGGCCGTAACTGGCATTCGTTAGGCCATGCCTGCACGTACGGCCGTAACCGGCACCTTACGGCCGTAACTCGGCCAGGCCAGGACCGGCTCCGGCCGGGGCCACTCTGATGGCCCGACGACCCCAAAACCCAAACTTGAATACGAATCGAAGATATGGTTACGATGTACTCGCAAAGATGAATCCAATCGCTAAGAGAACACACGATTCCGACCACCCAAAGGCTCGAAATTCGACAACGGAAAGTAATTACTCCAAACTTTGGGAAATTACGAAAATGGCCCAAAACGTCTGAAATACATGATACACGATCGAAACACTAAGCCAAAGCTCACAACATGAATAATAACATTAAATGAACTTACACGAAACTCGAAACAATAGTTTCGGACGAGATTCGCAAGAATCGAACTCAAGTGCGGAAAAGCCGCTAAAGAACACGGATCTCAACAAAACGATACCGAAACGAACTCGGATGACAAAAAGTTCAGAATTAATCATTCTCAGAATGACGATACAGTTATGAGCGAGTCGTTAAAATGGACTTTCACCGAAAAAAGAAAATTACCGGAAAATCGAAATTGCGGATATTACATTACGTACGTAAAATATGTTAGCTTACGTACGTTATATAGTGTACATAACGTACGTAACAAGAGGAATCAGACAAGACCGAGTTGTGATCGGATAGTAGGGCCCGTGGTCGGCAGCTTTCGGCGCGGATGTGGACAGGTGAGTCAACGGACGGAGTTACGTACGTTATACAGGGTGTATTACGTACGTAATACGAGTATAATACTGTATCAAGTCAACGTATGTATTACGTACGCAACGGAATAAGTGTTACGTACGTTACGGGGCGGCTGGCCGAGTCGTGGCCGAGAGGACCTGTAGTGGCCGAGCATGGTCGGCAGTGACTCGACGGGATGGCCGAGCATGGTCGGCAGTGACTCACATAGATGGACGATCACGGTCAGTAGTGACTCGCTGGGCGCGGGACTGGCCGATAACGTACGTAAGGCTGCGGCGATTCTGGCCGTAAGGGCGATTACGTACGTAAGCATTGCCGATTACGTACGTAATGGTGCGAGCAATCGGGCGATAGGGTAGGCCACGACCGGCTACGTACGTAAGGACGCTTACGGTTACGTACGTAACATGCCGGCAGGTCTCGGCCTATATAAGGCCTGGACCGAGTCATCTTGGGCATTTTTCATTTTTCTTCGTTTTTTCACGATTCCTTCAGCTAAAGTGGATGGATTTGAGTAAGATCATCATGTAAAAACATGTTTTGGAAGTTGGAATCATGGATTAACATCATCTTCCACCCGGATCGAAGGTAAGAACACCTAAACTTTTGGTTTTTGGATGTTCTTGAGGTTTCTTGGTGTTTTGGCCGATTTGCTTCGTTTTGATTCATATTGTTGATTGAACTTGATTGTAAACTCGTAATCATTCAATACTCTTGAAGTTTTGTGGAATGAATTCGAGTATTTCTTTGAATAATCGATTGAATTGGACTATGCCTTCAAAGTGTTCGATGAAATGTCTCAATGAGTAGAACTTGGAAAATTCTACACGTTTTCGTATGAATGATGGTTGAATTGATATTGTTGTGACGATTCTTGGTATTTACGGGAATTTTGTTAAGGGAAGATAATGAATTGGTAATCAAATGATTCGATTATGTTGTTATGATTATGGAAAATCGTAGTATTCTCGATGTTCTTGGTAGTTTGTTGCGATTCATGATGTTATGAGAAGTATATATGTTGAAGGACATGATTATATACACCTTGAATTGTGAATAAGGATTGTTTAGATGTTAGAACACATCGGATTATGTCATTTGAGGATTTTGAATGTGATGTCGGAATAAGTTGTGTTCTTAAGGAACTCTTGGATTGTATGAATTGTTGAACATGTTTAAGAGGTGTTGGTGTTTTGGATATGAATATGGAATATTCATATCTAAAACTAAGTTATGTGTTTTGATACAATATTCGTATAGGAATACGAATATGATTCCCGATTCGATAAGGTTATGATTCACTTTTGAGTTTGAGAATTCATACTTATTGAATAAGTGTTCAATTCGGATAATGGAATTATTTGAAGTCTTTGGAATATGGTTATTTGTAATGTTGAATTAATCGGATCATACGGATGGATGATGATAATCGGTAATTGGTTTTTATTATGAATTTACAAGGAGGAAACTTGTATTCGTATGTAAGATTGAATGTGGAATCGGTAATGCTTAGGCATTTGGTTAAATTGATTATTGATATGATCTTCGGATTGTGGAACCGTATTGTGGTTTAGAATTCGTGTTTGATTGGTTTGGATTGTTTGGATTTGTATTTAATTGGGATATGGTGGAACCGTTGGGTTTATTGATCGGTTATATTGATTATCGAGTTGCGACTTGTATCGTGGATATGGGTTCGTATTTGTTTGAGTTGTATTGTTTGGTTTTGTTTATGACCGAGATTTCGTTGAACCGTTGAGTTTGTTGGTTGGCTATGTCGGTTATTGATTATTATCAGATTGTTGTTAATAGGTTATTGCAATAGGTTGTGATGTTTTGATCGTGGATTATGACCGTTGTGTCGCGGTTGAGATTGAAGAGTTCGTAGATTGCTTTTGGTCGGGGCTGAGGAGCTCGTAGACGAAGGCAATGGATTTTGGTAATGGCTTTGTGGTATCGGTATCGAGGCAAGTTTCTACTTGTTGAGTTTATAATATTTGATGAATGGTTTCGTTTTCATTTCATTTATAATTCGTATAGCAATGTTGTTAGAAATGTAAGTTGTCAGGATAATGGTTTTTATAACGTACTCTAGTTGTAATAAATCATAAGGTATATGATTTAATTGTGTTCAGGGAAGACGTGAGTTATCTTTGGTCGAGGATATAGAATATTGGATATCGAGGATAGTTACCGTGATGACATAAGTATCGGGATAAAGGTTTATTGGTATTGAATGGTGTAATACCCGAGATCTTTTTTCCAGATTCATTGAGTTTTTGGGGTTTTATCGGATTGTTATTGTCCTCATCGTTGGAATTTTGTGCCACGTTTATGTGTGCCTTGTTGGGACATGTGTTTGGAGGCATTTCGGATCACTATGTGAGTTTTTGGGTTTTTGTGGTGTAGCGCACACTAATGCTTGTGGCATAGCGCACGCTACTGCATTGTGGTTAGCGCACGCTACCGGATGTGTAGCGCACGCTAACTGGCAGTCCAGGAGCTACTGGACAGGGACTGGGGCTTTATTAGCGCACGCTAATGTCGATAGATAGCGCACGTTATCGACTTCTTAGCGCACGCTCTTCCTTCTTGCTAGCGCACGCTGCCAGGTAAGTGCAGTTCTGTCCTGGGGCCACTGGACTGGTTTCGTGACCCGCTAGCGAGCGCTACGCTTATGGGTCTAGCACACGCTAACAGTGTTATTCGGTAAGTCCTGGGCGTTGACCTCGTTAGCGCGCGCTAATGCTGTCTAGTTAGCGCACGCTAATAACTATCCAGTATAAATACTGGACAGCAGGCTTTCTTTCCCCATTTTCTACCTTTTTCTCTCCTTTTCGTTCCCAGCCGTCGGGAGTGAGCTCATGAGGCGATTTTGAGCGATCTTCTTCAACAAGCTTCATTTTGGAATGGATTTGTAGGTGTTTAACAACATCTGATCATCTTCTTGATCCAAATCAAGGTAATCTCTTCTTAGAACCCTAATTCTTGAATTTTGGGGGTTTCTCCTTAGTTCTTCGATTTAATCCGAGGATGATGAATCGATGGTGAAATTCTTGTTGTCTTGACCATGATCTTCGGATTTTTGAACTCATTCATGATTTTATATCACTCGGAACATAGTTCTTGATTTGTTGGTGACACACTTAGATCCTTGTTGTTTTTAGGATCGATTCGGATTCCGTTTAGTGTTATTGATTCGTGTTAGTGTTATTTTCGTAGTTCTCGTGGAGTAGTCGAGTTCTCGGTCAGTTTTGGAAGTTCGAGGGCTGCCCAACCTCATCCGTTCGTTGTCCGATGGTTCGTGGTATCGAGGCCTAGTGATTCGTCGTATTTGTTCGCTTGCGGATTCGAGGCAAGTATCTTGCCCGTACGTTTCGTGTTTCGTAAGCACAATTGTTGATAAATGATTTTATGTGAAATACGAATGTTTAATGAATGTTAAAAAGGATCGGTATGTTCTCGATGAAGGTTTCCTTCCAAATCTACTTGTGTATTTGTGAACGAATGTGTTGTTTTGAAAATGTGTGTTAGTCTTGTACATGGAAATATCTTCCTTGCGTGTGATAGTGTTGTGCGTGATTGTGTCAAAGTGGACTTAAGGTTATGTCTTCTTACAAGAAGAATATATGTGTGTGGATGTGCGGGTCTATTGATGAGCATATGTTGTTGTGTAGTATTGGTTGAGAGTAGGTGTCGGATAAGTGGCCATTTCTAACAAGTACCTTGATTTACGTTTGATGCACTTCGGGAGAATGTGTTTTTGATGATTGTGATTTGTGCCCTTGTGGCTTTTGAGTTGTGTGTGAGCCGAGTAAAACCAGCGAAGGTCCCCTGGGATTTGTTTAGACTTCGAGTTCGGCAGATCACTCGGTTGGGTTGTACACTCGGGAGGGCCTGACGAGGACTCTCTGGGGTGTGTATTCCGTTATGGGTATAGGGCCAGTACAGCTCGGGAGGTTGTTTTGTGCAATGATTTTGGCACGTTGTGTAACACCCCCAAGTTATTCAGGGTATATTACAGCGCCGTGAGCCCCGCCGTGGGACCCACAAGGCTAAACATACGCGGAACTATAAACTTGACCGAGAAGGTCTACATACAATGGAAAGAAAGACGATACAAATGGTATTCAAAACCATAACCAATGAAACCATATACATCACTGCACAAATCAATACCTCGGCAACACAGGCCGGAACATCAAGGAAACTGAAATACAATACTCGAGTATTTAAAAATCCATTCCAGTACAACAACACTGAATGGAGGAATCCAAGAAAATAACCGAGACAAAACACGATCACACTTGCCCATCATCTTCATGCCGACCCGGTACCCACCTGTCCGCTCTCCTGGAACCTGAAATACATGAAACGTATTTCCCCCATAAAGGGGTTAGCCGTCGAATAGCTAGTGCAAGTATAACAGTATGAAACATAATACTCCTCGACAATAAAGTAAATGTAATCCGTCAATTCATCAATATCCGTCAATTCATCAATTTAAGACTAGTATTCCGGAATGACTAAAATCTCAAGACGTATGTGAATGCCGTAGAAATGGTTCGTTCATATCATACGCCGTTACATGTAGGAATGCCGTCAAAACGTTTCGTTCATTACATGCCAACATTATTTCATATGAATGCCGTAGAAACGGTTCGTTCATATCAACCATGGAATCGCACCAGAGGCTACGAAACCCTCAGAGGACCATAGGCCCGTCCCGGAATGGCTAGAAATAATCATACCATCAATATTTCATACTTTCAAAGTCGAGAACGTACAATCATAAATGTATACTTGCCTTTGAGACATCGAGAAATCGAACGGAGGAAAGGTATGAGTTCGGTAGGTCCGAGAACGCGCTTCCGGCACCTAAACGATTCACAAGGAATATGACAATTAATTATCCATACTCAAATTACACGAAGAGACTCCCGAAACTCGTCTACGATTCAAGAAAATATACGAGTGGATAACTAAAGGTTGGGAAATCGCCCAAACTCTCACAAGTCCGAAAACGGCACAATCTAACCCGTAAAATCAGAAGAAAACACTCATACGGTATAGATATATATCAAAATCTCAAGATTCTCAAGCTTCAATCGGACAAAACGGACGAATCTACGAAAACCCCCAAAATCCAACACAAAATTCAAAGTGTTCTTGAATAATCTTTCAATAATCCGGTGAATACTCAAACATGTCCATAATCACGCATATCACACCATACACCATGATTTAATCATCCAAAACGTCAATACCCACACAAAATCGAGAAGTCAAGATGTCGAAGAAATTACCTCTTGAATATCCAAGCTCTATGATCCAAGGAACACGCGTTAGATCGATTATCCGGGCTTCCCGATCGAAAGGAGATGAAGAAAATCAAACACTCAAATGATTTGTGAAGGAAATCCCTCCCTCAAGCTCTCTCTCTCGGTTGTAGGTGAATAAATGGGGAAGAAATGAGCCGAAATGCTCAAAAAAAACAATTATAGGGGTTGACTACCCTGCCGGACACGGCCCGTGCCGATCGGCACGGTCGTGGCGCGCAACTGGCCGACAGGGACTCGACCGTGTCCTGCTTGACACGGTCGCGGCGCGGAGGGCCTGCCGATAGTGACCCGTCCGACAGCAACTCGGCATGACTCGACCGTGTCCTGGAACACGGTCGGGCGTCTGGGCAGTCGGTTCTGGCTTATCCGGAAGAGTTCGACTCGGCCGTGCCAGACGACACGTTCGGGTCCTGTGGCAGAAACGGTCCCAAGCAAGTCGTCAAAATAGACTTCCGCCAAAAATAGAAAATTTCCGGGGATCAAAATTACGGGTATTACATTCTACCCTCCTTAAAATAAGTTTCGTCCCGAAACTTAAAACAGGTAGGGAGAAGAAATATTTCACCAGGAAAAACTCAACGAGATGCACAAGAACCGAAACTTACGCCCAAACGGCGAATCATCAATATAGAACACCACAATACATTACCCGAAGGCAAACCAAACCAATGCCGAAAAAGATACGAATTCACAATGCCCGAAGGCTCCAACGGAAATACCGATACATAACAATGGCCTGAAAGCCGAATGCCCAAAGTCAGAATCATCACAATACAGATCTCAAAGAAGCAAACTCGATCGGACATACCCTCGGCGTATGAACAACCAGTCGCAAATCGTCGGACATATCCAATACAACATGGACTACGAACGATCAATCAATAAAGCTCAAGAGGGACATCACAGTACGCCCGATCCGGAAATATGTCCGTGCACATGTCCACCCTGTATACGGAATCCAGAATATACGTGTGACAATGTACCTAATTAGCCTCAAGAACTACGTCTCGTGTGCACGGTCCAATGCGGAAATATCCACGCATGACCATCGAGTGCCTGGCTAAAAATCCTACACATAACCAATCGGCACGCAGACATGATTCCGGATATGTCACGATACAACATGACAACGAAACTCAAGGGATAAAACATCTAATATGGATCATACGACTCACCAAGTGAACGATGACACACGAATAATGAAAGATCGACACGACCAACGATATTCAAAACAACCATCCTGGGATCAGAATTCCCTAAGGACCGATTAACACGAGCAACGATCACAACACAACAGTTCGGGAAATCCTCAACCTTCAACGATCACAAAATTACCGAGTTCACAAGAATAATAGTGTGCTGCCTTGAATCGGTCAACATGACAAAAATAATTCAACGGATGGGAATTATCGTTGATAATCCCAATTCAATACTTCGATTACCGTAGAATGGCCAATCGATAACAATTATACAACAGATGGGAATTATTTTTTTGACAACGGGTGGAAATTATCTTTGATAATCCCAATTCAATATAACGATTACCGTTAGAGCGGACAATCGATAATAATTATACAACGGATGGGAATTATTGTTGATAATCCCAATTCAATATATATCGATAACCTTCAGAACGGTTAACCGATAACAATTGTACAACGGATGTCTCGGCACCTTTAATCGGTTACCGATAACGAAGATGATAATCGAATACGTCGATGCCTTCAATCGGCCAAAACGACATCAATAGAAAAACACTGATATCAATAACGGCGATTCACAAAAAATATTTTGATGGAACATCAATCAATAACAACAATCGATATGTCGATACCGCGAACCGGCTATCGACAACAATATTACCAACAAGTACCGCAATGCCTTGGATCGGTCATTTACGAACAACAATAATATTTGGCATAATTTGCCGAAGGGTATCGTATCAAACAATCCCCTGATATCAACAAAATCATAAAGAGACCAAGTCTCGAAATGATACACACATTCATACACATACATGATAACATTAATCTCATTGACCAGTAAAAGTATAAAACTTGCCTCGATATCAATACAACGTACTGTTACCAATTCAGTTGATTTCGTCTTACGAATTTCCTCAGTCTCGACCAAGTTAATCTACGAACCCTTCAACCTTAACCGCAACACAACAGTCATAATTCACGATCAAACATCATACCTTATCGTAAAACGAAGGATTGATAATCAACCGGTTCGATGACGACCAATATCAATACCACCAAACCACGAACTCAATCGTTTTACCATATCTCGACTAATCACGATCACGAACAATCCACTCAGACACCTACAAATCCTGTCCACAATACGAGTCGAAATATGATGATCATATCAGCAACCAATTCGGACCAATAATAAGGGTCTAAATGTTCCAAACTCAATTCTTAAATACGAATTGACAAGGTTCCCTTCTCGTAAATCCATCGTTAAAATTTACTTATGACCTTCATCAATTCGAATCATCCGACTGGTTCAAAACAATAGATAATCATATTAAAAAGGTTATAAAACAATCCAATCATTCGATTTGAATATTTGCTCCATACGTATGGGCTTCCAAATTCAGAGATGAATAATAGTCTCATCAAACTCATAATCACATTCGTCTTCCTATACGAATATTATTTCCAACACATAGTTTAGCTCTAGATATGAATATTCCATATTCATTTTCAAAACATCAACACTTCTAAAAAAAAAAATTCATCACCTCGTATAATTCAAGAGTTCTTCAAGAACATGAAATATCCGAAATCACGTTCAGAACAACATATCCGAGGTATATATCTCCATGTTACCATTTTCTTCATCATGTCATTCATACAATCTCAAGAATCGCAACAAAACCCTTATCACCATATGAAGAAGATCTCAATGATCATCTCAACATCTGAAATCTCTTATTACAATTCCAATAAATCTCGTATAACGTTATCACATGATACCATAATTGTAACACCCTGCATCCTCACAGGAATATTACACGCCGTAAACCCTTCTCACAAGGATTTACCGTGCTAAGCACAATTTCCACGTCATTCCAAAATGCCAAAAAGACCGATGACGGTAATATTTTTCAAATACTAAAAAAATCATTTTCCAAATACCGTCAAAACGATCAAGATTAAAATGCCAAAACTCGGTTTAGGGAATCGGTTTTACAAAATAAAATTTGATTGGCAAAATACCAAAATCCATTTCAAAAATACTCACGCAATGGATAAAAGTACGACCCAATTTATGCATTTTCATTGAAATAAGACGAACATCAAAATACACGATTCCCAACATACTCCCTCCCAAGTAGTAATCCAAAAAGAAAAAAATGAGCCACTATCAAAGGGATACGAGGATTACCTTGTATGGACTAACCACGAAGAAAGAATAATTGAACTCCATTCCAAGAATCATTAAATCATCATAGTCATCATATGGCCTCAAGAACATCAAGATCTCTATGATTCCATAATCATAATCAACATATTCAAAGCATATCATTATCTTCCTTCAACATAAACCTCATAGAATATGGATAACACAAGAAATCACTTCAAGAATCAACAATAGTTCCATAACCAAGCTCTAATTCTATGATCCCAAGCTCACAATCATGTTAAAAGTGTTTAGAACACTCTTAAAGGTGAAGAGGGACGAGTTTTGGAGAGAAATATCTCAAAGGATCGTGAGAGAAATGAAAGGCAACACTTCAATATATAAATTGCACTCTCATTACGTACGTAAGTGTCCTTTCTTAACGTACGTAACAACTTTAACGTACGTAATCCAATATCCATAACGTACGTAACCAACTCACTGTCTCATTCCGTGCAGTCCATTACGTACGTAACCCATACCATATAACGTACGTAATATACCAGTTGACTTGCTACAGTACCATGGTTGTGTTACGTACGTAACACGTCCTGTATAACGTACGTAACCATGCCAATCTTACGTACGTAATCTCACCTTATTAACGTACGTAATAATTCCATACTTAGCCAATTTCAACAATTCCTGTCCAAAGTCATGACATACCAAATACGAGCATACGGCAAAATCAATACATATACTCAATTCAATAACATTGTCATACGTTCACAACGTCCTCGAGCATAATTAACCATCCACGATATCCAATATATAAACGAAAAAAAAAATATATCCGAAAAATCGGGGTATTACACTCTACCCCCCTTAAAAATAAGTTTCGTCCTCGAAACTTACAATCACTCGTACAAACAACATTTCAACGGGAATTCAATTTCACCAAGAATTATCGAATAATTCGAACAACATACTTACAAGTCTGCGAAGTCGTAGATCTACCGTGATACTAGCATGCGACTCCTAAACAAAGTCTCAACATAATATCGATACACACCATTATCGCCATTAGCAACTTAACAAAATCTCAAGGAAGAGTTCACGTCCGTGACCACGGCCACGATTCTTCCTACTTTCAGCCAACAATTCTGAAAGGCACACACGTGCGTAAGTATAATCCGAATCACACATTCTCGAAGTGACCAATTCCCAAGAATACCAAGCTATAAACGAAACGATTAAGAAAAATACGAGAAGAGTGAGAGGACTTACAAGTACCGGTCGCACTGTGATGATGGCAGAGTAGTGATACTGTGGGCAAATGCCGACTCAATCGACCCAAAAGACCGACACCTAGGTATCCATAAACCTAAGCTCGATACCATATTCGTAACACCCCAAGTTATTCGGGGTATATTACGGCGCCGTGAGCCCCGCCGTGGGACCCACAAGGCTAAACATACGCGAACTATAAACTTGACCGAGAAGGTCTACATACAATGGAAAGAAAGACGATACAAATGGTATTCAAAACCATAACCAATGAAACCATATACATCACCGCACAAATCAATACCTCGGCAACACAGCCTAACATCAAGGAAAGCGAAATACAATACTCGAGTATTTAAAAATCCATTCCAAGACAACAACACCGAATGGAGGAATCCAAGAAAATAACCGGAGACAAAACACAGTATCACACTTGCCCATCATCTTCATGCCGACCCGGTACCCACCTGTCCGCTCTCCTGGAACCTGAAATACATGAAACGTATTTCCCCCATAAAGGGGTTAGCCGTCGAATAGCTAGTGCAAGTATAACAGTATGAAACATAATACTCCTCGACAATAAAGTAAATGTAATCCGTCAATTCATCAATATCCGTCAATTCATAAATTTAAGACTAGTATTCCGGAATGACTAAAATCTCAAGACATATGTGAATGCCGTAGAAACGGTTCGTTCATATCATACGCCGTTACATGTAGGAATGCCGTCAAAACGGTTCGTTCATTACATGCCAACATTATTTCATATGAATGCCGTAGAAACGGTTCGTTCATATCAACCATGGAATCGCACCAGAGGCTACGAAACCCTCAGAGGACCATAGTGTAACACCCCCAAGACGTTCAGGGCATATTACAGTGCCGTGGACCCCACACTGTGGAATCCACCAGGCTATCATAACAACAAGACATTCGACAACGAAAAACTATCCTTAATAAAACGACAATTCAAATAAAAGACTACAAACCGACCATTAAATTCTGACATCAAATCCATTTCCCAAAACGGGAACACAACATTAACAATTTCAAACAGGAAGTACTCGAGTACTTAAACCAATTTTATAATACATAAATCCCAAAATCAGACATCAATAGTAACCGACAGACATAACATCGAAAATCAAATACTGGACAATATCATGCTTGCCCATCATCCTCATACGTCCCGAGTGCTCGTTTATCCCCACGATCAATACCTGAAATACAAAAAGTATTTCCCCCATTTAAGGGGTTAGCGACAACTGCTAGTGCAAGTACAATCCATTTGAACTACATTCTAATCAGATGAATATATGCGCCAAAAAGTCATTTTAGAAAACATTTTATATTACGGAATATTTACAATCACAAAACACATTATCTCCAACAAATCACAATTCAAAGTTAACCGTTTGTACGAGACTCACTGCCACCGTACCCCGCAGAGTCCGTCGGACATCCCCGGGTGGCTAACCACGGTTCGCGATACGCACACTCACGGCAATACGTATCCCTAGAGGCCCGTCGGACCGTCCCTAGGTGAAAATACACATAACCATCCACAACAACCACGATACGGCCATAATTCAAATACTAGAACATGTAAACAAATGTAAAGTACTTGCCTTTGAGACATTCTTGAAGAATCGGAAGTGAAAAATGACTACGGATGATCCGAATGGAAAACGACGGTTCCTAAACGAAGAATTAGCATAACTCAGTCCCAACGGACATCAATAATCGAAAGGAATACTCCCAAAACCCCGATTACAATTAACGACAAAAGACGTTCAATCAATACGGGTGAGGGTTTACGCAAAATCTCCCCGTATTGATAATTCACGGATTAACATCAAGGAAACTGGATTTGGAATCATTCAATAATCACAATCGGTAAAGAATATCGTAATATATATGAACAATTCGGAATTAAAACATAAAAACCCGAAATCCCCAAAAACGACAAAATTAGGGTTCTGAGGAATTACCTTGGATTCGATGATGGAAGATGTGAATGTTGTAGATTAATCTCACTTGGTACACAATAATCAATCTCTAAAGGAAATCCACGGATTGTTCTGGACAAATCGCTACAAATGCACTCTAGAACACTCACGTCGCGAGATGGGTTGAATAAGAATGAAAAGAAACTGATTGAGGTTAAGTCAGGTATAAAAACGCCGACGGTAGCGTTACGTGCGTTAACACAAGCCGTTAACGCACGTTATGATGGTTACGCACGTAACCCAATCTCCGTTAACGACGTAACCAAATGTCCGTATACTAAATTGTGAAGGGTCATAACGTCGTTATGGATCATGCATAACGTCACGTTATGCACGTAATGCACCCGATTCAACACCATTACGCACGGTCGATTCGACGACGAACTACAACACGAGGATAGAATCAAAAGTGTAAATACGAGGTATTCATAACAAGGAAGTTGAGTGCTCGAAAGTAAATGCACTCCCAACTACCGAGGAATCCAAAATACGACGAGGAGATAAATTTCCTAAATTTATAGGAAATTACGAAAATGACCCAAGCGTCCGAAAATCACGATACGACGTCGGATTTACAAACCGGAAGTCTCAACATGACCAACTCAACCATAAGGACTTGTACAAACCAAGAAACAACGGAAACGAACGAGTTTTACGAGAATCGAACGTTCATACGGCAAAACATATCATAAAATGAGATTACGTGAAAACATCATCAAAACTCGTCCAAATGGAAAAACTCTAAGAACAAAGTAGATTCAAAATGTCGAAACGGTTACAAGCGAGTCGATAAAAATAGACATACACCAAAAATGGAAACTGCTAAAAATGGAAAAATTACGGATATTACATTCTCCCCCTCTAAAATAAAGTTTCGTCCCGAAACTTAAGAATCAAAAAGCTCGGGGTATCTCGAACGCATATCCTCCTCTAGCTCCCACGTCGCTTCTTCTACTCCGTGCCTCGACCATTGCACCTTAACCAAAGGAATGGTTTTGTGCCTTAACTGCTTGTCACGACGCTCCAAAATTCTGACGGGCCTCTCTTCAAACGTAATATCCTTCTCAATCTCCACGTCCCCAAAGTCAATAATGTGGGACGGGTCCTAACGCACTTCCTCAATCGGGAAACGTGAAATATGCTATGTACATGACTCGGTGACGGAGGTAAAGCCAAACGGTACGCTAACTCACCGACTCTCTCCAATACCTCGCAAGGTCCAATATATCTCGCCGAGTTTCCTTCTTCCCAAAACGGAAGACTCCCTTCGTCGGAGACACTCTCAACGTAACATGATCCCCCACCTCAAACTCCAAAGGTCTACGCCTAACATCCGCGTAAGACTTTTGTCGACTCGAGCACCAACATCCTCTTTCTAATCAATTCGATTTTCTCCTCGTCTCCAACACCAGATCCGGCTCGGTGCCAACCAAATCGGACGGCTCATCCCAACATATCGGTGATCGGCAACGCCGGCCATAAAGTGCCTCATATGGTGCCATCTTAATCGACGCGTGCGGCTATTATTATAAGTAAACTCAATTAAGGCCAAATGCTCCTCCCAATTACTACTCGAGTCTAACGCACACGCGCGCAACAAATCCTCGAACGTCTCAATGGTACGTTGATCGCCATCGGTCTGGGGATGGAACGAAGTGCTCAAACGTAGCCGAGTCCCCAATGCCTTATGCACCGCCCGCCAAAAATGCGATACAAATCGGCCATCTCGTCTCGAAATAATGGTCCTCGGCGTACCATGAAGCCTCACTATCCGAGTGATAAAAATACGAGCCGCCTTTTCCGACCCCAAGTATCCTTGATGCCCAGAAATGTGCCGACTTAGTCGGTCGGTCTACAATCAGCCATACCATATTCATACTAGTCTTCGTCCTCGGTAAACTCGTGACAAAATCCATAGAGATGTCCTCCCACTTCCATTCGGAACGGAAGTGGTTTCAATAATCCTACCGCCGATGCTCAATCTTGACTTGCCGACAAGTCAAACACTTAGCTACAAACCGAACTACCTCTTTCTTCATATCGTTCCACCGTAATTTTTCCTCAGATCTTTATACATTTTACTCGAGCCGGATGGACCGAGTAAGGTGACGCATGAGCCTCTCGCATGATATTCGTCTCAATTCCGAGTCGCTCGAACACACAACCGACCTCGGAATCTCAACACTCCATCCTCATGAATAACAAATCCTGTGGCTTTCCCCTTCTCTACACTCTCCCGAAGTCAATAAACATCGGGTCCTCCAACTGCCCCGATTTAATGTCCTCGACTGAGACGAAGAAATCTCAAGAGTACGCAATCGCCCGAACTCTCGGGCAAGATAATCTCAATGCTCGGCTTCATAAAATCACGTTGAAGTCCCGACCGGGCCGTAAGCAACTCAAGCGCTCAAGCGATATCGATTTCCGGCTCAAGGCGTCTGCTACCACATTAGCCTTGCCGGATGATAAAGGATCTCGAGATCGTAATCCTTAATCAATTCCAACCACCTCCTCCGCCTCATATTAAGCTCTTTCGCGTGAAAATGTACTTCGTGCTCTTGTGATCGGTGAAAATCGACACGACGAGCCATACAAGTAATGACGCCAAATCTTCAACGCAAAAACAATCGCGCCAACTCAAGATCGTGCGTAGGGTAATTCAATTCATAGGGTTTCAACCGACGGGAAGCATAAGCAATCGTCCTCCCGTGCCGCATAAGTACGCATCCGAGCCCTTGGCCCGAAGCATCACTATAAACCGAGAAACCATCATTACCACTCGGTAAGGCCAAACGGGAGCGGTCGCCAACCGCTTCTTTAACTCCTCAAAACTATTACGCCTCTCATCGGTCCACACAAACTTCTCTCGACTTCAGAATAACCGAGCCGGTCGAGCGAGTTTAGAGAACCCCTCGACGAATCTACGATAATACCGGCTAATCCCGTAAAACTACGGAGCTCTTCCACGTTCTTGGCGGCGCCAATCCAACACCGCTCTACCTTATGTGGGTCCACACGAACACCCTCGGCCGAGATCACATGACCGAGAAACATAACTTCCCGTAACCAAAACTCGCACTTTGAGAACTTCGCAAAGATGCCGAGTTCTCAAAATATCTAACACAATATGCAAATGACGGCGTGCTCCTCCTCGCTCCTCGAGTAAATCAGGATGTCATCGATAAAAACGACTACACACTTATCGAGGTACTCGATAAAGACTTTGTTCATAAGCTGCATGAACACGGCTGGTGCGTTGGTTAGACCAAAAGGCATAACCACAAACTCGTAGTGACCGTATCTCGTCCGAAAGGCCGTCTTCGGAATATCGGTATCCTTCACTCGGAGCTGATAATACCCCGATCTCAAATCAATCTTCGAAAACACGGTCGCTCCTTGCAACTGATCAAACAAGTCATCAATCCTCGGGAGTGGATATTTGTTTTTGATGGTCACTTTGTTCAACTCTCGGTAGTCGATACACAAACGAAGTGACCCATCCTTCTTCTTTACAAATAGGACCGGTGCGCCCCAAGGCGAAGCACTCGGTCGAATATACCCCATGTCTAG
Source organism: Orobanche coerulescens (assembly GCA_033398695.1). Lineage (NCBI taxonomy): Eukaryota > Viridiplantae > Streptophyta > Magnoliopsida > Lamiales > Orobanchaceae > Orobanche > Orobanche coerulescens. The sequence continues at coordinate 13,330,638 of CM065819.1, forward strand.
CAACTCTCCCAATTGTTTCTTCAACTCAAGCATCTCGGCAGGCGCCATACGGTATGGCGTCTTAGAGATAGGTCCGCACCCGGCTCTAGATCGACGGTAAACTCAACCTCTCGGCCCGGCGGCAAACCCGGCAACTCATCTGGAAAGACGTCAGGATACTCACATACTACCGGAATAGACAAGAGCTCGACTCCCCCTTCTTCCGATCTCAAAGCGTAACACCAATAGCCCGTGCAACCTCCCGAAGGAGTCTCACCGCCTCAAAGCGCTCGATCGCAATCTCGCTACCCCGCTTACGCCCCACAAAAGAATGCTCGGTACCATCGAGGCTAACATCGAAACATCCTCGTTCTATAATTCATGATCGCCCCATGACGGTCCGGCCAATCCTCACCCAGAATCAAATCCTCATCTCTAATATCTACATAATCGATTAGAAAGCCAATCCCTCCCCGCGATACTCACGGAAAAATCTCTAATCTCACGGTCCCCACGATGCTATCCCCGCTAGGAAGTTTAACAACAAAAGGCTCACAAGCAACAAGGCAATCAACATGCGGGCGCGCACACGATCCATAGATATAAAAGAATGAGTAGCACCGAGAATCGAACAATACGGAAACAAGATGGTCAAGGATGTGGACGGTACTGTAGCCACCGTCGCGTCGGGATCTCGGCTCGCCTCATCTCATACACACGGGGCGGAATGCACCCGCACTAGAAGCTCCCCTCTAGAAGGTGACCACGACCTCGACCTCTACCAAAACTCTGCGGGCCGAGGAACCGTCAGTGCTGATTCACACTCGGCTCTCCTGCAGTGGAGCAGATATCCGAGTAATCGGAGCCCGAGCCGTATCCATACAAAACTTAGCACGGTGACCCATACGACCACAAGCAAGGCACTGGATCGGAGGCCTATCACACTCACTCATCATGTGACCCGGGCAGCTGCGGTTGAAGCACGTAGGACCACGAACGGAACAGCAGAGCAGACCTAGAACCGTTTCCTCGACCAACCGATGGCGGCCGACCCCAAGACTCGCGAACAGGCCGAGTCTTCGGATACCCTCCTGACTTGCCTCCCGAAAACTGACCGGCGGTTTTCTGTTTCTTTCCTTCGGTTGCCGTCTCTGTCGCAGAAAACGACATCTCATAAGCCATCGCCTTATTCTGATATTTTTTCAAAGTCGTGCACCCCAGACTAGACATGTAGTGGCGCACTCTCGGTTTCATCCGCATGTCAAAGTGGCGGATCTTATCAAGCTCATCGCGTACTTGGTTTCTCACATAATGTAACTGTTGATTGTAGTCCTTGATAGCTTGAGAAATAGGAACATCTTGGGGCTTAGCCTCAAAGAAGGCTCGGATCCTCCCCTCTTTCACTGGCCAAGGACAGTATTCGTCTTCCATCAGATCTCGAAACTCTGCCCACGTAGCTGCCCGGTCACGCGGTTTCACCGCTTGCCACCACGTCGCTGCCTCCTTGGCGAGGAAGTACTGAGCAATGGGTACTTTCCTCTCCTCGGGGCAATTAGCAGCCTCAAACACTTTCTCTATCTCGAATAGCCAATTCTCCCAACCAGAAGGGTCGGAAGCACCATCAAACTGCGGAGGACGCATACGAATCACGTCCTGAAGTAGCTTATCATTGCCGGATCCAGTAGGTGGAACCGGGTTGGCATTAGCATGGCCGACTGTAACGGCTCGAGTCGATGGCGTCATCAGTTCGCTACTTGCCGTAATATGTTGGCCACTCCAACATTCTCATGAGCATTACCGAGCTAGCGGTAGTCTGTGACCTCCGAACTAGGGGAACACTGCTCGACAAATAGGGCATCGCGAATCGGTTCCCGAGTGATCGGACATGGCCGCCCCACCGCCGCGCCACGTCCCCTACCGCGTCGCGACCGCGTCCGCGTCCTCTACCGGCAAGAATTACAAGAAGCAACGGGTAAGTACAATTCAAACGCAAAACGCAAAGATACTAAGACAGAATAGAACAGACGGTGAAACGAGTCAAGTTAGGAAAACTTACGAGCACCGCGTCTTGAGATGATGGCATAGCGGTGATCTTGTCCCAAAACGACACTTAACTAGACCCGAATGACCGACACCTAGGTATCCATAAACCTAAGCTCCGATACCATTTTCTCGTAACACCCCAAGACGTTCAGGGCATATTACGGTCCGTGGACCCCACACTGTGGAATCCACCAGGCTATCATAACAACAAGACATTCGACAACGAAAAACTATCCTTAATAAAACGACAATTCAAATAAAAGACTACAAACCGACCATTAAATTCTGACATCAAATCTATTTCCCAAAACGGGAACACAACATTAACAATTTCAAACAGGAAGTACTCGAGTACTTAAACCAATTTTATAATACATAAATCCCAAAATCAGACATCAATAGTAACCGACAGACATAACATCGAAAATCAAATACTGGACAATATCATGCTTGCCCATCATCCTCATATGTCCCGAGTGCTCGTTTATCCCCACGATCAATACCTGAAATACAAAAAGTATTTCCCCCATTTAAGGGGTTAGCGACAACTGCTAGTGCAAGTACAATCCATTTGAACTACATTCTAATCAGATGAATATATGCGCCAAAAAGTCATTTTAGAAAACATTTTATATTCCGGAATATTTACAATCACAAAACACATTATCTCCAACAAATCAAAATTCAAAGTTAACCGTTGGTACGAGACTCACGGCCACCGTACCCCGCAGAGTCCCGTCGGACATCCCTGGGTGGCTAACCACAGTTCGCGATACGCACACTCACGGCAATACGTATCCCTAGAGTCCCCGTCGGACCGTCCCTAGGTGAACATACATATAACCATCCACAACAACCACGATACAGCCATAATTCAAATACTAGAACATGTAAACAAATGTAAAGTACTTGCCTTTGAGACATTCTTCGAAGAATCGGAAGTGAAAAATGACTACGGATGATCCGAATGGAAAACGACGGTTCCTAAACGAAGAATTAGCATAACTCAGTCCCAACGGACATCAATAATCGAAAGGAATACTCCCAAAACCCCGATTACAATTAACGACAAAAGACGTTCAATCAATACGGGTGAGGGTTTACGCAAAATCTCCCCGTATTGATAATTCACGGATTAACATCAAGGAAACTGGATTTGGAATCATTCAATAATCACAATCGGTGAAGAATATCGTAATATATATGAACAATTCGGAATTAAACCCTAAAATCCCGAAATCCCCCAAAAACGACAAAATTAGGGTTCCTGAGGAATTACCTTAGATTCGACTGATGGAAGATGTGAATGTTGTAGATTAATCTCCTTGGTACACAATAATCAATCTCTAAAGGAAATCCACGGATTGTTACGGACAAATCGCTCCAAATGCACTCAAGAACACTCACGTCGCGAGAAGGGTTGAATAAGAATGAAAAGAAACTGATTGAGGTTAAGTCGGTATAAAACGCCGACAATAGCGTTACGTGCGTTAACACAAGCCGTTAACGTGCGTTATGATGGTTACGTACGTAATCTTTGGTTAACGACGTAACCAAATGTCCGTACTAAATTGTGAAGGGTCATAACGCACGTTATGGATCATGCATAACGACGTTATGCACGTAATGCACCCGATTGAACAACACCATTACGCACGATCTGATTCGACGACGAACTACAACACGAGGATAGAATCAAAAGTGTAAATACGAGGTATTCATAACAAGGAAGTTGAGTGCTCGAAAGTAAATGCACTCCCAACTACCGAGGAATCCAAAATACGACGAGGAGATAAATTTCCCTAAATTTATAGGAAATTACGAAAATGACCCAAGCGTCCGAAAATCACGATACGACGTCGGATTTACAAACCGGAAGTCTCAACATGACCAACTCAACCATAAGGACTTGTACAAACCAAGAAACAACGGAAACGAACGAGTTTTACGAGAATCGAACGTTCATACGGCAAAACATATCATAAAATGAGATTACGTGAAAACATCATCAAAACTCGTCCAAATGGAAAAACTCTAAGAACAAAGTAGATTCGAAATGTCGAAACGGTTACAAGCGAGTCGATAAAAATAGACATACACCAAAAATGGAAACTGCTAAAAATGGAAAAATTACGGATATTACACATAGGCCCGTCCCGGAGTGGCTAGAAATAATCATACCATCAATATTTCATACTTTCAAAGTCGAGAACGTACAATCATAAATGTATACTTGCCTTTGAGACATCGAGAAATCGAACGGAGGAAAGGTATGAGTTCGGTAGGTCCGAGAACGCGCTTCCGGCACCTAAACGATTCGCAAGGAATATGACAATTAATTATCCATACTCAAATTACACGAAGAGACTCCCGAAACTCGTCTACGATTCAAGAAAATATACGAGTGGATAACTAAAGGTTGGGAAATCGCCCAAACTCTCACAAGTCCGAAAACGGCACAATCTAACCCGTAAAATCGGAAGAAAACACTCATACGGTATAGATATATATCAAAATCTCAAGATTCTCAAGCTTCAATCGGACAAAACGGACGAATCTACGAAAACCCCCAAAATCCAACACAAAATTCAAAGTGTTCTTGAATAATCTTTCAATAATCCGGTGAATACTCAAACATGTCCATAATCACGCATATATCACACCATACACCATGATTTAATCATCCAAAACGTCAATACCCACACAAAATCGAGAAGTCAAGATGTCGAAGAAATTACCTCTTGAATATCCAAGCTCTATGATCCAAGGAACACGCGTTAGATCGATTATCCGGGCTTCCCGATCAAAAGGAGATGAAGAAAATCAAACACTCAAATGATTTGTGAAGGAAATCCCTCCCTCAAGCTCTCTCTCTCGGTTGTAGGTGAAGAAATGGGGAAGAAATGAGCTGAAATGCTCAAAAAAAAACAATTATAGGGGTTGACTACCCTGCCGGACACGGCCCGTGCCGATCCGCACGGTCGTGGCGCGCAACTGGCCGACAGGGACTCGACCGTGTCCTGCTTGACACGGTCGCGGCGCGGAGGGCCTGCCGATAGTGACCCGTCCGACAGCGACTCGGCATGACTCGACCGTGTCCTGGAACACGGTCGGGCGTCTGGGCAGTCGGTTCTGGCTTATCCGGAAGAGTTCGACTCGGCCGTGCCAGACGACACGGTCGGGTCCTGTGGCAGAAACTTCGGCATTTCCGGACGAGTACGGCACGGGCCGTGTCGGACGACACGGCCGAGTTCGGTCGGCAGTGATCGGCCAATAACTGAGAAATGAGCGGGGGAGCTAAAACGACCATAACTCTCTCGTCCGGACTCCGATTGACTCACCGTTTGAACCATTGGAAAGCTAACTCGATGATCTATAATATTGGAAAGATTAAGAATTTTTGGAGTTTCCAAGAATTTATGGTGATTTAACAAAGTCGAACTCATACGTGGAAAAGTCGCTAAAGAACACGGAATTCAACAGAACGATACCGAAACGAACTCGGATGACAAAAAAAGTGTAGAATTAATCATTCTCAGGATGACGAAACGGTCCCAAGCAAGTCGTCAAAATAGACTTCCGCCAAAAATAGAAAATTTCCGGGGATCAAAATTACGGGTATTACACGTTGTTGTTTCGATAATTATGATATGTCCGAAATATCATAACGCTTCCATTCTCGGTGTGAGTTATGTCGTACGTAAGGTCTTGGTACTTGGCTAGAATGGCATCAATACAAGTGTCGTATATGATTTGTTTCTTGATTGTGGGGTTTTTGGCATAAGGATGCGGGCCCTGGTGATTATCTCCGTACATTGTGATTTGGTTGTTTATCGGGTGTGACCTTTTGGGCTTTCACTCGAGTATGTGAAGAGGATGATCGGGTCGTGGACCCCGTGTTTTGTGATCGGATTGATATTTTTGAACTTAAACAAGTCCCTGGCCCGTATCCCTATGTGGTTCTGTTAAGTTGAGGATTCGTATATTCTAAATGTTTTCAAAACTCCCGAGATCTTTGATATTTTGTAAAATGCATATCGGATTTATTTCCACATGTCATGATTCGAGCAGTTTTGATTAAATGGTTTATCTCGGGGAGTATGTTTTCGATTATTAGGTATTGAAGTATGATACGTATGGCTTGTATTTATAATTTTATACTTGCACTAGCAAAACAGTGGAGTTTTGCTAACCCCCGAGTATTCGGGGGGTGGATGTATGTATTGCGTCCAGGTACTTGTAGGTTGCTGGGGAGAAAATCATAGGATCGATACGAAGAATGATAGAAGACGATGATACTAATCACATGAAGACCAGTTGTTGATTATTTCGTTAGAAGTCTCAGTGTTTGGCTCTCCATTGTATAATTTTCCCGTTTTATGGGAACGTTGATGTAATTCAACCCCTATATCGGTATGAGTTTTGTATGTTTATTGTGTTGTTAGTGGTAAAAGACCAAATCGGTCTAATGGTTCATTATTTAGCCATATCGGCATATAATGTGATGTATTGTTTTAGTATTTAGCCTGGTAGATCCTCATGGAGAGGGTCTGCGGCGCTGTAATATTCCCAAGTGGTTTGGGGGTGTTACAGAATATGGTATCGGAGACAGGTTTGCGGAAACCTAAGCTGTCGGGTCGAGTTGTGTGTTGTCGGGTCCTGTCTTGTCTTGTCTTGTCAGATTTTGTCTGACTAAGTCGTGTCGCGACGCGTCGTCTGTAGGTCGGTCGTGATTAGTATCAAGGTGCAACCATCATCTTCGTGCGATCTGTGGATGTAAGTCTCCCACTATAATGTTGTGTCTCATATTACACGAGCTTGTGTGATATTTGTGTTATGTTGAGGAGTTAAATGTTAATCATGAATATGTCCTCCATGTTTGTTTGATTTTTGTAATGTGCCGGTGTATGTGTATATATATATATATATATATCTTTGTATAAATTGTTTTACAAGAAGTAATGTTTTGGTATGGTTACACTAGGTAAGTTCATCAATGTGATATTTTAAATGTTCTAAATGTTCTTGTGGAGTCACGTAAAATTTATTTTAAAACATCCTTCAAGAAAGGAAAAGCTTGATTTTCGTGTTATGACCTCGAGGCCAAACATTTTGAGAATTCAAACTACTTACATTTTATTCCCATTGTTATATTGCAAGTTTTCAAAAATTTAATTTTAAACTCATTTGAGGTCTACCAAAAACTTACTCGAAACGTGACTCTCGCTTTTAAACTTTTTGGGTTCCATGTATTTCGTTAAAAAGGTACGTGGTAAAGATGTTATTCAGCAGTACTTCTTCGAGTTGTGATTAGAGTGGTGGTGTGAACGCTGAGTCGTTCGGTATGTACTCGTCGAGATAGTTCTCTTGACCGAGAGGTGAAGACTCGGTTTGGAACGTTGTTTAACTTCTGATGGTTAATTGTGTGATGTTATAATTATGTGAACCGTTGGCATTTGGATTTGTACGCTATTGTTTGTTTGTAACCTACGATCTAGCACCGTTGGTAGGTGACTATGGTTGTGTTGCCAAACTTGCACAGTCGGCACACACCATATTTTGTTGTGGAACGTGCTTTCTGGCTGGGCAAAAGTTTTAGACTGTATTTTGCTGTTACGTCTAACCTTTGCAGTCGATCACCTGTGAGTGTTTTCTGTGTGTGCATTAATATTGTTGTGTGATTATGTGACTTTCGTTGCGTTAAATTTTCTTGATTACTATGCCGAGGGGCAGAGATCTTGGTCGCAACCGTGGTACGGATGACCACGGGGATGAGACGGGGGATCGAGAGAATATTGTTGGAAACGATATTGGTATGGATGTTGCTACTGTATTGCAACAAGTAGCAGCACAGATGACTCAGTTGACCAAGGCGATTCAACGCAACTCTGATGCGATTCAGAAGGTCGGGACAAATTTATGGCTCCGAGAGGTAATTCGTATGAATCCCCCTCGATTCGCTGGTGCGACAGATGCACTGGGCTGGGATGGTTGGCTTCTTTGGTTGCAGAAGATATTCGAGGCCATTGATTGTCCTGAAGATCGGAAGGTCCTTATTGCTCGGTACCTTCATAGCAATGATGCTGTTCATTGGTGGGAAGCCATTAAACCTCGGGATCATGTCGTCATGTGGGCAAAGTTCCAAGAACTTATGGAAGCTGGGTTTTATCTGGATCCGGGTGGGAATCAGAGGAAGCTGGACGATATTGTGGTTAGTACTGCAGTTGGTGTTTCTGGATTGCAACGTAGTAGTCTTTCCGCTGTGAAGCTCCATCGCTCGATGCTTGGGACTGAAAGTTCCAAATAGTCGGTATTGCCTCCTGGTAAGGCCAAGAGGTGCTTCAACTGCAGTGTGTCAGGGCATGTTCATGCACATTGTCCTTCTCCTCCAGTGATGTGTTACAAGTACGGACTCGTGGGACACCGGGTTCAGTTCTGCGAGTTAGTCACCGAGTCTTCCGAGGCCTGAATTTGAGCACTGATATTAGGGCTGACCCTGAGGAGTCCCTGAGAGTATAGTCTAACTTTTGTGTTTTCAACTCTATCGACTCATTTGTGTTCGTTGATATTTTCTGAACTTGCCATATCCTTTGTTTTGTTGATCGTACGGGTTGTGGTAATTTTTCGAAATAATCCGCTTGTCGTTGTGACTTTTTGTTCGATTACGATTCCATCCCTGTGGATTTTATGTGGATGCATATCTTGTCGCTTTACCATATCACCTATTGTCTCGAGCCGATGTGTGAACTTCAGAGTTGTTATTTGATTCTTGTTGGTCGTCGTGATTCGAACTTGACTGTTCGACGGTTATTGTCTCGATCGTTGTGGTTCGATCATTTGTTGTCTGATTTTGTTACTTCCATATCATGATTTTTGAGCATTCAGAACACGTCGTAATTTCCTTCACTTCGGGAAATTAGCTTCATTGTTGATCTTCCGACCCTCGAATGGTGGAATTTTGTATTTGTGCAGCGTTGAGCTCGCGTCTTGATTGTTATACTGTTCGGACTGGCCAACCATATTGATCTTGTTCGTTGCGTTTCGTTATCATTCTGGAATAATGATATGGATGTTATCAGCCACGTGCTGCATGTGATTCGTTGCAGGTTATTGACACTTTCTTAGTGTAACTATCGCAAGTGCACGATATCGTATCAAGTAGTAAAGTGGACTTTTTGAGTCCGGTTTATCGATCCCACGAGTAAGTTTGGTTATAATTTGAATTATACAATATTAGTCTATTTTTATAGATACTAAGATGAGTGAAACACACAATTTAAAGAGTTTGGTTTAATAATTGCAAAGAAAATGCAATAATAGTTCTAATAAAAAGATAGCAATAATAATAGATTGATTAACGATAAAATGAAATAGTTGGGATTACAAACTTAGTTCGTCATTAGTTATAGAAGATGTATAGGAGATCATATGATGAATTTACTTATTATGTTGTGTAGATTCGATTTTCCTTAAAAAGACGGTTTCTCTTTCGAACTATAAAACGCCCCTTACATATTGAATCAATCCATTATATTTCTATGTTGATTGGCTTCAATACATAGCATTAGGATTTATGAAAATAACTCAATGAATCATCTAAGGTCTAGAGGTATATTTCTATTCCCTAGAACAACTTAGAGTGAAGATCATTTGATCTAATCAAACATATTTTCTTTCAAAACATATGAAGACCATAAATATTGTCATTTATTGGCCAAATAAATAAAGATTGTTAAAACAATGAAAATCACACACAATAATAAGTAATTCACAATAGATCTTTATACAAACTTAAATAACATGACTAACCTTGTTTATAATCCCAACTAAAGGTAACTTAGCCCATGAAGGGTTTATTATACATAATACAAGCTTTGGTGGTCATTATTAGTTGAATCAAGAGAAAGAATTGATCCTCCCTCCATTAGTAGATAAAGGAGAAAGAAGCAATAAACTCTCTGAACAACATTTTCTATACCACACTTACACAAATCACTCAAGAACACAAGTGTGTTCTTCACACAAAAATAAAAGTTTACAAAAAGTGAAAAATTATATGATGAATGATGAATGATGAAGGATCTAAGGGGTCTATTTATACACCTAAAGTCATCTAATAGCTCCAAAACTCCAGCATTATTACAATAGATCGGATCAATGCCAGCCATCCCCTCAATAATACACAAAAAGTATAAAAAATTAGACAAATTTTAACAATCTGTCGAGAGTTACGGCCGTAACATTAAGGAGTTACGACCGTAACTTGGATGACTTACGGCCGTAACATTCTGTAGTTACGGCCGTAACTTGGCTTTGTCAATTTGTTCACTGGTTGCTTTGAGAGTTACGTTTTCAGCCCAGAATTTCTCAGACTTTGCGTTTTTACCCCAAATCTTCTTCGGATGATAACTTTTGATATATAACTCTGATTTTGAATCCGGAAATACTGTCGAATTCGTCTCAGAAAGCCCTACAACATGAATATATCAAAGTTCAACAAATAGAATATTTAATAAACATGTTTTTTCTTGAGTAAATCAGTTATTTAATCCGATTAAGACTACATTTACATCATCATCCGATAAAAATAAAATTATTAAAAACTAATTAATTAAAAGCAAAAAACGAGTAGACTAGCTCAATTATGGGTGAATTTTATCGATACAAACTATGGATAAGTGTATAAAACTGACACTTATCACACCCCCAAACTTGAATTCTTGCTAGTCCCGAGCAAGACTCGTTATTATTCATGCTCCAAAAATAAAAATAAGAAAAATTAATACACACATAAATTAAAATATAAAAAGAGAAAAGGATATCAAAATGCCATTAATACACAACAACCAGCTTTATACAGTAGATAGAAATGAATCAAGATTCAAAATAAATCTACTAATAATTTTAAAGTTAAAACACGGTTTTATTTTGTAATTCCAAAATGCAAGGTTTCCCCCCAAAAGGCTTATTATTTCTTACCCACTCGTGATACACACGTCTCCCTTTAATGGTTGCTCTCGATCACTCGTTTATTTTTCGACTCAATATGAAGAAGAATTTCATTGGCGTCATCAAATATTGTGATTATTCACGAAATTGAGTGTATTGAAATTCAGCCGCTAATTAATTCAAATCTACTCATAAACTACATTCCTTAGTGATAGCTTTCACACCGTTATTTGCTAACGTGTAGCTCTTTCCACTAACACAATTTCTATCTCATTTTTTTTTAAAAAGGTGATAGCTTTCACACCGTTATTTGCTAACGTGTAGCTCTTTTCACCAATTTTTATGAGACGGCAGCTACGCACCAACAATGGTTAGTCCTTTATTTTTCGCAAAATTTAAGACCTCCAAAATTAGGCAGTTGTTGCTGCTCAACATTTCTCCTTTTCGTCATTTTTTTTTAGGTGATAGCTTTCACACCGTTATTTGCTAACGTGTAGCTCTTTTCACCAATGACTCCTTTTTTAGGGAATAGAATTTTTGCAGAAAATCATTTCTTAGTTTAAGCATGAAAAATCAAAAACTCCACAAATTAAGTAAATTTCAATTCTATTTTTCATCAACCGACTGATTCTTCTTTTCTCAAGGTAACGAATGACTCGATTTTATATGATAATTACAAGGCTTGGAAAGAGAGATTAAGGCTCAAAAAATTTTTTGGAATATACAATTTTATTTTTTTACCGGTTAAAACGATTTTAGAAGCTTGTATATAGCTAATTTATTAGTGTTCTGGCCAAAATCTAGAAATCTTAAAAATCAAAATACTATATATATATATATATATAATAAAAAAAATTAAGACAAATAACCAAATCAATCAAAACACACCAAAATTCCAACACACCAAAATAATTAAACAAACCACCCCCAAACTTGAAAATAAAACTGCCCTCAGTTTAAAAATAAAAAATAAAATAAAATAAAAAGCAATGTAGAAAAGCAGAATACTCCCTGTTAAGAAAGTTGATGTTTGAGCTAACGCCTTTTAGAATCTGCAAGAGAATAAATATACGAGGCACACAACAAAAGAAAATAAAATATACTCGTAAGTATAACACAATTTTTAAGATGCGCATCAAGAAAGTCCGAAGAGTCGCCTTACGCTGCCATCAAAGTTTTTATAAAAAAAAAACACACAATAAAAATTACAGCAATAAAATAACAATACATAAATCGCGAATAGATGCGCGTCAAGAGATCAAGAAGAAACTCCTTAAGCTGCCACCATTTAGCACGATTATTACACACGACAGAAAGTAAAAATACAAGAGGTCCGATATGGGTTATCAAAGGGAGAGGAATGAATCCACTTTTCGTTTTCTCACGGTAAAATCTTCCATCCAGACAATTTTAGCTAGAGCTGGATCTGGTTGAGGAACAAATTCATTGAGTTTTTTGATTAGTTCTTCTGGTATTGTTGCAACGACTATGATTCGTTTAGCACGCTCGGAAATAAAACCCTTTTCAACAGAGTAGTCGATGAAAGATACTAAACCATCAAAGAAACCATTGACATTAAGCAGACCTATTGGTTTTTGATGAACATTTAGCTGGGCTCTGGTAACCACATGAAAAAGTTCCTCTAGGGTCCCAAAACCACCAGGAAGGGTGAGAAAGGCGCCAGAATTATTTATCATGTGAGTTATGCGATCTTGCATATTTACAAATCTAAACTCATCTCCAATAGTTGACCCGGTGATTTTACTTTCAGCCAGAGGTTTTGGAATTATTCCCAACACTCTTACTCCTTCCATATAGGCAGAAGCAGCAGCTCATCCCATTAATCCTAGACTTCCTCCTCCGTAAGATACATGAATGCATTTTTCTCCTAAGGTACGACCCAAGTTGTGGGCTGCTTCAGTAAAGCATGCCTCTTTTCCATAACTAGCTCCACCAAAAATGCAGACTGTACTAAATTTTTTTGTTGAAGATGATGACTCCATTTATGAAAAGAAATTATTTAGAGAGAAACAGAGAAAATTGCAAGTTTGAGGGATGAATGAAAGAAATAAGCACACTGTTTATTTATAGAAGAAAAAGAAGATAAAAATTGTTTAACAAGTTTGTGATTGCGTTGATTGCGCTTCAACTACTCAATAGAATAATGAAAGCATTTATCGTGTATCACTTTTTTTTATTCAGAAATTCTCACCACATGACAAAAATAAAAGATACATAAGCGTATTTACAGTAGTTGTGATTGTGGCTCACATCTTCCTCTGATTTTACGTTCAGAAACGGCCTAAACGCCTTCTATGAGTCGGGGAGAAGCTTCCCATCCAATTTTCTTACAAATTGGCAAATAGGGTCTTTTAACGTCAGGTTCCCAAGATGTTGTTCATATTCTGGTTTGAATTTATTCCACAAACATCGAATTCCATAATGTACGAGTCCACTAGGATGCGTGTCAAGAGAAATTTCGATATTATCTGAATTCTCTTTATTTAGACCATCCTTAATGAACTGAATTTTATCGTCTCTGTTTGTAGATGGAATTCCTAAAGATCGACATTTTAAATTACAGTTCTATCTAGCACATTTATAACAAACGGCTATCATCTTTGCTCGTCGTTTCTTCGCATATGAACTTTTTCCAAGCCCTGGTAAAAATCTAGTCGGTGTTTCTGTGAATTCACCCTCTATTCTTACTTTGGCTTCAATAATGAATCTTATGTCAAAAGGTATGCTTTTATTCATAAGCAACCTCATGCTTTCAAGCCTTGTCTTGCAAAATTTTAAAATTGCATTTTTGCTCAGAAAGGGAACTCTTTTTTCGATTTTATTCAAAGTTTCTTCCATGATAAAAAAAATAAATAAAAAGACAATGAAAATAATTGAACAAAATATCTACAAATATCAATTGTTGTGGGAAACTGAAAAATCCGACTTTAATAGTCACGGAGTACCGTTATCCGCCACTTGACCGGACAAACACAATTGAGTACTAAGTTACAATGTCGAGAAATTTGTACCTATAGAAATAGTTTACAATGTAAGATTTCAAATATAACTTATACCTCCCCAGCAACGGCGCCAAAAACTTGACACGTTCTTAGTGTAGCTATCGCAAGTGCACGATATCGTATCAAGTAGTAAAGTGGACTTTTTAAATCCAGTTTATCGATCCCACGAGGAAGTTTGGTTATAATTTGAATTATACACTATTAGTCTATTTTTATAGACACTAAGATGCGTGAAACACACAATTTAAAGAGTTTGGTTTAATAATTGCAAAGAAAATGTAATAATAGTTCTAATAAAAAGATAGCAATAATAATAGATTGATTAACGATAAAATGAAATAGTTGGGATTACAAATTCGTCATTAGTTATAGAAGATGTATAGGAGATCATAAGATGAATTTACTTATTATGTTGTGTAGATTCGATTTTCCTTAAAAAGACGGGTTCTCTTTCGAACTATAAAACGCTCCTTACATATTGAATCAATCCACTATATTTCTATGTTGATTGGCTTCAATACATAGCATTGGGATTTATGAAAATAACTCAAAGAATCATCTAAGGTCTAGAGGTATATTTCTATCCCCTAGAACAACTTAGAGTGAAGATCATTTGATCTAATCAAACATATTTTTTTCGAAACATATGAAGACCATAAATATCGTCATTTATTGGCCAAATAAATAAAGATTGTTAAAACAATGAAAATCACACACAATTATAAGTAATTCACAATAGATCTTTATACAAACTTAAATAACATGACTAACCTTGTTTATAATCCCAACTAAAGGTAACTTAGCCCATGAAGGGTTTATTATACATAATATAAGCTTTGGTGATCATTATTAGTTGAATCAAGAGAAAGAATTGATCCTCCCTCCCTTAGTAAATAAAGGAGAAAGAAGCAATAAACTCTCTGAACAACATTTGCTATACCACACTTATACAAATCACTCAAGAACACAAGTGTGTTCTTCACACAAAAAGAAAAGTTTACAAAAAGTGAAAAATTATATGATGAATGATGAATGATGAAGGATCTAAGGGGTCTATTTATACACCTAAAGTCATCTAATAGCTCCAAAACTCCAGCATTATTACAATAGATCGGATCAATGCCAACCATCCCCTCAATAATACACAAAAAGTATAAAATATTAGACAAATTTTAACAATCTGTCAAGAGTTACGGCCGTAACATTAAGGAGTTACGGCCGTAACTTGGATGACTTACGACTGTAACATTATGTAGTTACGTCCGTAACTTGGCTTCGTCAATTTGGTTACTGGTTGCTTTGAGAGTTACGTTTTCAGCTCAGAATTTCTCAGACTTTGCGTTTTTGCCCCAAATTTTCTTCAGATGATAACTTTTGATATATAACTCTGATTTTGAATCCGGAAATACTTCCGAATTCCTCTCGGAAAGCTCTACAACATAAATATATCAAAATTCAACAAAGAGAATATTTAATAAACATGTTATTTCTTGAGTAAATCAGTTATTTAATCCGATTAAGACTAGATTTACGTCATCATCCGATAAAAATAAAATTATTAAAAACTAATTAATTAAAAGCAAAAAACGATTAGACTATCTCAATTATGGGTGAATTTTATCAATACAAACCATGGATAAGTGTATAAAACTGACACTTACAAGTTATCAGCAACAGTTAGCATGTGTTTTGCGTTTTGTTATCGTTCTGATTTTTGCTGTCGGAGATTATTTTGCGCTGATCGTTTTGTGTTTTAAGTTTCGGGACCGAAACTTCTTTTAAGGGGGATGGAATGTAATACCCGAGATCTTTCTTCTGGATTCATTGAGTTTTTGGGGTTTTATCGAATTGTTATTGTCCTCATCGTTGGAATTTTGTGCCACGTTTATGTGTGCCTTGTTGGGACATGTTTTTGGAGGCGTTTCAGATCACTATGTGAGTTTCTAGGTTTTTGTGGTGTAGCGCACGCTACTGCATTGTGGTTAGCGCACGCTACCGGATGTGTAGCGCACGCTAACTGGCAGTCCAGAGGCAGTCCAGGAGCTACTGGAAAGGGACTGGGGCTTTGTTAGCGCACGCTAATGTCGATAGATAGCGCACGTTATCGACTGCTTAGCGCACGCTCTTCCTTCTTGCTAGCGCACGCTGCCAGGTAAGTGCAGTTCTGTCCAGGGGCCACTGGACTGGTTTCGTGACCCACTAGCGCGCGCTGCGCTTATGGGTCTAGCACACGCTAACAGTGTTATTCGGTAAGTCCTCGGCGTTGACCTCGTTAGCGTGCGCTAATGCTGTCTAGTTAGCGCACGCTAATAACTGTCCAGTATAAATACTGGACAGCAGGCTTTCTTTCCCCATTTTCTACCTTTTTCTCTCCTTTTCGTTCCCAGCCGTCGGGAGTGAGCTCCTGAGGCGATTTTGAGCGATCTTCTTCAACAAGCTTCATTTTGGAATGGATTTGTAGGTGTTTAACAACATCTAATCATCTTCTTGATCCAAATCAAGGTAATCTCTTCTTAGAACCCTAATTCTTGAATTTTGGGGGTTTCTCCTTAGTTCTTCGATTTAATCCGAGGATGATGAATCGATGGTGAAATTCTTGTTGTCTTGACCATGATCTTCGGAATTTTGAACTCATTCATGATTTTATATCACTCGGAACATAGTTCTTGATTTCTTGGTGACACACTTAGATCCTTGTTGTTTTTAGGATCGATTCGGATTCCGTTTAGTGTTATTGATTCGTGTTAGTATTATTTTCGTAGTTCTTGTGGAGTGGTCGAGTTCTTGGTCAGTTTTGGAAGTTCGAGGGCTGCCCAACCTCATCCATTCGTTGTCCGATGGTTCGTGGTATCTAGGCCTAGTGATTAGTCGTATTTGTTCGCTCGCGGATTCGAGGCAAGTATCTTGCCCATACGTTTCGTGTTTCGTAATCACAATTGTTGATAAATGATTTTATGTGAAATACGAATGTTAAAAAGGATCGGTATGTTCTCGATAAAGGTTTCCTTCCAAATCTACTTGTGTATTTGTGAACGAATGTGTTGTTTTGAAAATGTGTGTTAGTCTTGTACATGGAAATATCTTCCTTGCGTGTGATACTGTTGTGCGTGATTGTGTCAAAGTGGACTTAAGGTTATGTCTTCTTACAAGAAGAATATATGTGTGTGGATGTGCGGGTCTATTGATGAGCATATGTTGTTGTGTAGTATTGGTTGAGAGTAGGTGTTGGATAAGTGGCCATTTCTAACAAGTACCTTGATTTACGTTTGATGTACTTCGGGAGAATGTGTTTTTGATGATTATGATTTGTGCCCTTGTGTCTTTTGAGTTGTGTGTGAGCCGAGTAAAACCAGCGAGGGTCCCCTGGGATTTGTTTAGACTTCGAGTTCGGCAGATCACTCGGTTGGGTTGTACACTGGGGAGGGCGTGACGAGGACTCTCTGGGGTGTGTATTCCGTTATGGGTATAGGGCCAGTACAGCTCGGGAGGTTGTTTTGTGCTATGATTTTGGCACGTTGTTGTTTCGACAATTATGATATGTCCGGAATATCATAACGCTTCCATTCTCGGTGTGAGTTATTTCGTACGTAAGGTCTTGGTACTTGGCTAGAATGGCATCAATACAAGTATCGTATATGATTCGTTTCTTGATTGTGAGGTTTTTGGCATAAGGATGCGGGCCCTGGTGATTGTGTCCGTATATTGTGATTTGGTTGTTTATCGGGTGTGACCTTTTGGGCTTTCACTCGAGTATGTGAAGAGGATGCTCGGGTCGTGGACCCCGTGTTTTGTGATCGGATTGATATTTTTGAACTTAAACAAGTCCCTGGCCCGTATCCCTATGTAGTTCTGTTAAGTTGAGGATTCGTATATTCCAAATGTTTTCAAAACTCCTGAGATCTTTGATATTTTGTAAAATGCATATCGGATTTATTTCCACATGTCATGATTCGAGCAGTTTTGATTAAATGGTTTATCTCGGGGAGTATGTTTTCGATTATTGGGTATTGAAGTATGATACGTATGGCTTGTATTCATAATTTTATACTTGCACTAGCAAAACAGTGGAGTTTTGCTAACCCCCGAGTATTCGGGGGGTGGATGTCTGTATTGCGTCCAGGTACTTGTAGGTTGCTGGGGAGCAAATCATAGGATCGATACGAAGTATGATGGAAGACGACGATACTAATCACATGAAGACCAGTTGTTGATTATTTCGTTAGAAGTCTCAGTGTTTGGCTCTCCATTGTGTAATTTTCCCGTTTTATGGGAACGTTGATGTAATTCAACCCCTGTATCGGTATGAGTTTTGTATGTTTATTATGTTGTTACTGGTAAAAGACCAAATCGGTCTAATGGTTCATTATTTAGCCATATCGGCATATAATGTGATGTATTGTTTTAGTATTTAGCCTGGTAGATCCTCATGGAGAGGGTCTGCGGCGCTGTAATATTCCCAAGTGGTTTGGGGGTTTTACAAATGGATGGTACCTTATTTTAGATTATTTGTATTACTGTGTATTCATTCAGGGATGTTGTTCGTGGAAAGGATGTTGTCTTCGGCTTTGAGGTAATTTATGTATTGTTCAATTATGAGATAATTATTATGTTGAGTTGTTGTATATGTTGTATGTTGAGGCTTCGTATATTGAGATTCGTACTGGCTGTTCGTAGAGGGATGCTGATCCCAGGACTATTGTTGGTATTAATGGTTGTGTTGATCGTCTCATTGAGGGATGTTGATGGATATGGTCCTCGACTTTGAGGTAATCTAAGTATTTGTTCAGTCATGTGGATAATTAGTATGTTGAGTTGTTGTATATGTTGAAGTTTCATGTAATGAGTTTCGTATCGGTTATTCGTTGATGGATGTTGATCCCAGGACTGTTGTATTGATATCGTAGATCATGTTGGTCATTCATTTGGGGATGATGATCCTAGGATTGATATTTTGGATATTGATTAGTTGTGTCGACTTTTCATTGTCAGTCTGTTGTTGTTCACTTCGGTGAGTCTTTTGATCCTTATTGGATATGTGTTTCTTTGAGTTTCATTGTCATGTTGCATCATGACATATCTGGAGTCATATCTGCGTGCCGATTGGTTATTGTGTAGGATTTTTAGCCGGGCACATGATGGTTATGTGTTGATATTTCCACATTGAACCGTGCACACGAGACGTAGTTCGTGAGGCTAATTAGGTACAAGGCCACACGTGTATTTGATCAATACCTGGGGTGGCTTGTGCACGGACACATTTCCGGATCGGGCGTACTATGACGTCCATCTTTGAGCCATACCATTTGGTCGTTCATAGTTCCATGTATGATTGGATATGTTTGACGGTTTGCGACTGGTTGTTCATACACCCGAGGGGTATGTTTCGACAGTCGGGGTTATTTCTTTGAGATCCATTATTGTTGATCATTTGGAGTTTACCTTGTTGATGGTATTCTCGGTTATTGTTGGTCCTTTGTTGATCATTTGGAGTTTACCTTGTTGATGGTATTCTCCGTTATTATTGATCCTTTGTTGATCGTGTCGGAGTTATCATGTTGATGGTACTCTCGGTTATCGTTGATCCTTTGTTGGTCATATTGGAGTTATCATGTCGATGATATTCTCAGTTGATGTACTGGTTAATCATTGTTATTGATCTTATGAGTATTCAGACTGTACGTCGATGTTTCGGGATTTGTATTCATTGTCATGTGATAGCTGATCTACAGAAATGTTGTGTAGGTTTATCCAGTGGGCAGGATTTGGCACGGATGAATTATTTCATGATTATGAGTTATGATGATGTTTTGAGGATTTTTTATATTATTTGAATACAGTACAGTTGGTTGTGGTTGAGTTCATTTCGTCATTTGAGAATGCGAAATGTGAATTATGGTAAGGATCGATTTGGTATAGATTGCCATGGATTGGTAAGGTTATGACGGTAAGATTACATTGGTAGTATACTTACAGTATTACATTAGTATGTAATTATTTATGTTGATATGATCGATATCATTGTTGAGTATTGTGGCTGACCCCGTCGTGGGCTTTATTTTTAGGTACTCGGAGATCGAGCTAGTAGCGGTCGTGAAGGGATGAGCTTCCCGATGTGATACTGGCGGTGACATGTTTTGGAGTATCGAGTATTTCTTTTCTGGTTATTCATTTCCACTGCAAGTGTGTATATTTCAAAATGGCTTTTCGGTATCTTTATCCGCTGCGTGTGTGTATTTTAAATGGCCCTTTTGGCACTTTGCGAACTTGGGTTATTTCGTTAAACCTTTTCCTAAACTATTTTATCGGTACGTTTAAGCGGCGTCTTAACATACATTTTGAACTATCGAGATTTGGCACTTCGCCTTGCATTTTCAAATGGTATTTTATGACGGTATTTCAAAATTATGTTTTTGAAAATATTTGAGTATTTGCAAAATATTACCGTCATCAGCCTTTTGGCATTTTGAATTGGTTTTGTAAATGGTTTTTAGCCTGGTGGGTTCCGGCGCGGGACCCACGGCGCTGTAATATCCTGGATGATTTTGGGGGTGTTACAGAAGATGGTATCGGAGCTTGGGTTTTGTGAAACCCAGGCGTGTGTGTTATGTGGCTCTACCAGTATGGTAGTAGCGTGGCTTTTTGAAAATGATTTTTCTTACTTTTGAGTCAAACCGATTTTTGGAGTTTCCAAAATTTTTGAGATTCTTTTCAAATTGCTATTTGTGATATTGGTGTGTGTTGGTTGTGTTGAGACTTCGTATGGGAGTCGTGTGCTAGTATGACGGGAGATCATCGGCTTCACGCACCTGTAAGTATATTGGTTTGGTTATTCGCTTGTGGTGACACTTGATTGTTTTGTGATGAGTTGGAAAGTTTGGGATTGATCTGTTGTTGGTGATGGGTTGCAAGTTTCGAGGACGAAACTTATTTTAAGGGGGGTAGTATGTAATACCCGGATTTTCAGTATAAATTTTTCGCGTTATTTCATATGAGATATACTGTATAGTTTGGTATCTATACAGTATGGATAAAATAAAATGAGAACCGAGACAGTTATACTGGTGTGATTATCGTTTTTGATTGACAGATATATGCAGGATATGTTGTATCAGGTTGAACTGATTTGGATGTCAGGTATATCGTATGAGAATATTTTTGGGTTGAGTATATGTGTATTTAGTATGTCGTATGTTCGTATCCAGTATGTCGAGACGTTGGACAAGAACAGTTAAATTTTTGGCTAAGTATAAAAGCCATTACGTATGTTAAGCTTTGGAGCTTACGTACGTAAAATGTGTTAGCTTTCGTACGTTATATAGTGTACATAACGTACGTAACAAGAGGAATCAGACAGGATCGAGTTGTGGTCGGATAGTGGGGCACGTGGTCGGCAGCTTTCGGCACGGATGTGGACAGGTGAGTCAACGGACGGAGTTACGTACGTTATACAGGGTGTATTACGTACGTAATACGAGTATAATACTGTATCAAGTCAACGTACGTATTACGTACGCATCGGAATAAGTGTTACGTACGTTACGGGGTGGCTGGCCGAGTCGTGGCCGAGAGGACCTGTAGTGGCCGAGCATGGTCGGCAGTGACACGCAGGGATGGCCGAGCATGGTCGACAGCGACTCGCATTGATGGCCGATCACGGTCGGCAGTGACTCGCTGGGCACGGGACTGGCCGATAACGTACGTACGGCTCTGGCCGGTTACGGCCGTAAGGGCCAGTTACGTACGTAAGCCAGCTGCCGGTTACGTACGTAAGGGTGCCGAACGGACTGGGCAGTAGGGTAGGCCACGTGTCACGGGCTTAGAGTTTGCTATTCTCCTAAGCGTCGCGCGGCCTAGCAACCCTCTTGCTAGTCAGCCTTAATCCCTCCGAAATTGGTTAAGTATGAAGTTGGCACAACGAAAGAGCGACAATGGGTTAATGGAAAGTTTTCTTCCACTAAGTTACAAAGAGTTTACAAAGTGTCTCTTACAATACTTTCCCAAGGATGGCTGCAAATGAGCCCCAAGTTCCCTATTTATACTACTCCCTATCTCTAGAAACTTCCTCCACCTCCTCATTTGGAGGCTTCTAGATCCTCCTACACTTTACATGCTCTAGAGAATTCTAAGTACAAAGTCTTTACAAATGTATAGAAAACTCTACTAAGTTACAAGTCTCTTGACTCATTCAAGAGTCTCCAGCACCTTCCACAAGTTTTTGGGTCTTCCTGGCTTGTTCGGCCCGACCCGGCCAGCTCGGCCCGACTCGGCCCGTCTCCATGTAACCCGACCCGATCCGGCCCGGCCTCCCACACATGCCTCCGGATTAATCTTTGATGTTCGGGACCATCCCGGTCCGTTTCTGGAATGTTCCGAGTACAACTTCCGCACAGTGGACTCCTCAGCTTTCTAATGTCCAGTGCACTCACATGGCTTTATCCCGCTAAGCCTATTATAGGGTGAGGGAGCTCCGTGTGTCCCTCGCGCGCCGCCTGTACGCGCGGCCAGTGCCTCGCGCGCACCCCTCGCGGGTCTCCGTCTCCCGTGTCCGAGTCTCGGCCCTCGGATGTGCCTCATCTCGTCATCTTGTCCCGCGTTGTCCCGAAGCAACGTGCCTGTCCGCTGCAGTCGTCCGTTCGGTTCCCGGCATGCCTTGTCTCGCCGCCCAGGTAGCTCCGCAAATGGCCTGATGACCTTGTCCCTCGGTTGGGCACTTTGTTGCCCGGATAGCCTGCTTGTTCGGCCATACATCCACGCATGCCGCACCACACGGCTAAGTCCCTCAGTCGGTTGTGCTGCTCCACACGGCCTTGCAGTCCCGAACGTGCCCCGTGCACGTTGATCCGCTGGACCTCGCACCCCTATGTACGGGTCTGTCCGAGCACTCTGTCGGTCGTTTCTCTCGGGGCGTGACACTCTCCCCCGCCTGTTCCGTCGACGCCCTCATCGACGTGTGCTGCTACTCAGTTCCTCGATGTACCGCATTGATCCCAGACAGTACATCGGCATTTCCTCTTCGGTCAACTTTTTTCCAAAATCGAAGTGTCGTCATCGCTGCGTAGGGAACTTGCTCCACTGTCAAGGGGATAGTGATGGGTTTGTTCGGACCGTTCACCCATAGTACCTTTGCTTGTGGGACAAAAGGCAAAATCGTTCTTCTCTAGGAAGTCCATCCCCAAAATGAGGTCCCAATCATCCATCGTGGTGACCTTGAAGTAAACTCGGCCTTCCCAGTCTCCGAGCACGATTCGCACACCGTTTGCTGCTCCTGTGACCGGCACTGCTAGTCCGTTGTTGGATTTCATCTAGCCCTTGCATGGTTGCACAAGTAGTCCCAATCTCTTGGCTTCGGCCTCAGTGATATAGTTGTAGTCGGCTCCCGTGTCGACCAAGGCCTTGATGGGTTGATGGTTGATGGTTCCTTCCACGAACATCAACTTGCTTCCTCGCGGTCCCTCGCTGCCTAAACTGACGACAAAATTAAGTTGTGGGATCGTGCTTACCTGATGCACGTCCGTCTCATCAATTGTTGGACCCTCACATTCGGCCATGGCGTTGAGCTTCCCCATTTTCGGACAGTCCTTCATCCGATGAGCTCCGCCGCACAAAAAGCATCCTCGTTGGTCGGTAGCGCTCCTGTGTTCACCCGAGTAGTATGGCTTGTCCGCGTCGTGTTGCGGTCTCGTCCCAAATATTCCACGTGATGGTTGGGCTGGTTGGTGTACTGACGTGCGGGTGTCTCCCCCGCCTTTGGCTTGACCCTCAGCTCGCGGCTCCTTCCTCTTCTCGAATTCGGCTAGGGACTCGGCCACTTTGATTGCCTCATTGACAGATTTCACCTCGCGGCTTTGTACTCTGTCCCTGACCCAACTCGGTAGTCCATCCAGGAAGAAAAATAGTCGATCATCCTCGGTCATGTCCGGAATCTGAAGCATGATTGATGTAAAGTCCCGAACATAGTCCCGAATGGTAGTCTTATGCTTGAGCTCGCGGAGTTTCTTCTTTGCCTCATAGCATGTGTTCTCGGGATAGAATTGTGCCTTGAGTTCCGACACGAACTCGTCCCAAGTTCCAATCGGTTGGCAAGCTCCTTTTGGAACACTGGCCTGTCGATGACGCCACCATATTGCTGCATCGTCGGCAAGATATAGTGCAGCCTGCCGTACTTTGGCCTTCTCGTCCGTCAGTCCCAGACCATCAAAGTAAAGTTCCATTCGCCAGAGGAACTCCTCGATTAACTTGGCGTCTCTCTTGCCAATGAACTCCTTGGGTTTGGGGACCTCAACCCTTGGTCCCTCGAACCTCGCCCCGCCAAATGTGCTGTTCCAGCTCGGCCCACCATTCGAGTTGGTGCCCGTGTTGCTTGCCCGACATATTTTATCACAAAAATCTTCAAAGCGTTTTGCACTTACCTCGCAAAACTTGGCATACTTCTTGCGCATCTCCGTGATGCTGGCTGCCACATGATCCTCGATCGTTGCTAACTCCTTGCGCAATGAGAGTTGTTCCCTCTTGAAGGTCTCGAGCTGGCCCAACGTGTGCCCTTCTCGTTGGCCAACATCTTTCTCGAGAGTACCCACGCGTTCCTCCGTGCTCAATTGGGTGTTAGTGATGCACTGCCCAAGAGCTTCGATGTCGTCCTCGATGTCGGGTAGGCGGTTTGCTAAGGTTAGTATGATCTTCCGAATGTCTTCATCCTAAAGAAGTCGGCTTCGTGCCGGGTTCTCCTTGGATTGCGGCGGCCCCACACCGCGCGCCTTGCTCTTGCCACGCTTGGCTTTCCCTTCAGCTGGGACTTCTCCACGTCCTCGGACCTTATCAGCCTCTGTGACTCGTCCGTCTTCCACATTGATGCCTGCCTCGATCTGTCCATCGTCCATGATGCCTGCTGATCGTTAGCGTCGACTCCCACAGTCTTGCACACCTCCTTGTGTGGCTAACGATGGCTCCGATACCACTTGTCACGGGCTTAGAGTTTTCTATGCTCCTAAGCGTCGCGCGGTCTAGCAACCCTCTTGCTAGTCAGCCTTAATCCCTCCGAAATTGGTTAAGTATGAAGTTGACACAACGAAAGAGAGGCAATGGGTTAATGGAAAGTTTTCTTCCACTAAGTTACAAAGAGTTTACAAAGTGTCTCTTACAATACTTTCCCAAGGATGGCTGCAAATGAGCCCGAAGTTCCCTATTTATACTACTCCCTATCTCTAGAAACTTCCTCCACCTCCTCATTTGGAGGCTTCTAGATCCTCCTATACTTTACATGCTCTAGAGAATTCTAAGTACAAAGTCTTTACAAATGTCTAGAAAACTCTACTAACAAGTCTATTGACTCATTCAAGAGTCTCCAGCACCTTCCACAAGTTTTTGGGTCTTCCTGGCTCATTCGGCCCGACCCGACCAGCTCGGCCCGACTCAGCCCGTCTCCATGTAACCCGACCCGATCCGGCCCGGCCTTCCACACATACCTCCGGATTAATCTTTGATGTTCTGGACCATCCCAGTCCATTTCTGGAATGTTCCGAGTACAACTTCCGCACAGTGGACTCCTCAGCTTTCCAATGTCCAGTGCACTCACAAGGCTTTATCCCGCTAAGCCTATTATAGGGGGAGGGAGCTCCGTGTGTCCCTCGCGTGCCGCCCGTGCGCGCGCCCAGCGCCTCGCGCGCACCCCTCGCGGGTCTCCGTCGCCCGTGTCCGAGTCTCGGCCCTCGGATGTGCCTCATCTCGTCATCTTGTCCCGCGTTGTCCCGAAGCGGCGTGCCTGTCCGCTGCACTCGTCCGTTCGGTTCCCGGCGTGCCTTGTCTCGCCGCCCAGGTAGCTTCGCAAATGGCCTGATGACCTTGTCCCTCGGTTGGGCACTTTGTTGCCCGGATAGCCTGCTTGTTCGGCCATACATCCACGCATGCCGCACCACACGGCTAAGTCCCTCAATTGGTTGTGCCGCTCCACACGGCCTTGCAGTCCCGAACGTGCCCCGTGCACGTTGATCTGCTGGACCTCGCACCTTTCTGTGCGGGTCTGTCTGAGCACTCTGTCGGTCGTTTCTCTCAGGGCGTGACACTCTCCCCCGCCTGTTCCGTCGACGCCCTCGTCGACCTGTGCTGCTACTCGGTTCCTCGATGTACCGCATTGATCCCAGACAGTACATCGGCATTTCCTCTTCGGACAACTTTTTCCGAAATCGAAGTGTCGTCATTCCTGCGTAGGGAGCTTGCTCCACTGTCAAGGGGATAGTGATGGGTTTGTTCGGACCGTTCACCCATAGTACCTTTGCTTGTGGGAAAAAGGTAAAATCGTTCTTCTCTAAGAAGTCCATCCCCAAAATGAGGACCCAATCTGACCTTGAAGTACACTCGGCCTTCCCAGTCTCCGAGCACGATTGCTGCTCCTGTGACCGGCACTGCTGGTCCGTTGTTGGATTTCATCCAGCCCTTGCATGGTTGCACAAGTAGTCCCAATCTCTTGGCTTCAGCCTTAGTGGTATAGTTGTAGTCGGCTCCCGTGTCGACCAAGGCCTTGATGGGTTGGTGGTTGATGGTTCCTTCCACGAACATCAACTTGCTTCCTTGCGGTCCCTCGCTGCCTGCACTGACGATAGAATTAAGTTGTGGGATCGTGCTTACCTGTTGCACGTCCGTCTGATCAATTGTTGGCCCCTCGTATTCGGCCATGGCGTTGATCTTCCCCATTTTCGGACAATCCTTCATCTGATGAGCTCCGCCGCACCTAAAGCATCCTCATTGGTCGGTAGCGCTCCTGCGTTCACCCGAGTAGTATGGCTTGTCCGCGTCGTGTTGCAGTCTCGTCCCGAATCTTCCATGTGATGGTTGGGCTGGTTGATGTACTGACGTGTGGGTGTCTCCCCCGCCTTTGGCTTGACCCGCAGCTCGCGGCTCCTTCCTCTTCTCGAATTCGGCTAGGGACTTGGCCACTTTGATTGCCTAATTTACAGATTTCACCTCGCGGCTTTGTACTCTGTCCCTGACCCAACTCGGTAGTCCATCCAGGAAGAAAAATAGTCGATCATCCTCGATCATGTCCGTAATCTGAAGCATGATTGATGTAAAGTCCCGAATGGTAGTCTTATGCTTGAGCTCGCGAAGTTTCTTCCTTGCCTCATAGCATATGTTATCGGGATAGAATTGTGCCTTGAGTTCCGACACGAACTCGTCCCAAGTTCCAATCGGTTGGCAAGTTCCTTTTGCAACACCAGCCTGTCGATGACGCCACCATAGCGTTGCATCGTCGGCAAGATATAGTGCAGCCTGCCGTACTTTGGCCTTCTCGTCCGTCAGTCCTAGACCATCAAAGTAAAGTTCCATTCGCCACAGGAACTCCTCGATGAACTTGGCGTCTCTCTTGCCAATGAACTCCTTGGGTTTGGGGACCTCAACCCTTGGTCCCTCGAACCTCGCCCCGCCAAATGTGCTGTTCCATCTTGGCCCACCATTCGAGTTGGTGCCCGAGTTGCTTGCCCGACATATTTTATGACAAAAATCTTCAAAGCATTTTGCACTTACCTCGCAAAACTCGGCATACTACTTGCGCATCTCCATGATGTTGGCTGCCACATGATCCTCGATCGTTGCTAACTCCTTGCGCAACGAGAGTTGTTCCTTCTTGAAGGTCTCGAGCTGGCCCAACTTGTGCCCTTCTAGTTGGCCAACAGCTTTCTCGAGAGTACCCACGCGTTCCTCCGTGCTCAATTGGGTGTTAGTGATGCGCTGCCCAAGAACTTCGATGTCGTCCTCGATGTCGGGTAGGCGGTTTGCTAAGGTGAGTATGATCTTCCGAATGTCTTCATCCTCAAGAAGTCGGCTTCGTGCCGGGTTCTCCTCGGGTTGCGGCGGCCCCACACCGCGTGCCTTGCTCTTGCCATGCTTGGCTTTCCCTTCAGCTGGGACTTCTCCACGTCCCCGGACCTTGTCAGTCTCTGTGACTCGTCCGTCTTCCATATTGATGCCTGCCTCGATCTGTCCGTCGGCCATGATGCCTGCTGATCGTTAGATTCGACTCCCACAGTCTTGCACACCTCCTTGTGTGGCTAACGATGGCTTCGATACCACTTGTCACGGGCTTAGAGTTTTCTATGCTCCTAAGCGTCGCGCGGCCTAGCAACTCCCTTGCTAGTCAGCCTTAATCCCTCCGAAATTGGTTAAGTATGAAGTTGGCACAACGAAAGAGAGGCAATGGGTTAATGGAAAGTTTTCTTCCACTAAGTTACAAAGAGTTTACAAAGTGTCTCTTACAATACTTTCCCAAGGATGGCTGCAAATGAGCCCCAAGTTCCCTATTTATACTACTCCCTATCTCTAGAAACTTCCTCCACCTCCTCATTTGGAGGCTTCTAGATCCTCCTATACTTTACATGCTCTAGAGAATTCTAAGTACAAAGTCTTTACAAATGTCTAGAAAACTCTACTAAGTTACAAGTCTCTTGACTCATTCAAGAGTCTCCAGCACCTTCCACAAGTTTTTGGGTCTTCCTGGCTCATTCGGCCCGACCCGACCAGCTCGGCCCGACTCAGCCCGTCTCCATGTAACCCGACCCGATCCGGCCCGGCCTTCCACACATGCCTCCGGATTAATCTTTGATGTTCTGGACCATCCCGGTCCATTTCTGGAATGTTCCGAGTACAACTTCCGCACAGTGGACTCCTCAGCTTTCCAATGTCCAGTGCACTCACAAGGCTTTATCCCACTAAGCCTATTATAGGAGGAGGGAGCTCCGTGTGTCCATCGCGCGCCGCCCGTGCACGTGCCCAGCGCCTTGCGTGCACCCCTCGCGGGTCTTCATCGCCCGTGTCCGAGTCTCGGCCCTCGGATGTGCCTCATCTCGTCATCTTGTCCCGCGTTGTCCCGAAGCGGCGTGCCTGTCTGCTGCACTCGTCCGTTCGGTTCCCGACGTGCCTTGTCTCGCCGCCCAGGTAGCTCCGCAAATGGCCTGATGACCTTGTCCCTCGGTTGGGCACTTTGTTGCCCGGATAGCCTACTTGTTCGGCCATACATCCACGCATGCCGCACCACACGGCTAAGTCCCTCAGTCGGTTGTGCCGCTCCACACGGCCTTGCAGTCCCGAACGTTCCCCGTGCACGTTGATCCGCTGGACCTCGCACCCCTCTGTGCGGGTCTGTCCGAGCACTCTGTTTGTCGTTTCTCTCGGGGCGTGACACACGGCCGGCTACGTACGTAAGGACGCTGCCGGTTACGTACGTAACGTGCCGGCAGGTCTCGGCCTATATAAGGCCTGGACCGAGTCATCTTGGGCATTTTTCATTTTTCTTCATTTTTTCGCGATTCCTTCAGCTAAAGTGGATGGATTTGAGTAAGATCATCATGTAACAATATGTTTTGAAAGTTCGAATCATGGATTAACATCATCTTCCACCCGGATCGAAGGTAAGAACACCTAAACTTTTGGTTTTTGGATGTTCTTGAGGTTTCTTGGTGTTTTGGCCGATTTGCTTCGATTTGATTCATATTGTTGATTGAACATGATTATAAACTCGTAATCATTCAATAATCTTGAAGTTTTGTGGAACGAATTCGAGTATTTCTTTGAATAATCGATTGAATTGGACTATGCCTTCAAAGTGTTCGATGAAATGTCTCAATGAGTAGAACTTGGGAAATTCTACACGTTTTCGTATGAATGATGGTTGAATTGATATTTTTGTGATGATTCTTGGTATTTACGGGAATTTTCTTAAGGGAAGATAATGAATTGGTAATCAAATGATTTGATTATGTTGTTATGATTATGGAATCGTAGTATTCTCGATGTTCTTGGTAGTTTGTTGTGATTCATGATGTTATGAGAAGTATATATGTTGAAGGACATGATTATATACACCTTGAATTGTGAATAAGGATTGTTTAGATGTTAGAACACATCGAATTATGTCGTTTGAGGATTTTGAATGTGATGTCGGAATAAGTTGTGTTCTTAAGGAACTCTTGGATTATATGAATTGTTGAACATGTTTAAGAGGTGTTGGTGTTTTGGATATGAATATGGAATATTCATATCTAAAACTAAGATATGTGTTTTGATACAATATTCGTATAGGAATACGAATATGATTCCCGATTCGATAAGGTTATGATTCACTTTTGAGTTTGAGAATTCATACTTATTGAATAAGTGTTCAATTCGGATAATGTAATTATTTGAAGTCTTTGGAATATGGTTATTTGTAATGTTGAATTAATCGGATCATCCGGATTGATGATGATAATCGGTAATTGGTTTTTATTATGAATTTACAAGGAGGAAACTTGTATTCGTATGTAAGATTGAATGTGGAATCGGTAATGCTTAGGCACTTGGTTAAATTGATTATTGATATGATCTTCGGATTATGGAATCGTATTGTGGTTTTGAATTCGTGTTTGATTGGTTTGGATTGTTTGGATTTGTATTTAATCGGGATATGGTGGAACCGTTGGGTTTATTAATCGGTTATATTGATTATCGAGTTGCGACTTGTATCGTGGATATGGGTTCGTATTTGTTTGAGTTGTATTGTTCGGTCTTGTTTATGTTGGTTGGCTATGTCAGTTATTGATTATTATCAGATTGTTGTTAATCGGTTAATGCAATAGGTTGTGACGTTTTGATCGTGGATTATGACCGTTGTGTCGCGGTTGAGATTGAAGAGTTTGTAGATTGCTTTTGGTCGGGGCTGAGGATCTCGTAGACGAAGGCAATGGATTTTGGTAACGGCTTTGTGGTATCGGTATCAAGGCAAGTTTCTACTTGTTCAGTTTATAATATTTGATGAATGGTTTCGTTTTCATTTCATTTATAATTCGTATAGCAATGTTGTTAGAAATGTAAGTTGTCGGGATAATGGTTTGTATATTGTACTTTGGTTGTAATAAATCATAAGGTATATGATTTAATTGTGTTCAGGGAAGACGTGAGTTATCTTTGGTCGAGGATATAGAATATCGGATATCGAGGATAGTTATCGTGATGACATAAGTATCGGGATAAAGGTTTATTGGTATTGAATGGATGGTACCTTATTTGAGATTATTTGTATAACTGTGTATTCGTTCAGGGATGTTGTTCGTGGAAAGGGTGTTGTCTTCGGCTTTGAGGTAATTTATGTACTGTTCATGTAATACCCGAGATTTCTGATGTGTATTTGAACCTTGTGATATTGTATTTGTTGCATTTTGATCTGAGTATTATTCTCCGTATTTCATGATCCGGTATTGTTGAGCATATGATTTCATGAATGTGTTCAAAATGGTGATTTTTACTTATGTAGTGCACGCTATCGACTAAGCGTAGCGTAGCTAATTTGGGTTCGTAGCGCACGTTGTGCATGAACATTAGCGTGCGCTATACGTAGTCAACATGATTAAGATAGGGTGGTAGGTGAGATCGTCCGCGGATCTTGGTCGGGACATATCGGGATGAACCTGGACGGCTTTTGGAAAAAAAGCCGAGTCAATCCTGTTTAGCGCACGCTACTGGTATAAGGATAGCGCATGCTAAATGTTGAGTACAGTGAGGTCAGTAAGCTTCGTATGGCCGTTAGCGCACGCTATGGATATGGACTAGCGCGCGCTAATAACCATTTCCTTTATATAAGACAGCACCCTTTTCATTTTTTAGACTACATCACTTCTCAAACTCGATTTCTGAACTTAGAGAGTTACTTCCTCCATCCTAAACCTCTCATATAATCATCCTAGCACGAGTTTGAAGATTTTAGATCATTGGAAATTGGTGTTCAAGCTCTCGGTGTTGGATTTTCTTCAAGTTCCTCCTTGTTCTTCACTACTTTGAGGTAGGTGATTCTTCACCAATTGAAGTAATATTCTTAAGGATGTTTTGATCATGATTTGAGATTATTTAGTCAGTTAAATTCGTATGTAGTCGAACATCATGTTATTAGAAGGATATTTTCGATGTTTCGGTACTTCTTCATCTTTTAGACCATTGAACCTTTTAGTGTTTGAACTCCGAAGCACATTCATGAAGCTACTAAACCGATTATGGCCAGTTTATGGAGATTATCAAGTTCTTATGTTTTTACATAATGGAATTATACGTTTTGGGACATAGAATAGATTGAACTTAGGATATTTTCTTGAAGATCAAGATGAATTATGGTGTTGTGATGGTTATATGTATCCTTCTATCTCGAAGTCGTTTAATCCGTAAGATCATTCATAAACCGTATGAGCATTATATGCATGGAGATGACCTGTATTAACACTGAAGATTTTATGAGTCTCATCACCATTAGATCTAGTCTACTGCCCTGAAGTGAACATCCATGCACGGTTAGCGCACGCTAAGATATGTATATTAATGTGCGTTATCGGGCGTAAGTTAACGTACGCTACGTTTGGTACGTAACGTACGTTATATCATCAGGCGAGTCAGTTGGCTGATCAGAGAGGACTGTCAGTACATAGTTAGCATATGCTAGACTTCATCGTTTATGTACGCTAACGAACAGGCTTAACGCACGTTACGTAGAGTACGTAGCGTACGCTAAGTAGCTCAGGCAGATTACATTTTAAGAGCTTTTGGCCGTAGATCAGATTGTTAGAACATTCGTACGACATGGGATGAATTCTATATTATTTCTTTTGTTAAGGGCCGAGCATTGTGAATGTGTGATCGAAGGAGGCGGCCTTCGAGTGTGTTGAGATCATCAGAGCGATTAGCTCTTGCCATCTTTGAGGCAAGTATCGTAATTTGTTCATGTTGGTATTTTGAGCATGCATGTGGTTTATTCATGTTGTTGAACATGGGATTTATTCCAGTACTCGAGTACGTGTGTCTTAATAATATTTCGATATGGTTGTAGTAATGAACTCTATTGGATCAGTTGAAACCGGTTTTGTATTTTGAACTTTATGGTACTATTGTATTATATTTACATTTCTTCTAATTAGCCTTGTAAATCCTTACTTAAAGGTTTTACGGCACTGTAATTATTCCAAATATCTCGGTGTGTTACAAAATATGGTATCAGAGCTAAGATTCATGGATATATTGGCAGTCGGGTTTTAGTTGGTCTGTTTACGTTATTTGATTTACGGGTCGTTCGTAACATCACTGTTCAGCCAGCATCGTCATGTGGACCGTGGTTGTAAGTCTCCTAATCTCTTATACTACCGTTTTACTTAATTTCTGTTTTGTGAATATTGATGGGCTTTATTTTTGAAAGTTTTGCCCTGGATATTGAGTAATTGTGCTTACAGTATGTTGAGGGGAGGACGTGGACGCGGACGCGGTCGTGAACGCGGACGTGGTAATGTAAGACAAGAGGATTCAGCAACTACCCCAGAATTATCGGCTAGTTGAACCGATTCCCATTCTAAAGGACATCAGGGATCAGCGAATGACAATGCAAATCCTAACATGCCAGGAGTGCTTCAACAGGTGGTGGCTCAGATAAACCAGTTCGCTCAGGTGGTTGACCGCATGCAGACGGCGATGGGATAACAGGATAACGAAGATAATCGGGGAGACCGATGGCTTACTGAGGTGGTCAAATTGCACCCGCCAAAATTTGATGGTTCTGCTGAGGCACTTACTTGGGATCATTGGCTAAAGGAGTTAGAGAATATATTTTTGGGGATTAACTGTCCCGAGGACCGGAAAGTTCTTATTGCCCAGTATTTTCTGACTGGGGAGGCTTTTGACTGGTGGGAAGTTATTCGACCTGAGAATCGTAATGCTGACTGGACGGAATTCAAACTAATGATGGAAGCACAATATTGTCCTCGTCCACTTAGAGAAGCAAAAATCCGAGAGTTTTTCTCACCGCAGAGTTCGGAAGCATCTGTGACAGACATAATCAAGACTTTTAATCATCAGTTGACTAGTGTGCGACACTTAGTCAGGACGGAGGCGGAGAAGATTTTTCATTTCGATATGCGGATGAAGCCGGAGATTCAGCAGTACATGTCCGGATTTGAGTGTACTACGTTGCGACAATATCAGGACAAGGCGCTGGCCTACGACATGAAAGAGGCAGCGATGGAAAAATCGATGGAGGGAAAGAAGCAGAAAGTGTCCGGCAACTTCTCGGAAAACAAGAGTGGTGGGACCCGTAAGGGCCAGTCTTCATTTCATTCATCTAGGAAACCTCCACACCCTTCTCGAGGTGGAAAGATGTTCCGGACGACATCAGCAGTTTTGGACGCATCAAAGAAGTGTTATAATTGTGGTCAAGCAGGACATATCCGACGTGATTGTCCCATTCCTTCTGTGACTTGTTTTGAATGTGGGCAAGAAGGACACCGTGCGAATTTTTGCGGAAATGTGACTAGATCTTTTGGTACTCGCGCTCCAGCACCAGTTCCGAAAGAGATAAGTGTGAACCAGACACAGCAGAGTGGGTTTCAGCAGTAGAATGCTGGGAAGAGAGAGACATCCAGTGCTGGGTCCGTTCCTCCGCGCCTATACGAGATGAGGAAATCTGACGATCAGAACACTGCTGTTGCATCAGGTACGATTCAGATCCTTTTGCAACCAGTTAGTGTCTTATTCGATTCAGTAGCTACACATTCTTTCATATCATTGAACTGTGTTAATCGTTTCAAAATCTCGTGTTTATTTGATTGTGAAACTTATGTTTTGGGTTTGCCGAGCGGAGAGAGAATTGTGGGAACCCTAGAAACTAAAGATTTTCCAGTGTCTATTGTAGGGAGAGATTGGCCGTCGAATCTTATTGTAGTCGACATCCATGGTGATGATTTAATTCTCGGAGACGATTGGCTGAACCGTTATGGAGCTATTTTGAATTACCGAAAGAGAGTCATTTCTATCATTGCCGATGATGGATCTAAACATTTATTCAAAGGATGGAGACCGGGAGGCTTGGGAAAAGTGATCAAGGCTATGAAAGCAGTGAAATTACTGAAGCTGGGTTGTTACGGATTTTGGTGCTATGCCATGAAGAAAGAAGAAGCAGAGCTCTCATCTATTCCAGTTGTGAATGAATTCTCAGATGTATTCCCTCACGAACTACCTGGGTTGCCTCCGCAGAGAGAAGTGGAGTTCAATATCGAATTAGAGCGTGGAGCCGCTCTTATTTCCAGAGCACCATACCGTATGGCGCCAACCAAGATGTATGAACTAAAGAAGCAACTGGAGGAATTATTACAGAAGGGTTACATTCAACCTAGTGTTTCTCCTTGGAGAGCGCCCGTTCTCTTTGCTCGGAAGAAATATGGATCCCTCCGATTATGTATCGATTACAGAGAGCTAAACAAGGTGACGATCAAGAACAAGTATCATATACCTCGGATCGACGACTTGTTTGATTAACTGCAAGGGGCAAGGGTATTCTCGAAGATTGACTTGCGATCAGGATACCATCAGTTGAGGATTAAGGAATTGGATATACCGAAATCTGCTTTCAGATCCCGGTACGGACACTATGAATTTGTGGTAATGCCATTCGGACTTACCAATGCTCCTGCGGTGTTTATGCAACTGATAAATTGGGTATTCTTAGAATACCTAGATAAGTTTGTGGTCATTTTCATTGATGACATCTTGATCTATTCGAAAGACACAGAGGAGCATGCTGAGCATTTGCGTGTTGTTTTGAGCACCTTGAGGAATGAGCAGCTTTATGCGAAACTTTCCAAATGCGAGTTCTGGCTTAGGGAAGTAACTTTCCTTGGGCATGTGATATCAGCTGACGGAGTTCAGGTAGACCCGAAGAAAGTCGAAGCAATCTTGGAATGGGAATCTCCTAATAACGTGAAAGAAGTCCGAAGCTTCTTAGAACTTGCTGGATATTATCGCTGTTTTGTAGAGGGATTTTCCAAAATTGATCATCCGCTCACTCAGCTGTTGCAGAAAACTCAAAAGTTCACGTGGAATGAGAAATGCCAGGCTAGTTTTGATGAACTTAAGAGGAGACTGACGACAGCACCTATATTAGCATTACCAGATGGAACTGATGGATTCATAGTATACAGCGATGCTTCAAATCAGGGCCTGGGATGTGTGTTGATGCAAAAGGATAAGGTGATTGCTTATGCCTCTCGACAGTTGAAACCGTACGAAGTTAATTACCCAACTCATGATCTGGAGTTAGCAGATGTGGTCTTTGCTTTGAAAATTTGGCGACATTATTTATACGGCACTCATTGTCAGATATTTACAGATCATAAGAGACTCAAGTATATTTTTGGTCAGAAGGAATTAAACATGAGGCAGAGAAGGTGGCTGGAATTGATCAAGGATTATGACTTGGAAATCATCTATCATCCGGGTAAAGCAAACGTAGTAGCTGATGCACTGAGCCGTAAACCTGTTTCTCTTCGAGTGTTGGAAGCACTTACGTCCCAAACCAGCATTCAACAAGAACTGATCCGCGAAGGGATTCAAGTATGGTCACCAGGAATCCAAGGGCAACTATATGTGATGGAACTAACTTCGTCACTAGTCGAGGAAATCAAATCTAAGCAGTTGAACGATTCTCTAATTCTTCGGTTATGTGACGAAGTAAAGAATGGAAAGGCCCCAGGATTCGTAATACAAGATGATGGAGTTCTGAGATTTCATAGTCGACTTTGCGTTCCCGATGATGATGTTTTGAGACAGACAATTGTGAAGGAAGCTCACAGCGCGCCCTATTCTATTCACCCGGGCAGCAGTAAGATGTATAAGGATCTAAAACAAAACTTCTGGTGGGGAAATATGAAGAAGGACGTAGCAGAATACGTTTCGAAGTGTTTGACTTGTTAGCAGGTTAAGATTGAACATCAGCGGCCTGCCGGGATGTTGAAGCCACTTCCGATCCCTGAGTGGAAGTGGGAGGATATCTCGATGGACTTCATCACCAGTATGCCAAGGACCAAGATGGGAATGAACATGATTTGGGTTGTAGTTGATTGACTGACCAAGTCGGCTCATTTCCTAGGAATTAAAGACACTTGGGGACCCGAGAAATTGGCGCGAGTATTTATTGCGGAGATAGTCCGATTGCATGGTACGCCGAAGACCATTATTTCGGATCGACATGGTCGCTTCGTATCGCATTTTTGGAAGGAAGTTCACAGGGCTTTGGGAACCGAGCTGAACTTTAGCACGGCTTATCATCCTCAGACGGACGGTCCGTCCAAAAGGACGATACAAACAGTAGAAGACATGCTTAGAGCATGTGCCTTGGATTGGTCGACTGATTGGGAAGTACATTTGCCCTTGATTGAATTCACCTACAACAATAGTTGGCATGCTTCTATTAAGATGGCACCATTTGAAGCTTTGTATGGGAGAATATGCCGATCACCCCTGTGCTGGGATGATTCTTCGGACTTGATCGGGACGGAACCAGAATTGATAGTTCAGACTCAAGAGAAGATAGCTCTGATTCGGGAAAGACTGTTGAGTGCCCAGAGTCGACAGAAGTCTTATGCCGATGTGCGTCGTCGCCCGTTAGAGTTCGACATTGGGGACCACGTACTATTGAAGGTGTCTCCTACTCGAGGAATTTTCCATTTTGTGAGGAAAGGTAAGCTAAGTCCGAGATATATCGGACCATTTGAGATCCTCGAGAGAGTTGGGGATTTAGCATACATGGTGGCCTTACCGCCATCGCTGAGTCACGTTCATAATGTGTTTCACGTATCCCAATTGCGGAAGTATGTACCAGATCCCAGTCATATTATTGATTTCGACGAGATCGAGGTAGCTAATGATGGCAACTTCGAAGAGAGACCAATCAAGATACTTGAGAGTCGGATCAAACAATTGAGGAATAAACCAGTACCCTTGGTTAAAGTGCAATGTTCAGTACACGGAGTTGAAGAGGTCACTTGGGAAACGGAGAACAGTATGAAGACTAGGTATCCAGAGTTGTTTTCATCTTAAGTTTCGGGACGAAACTTCTTTTTAGGGAGAGAGGATGTAATACCCGAGATTTCTGATGTGTATTTGAACCTTGTGATATTGTATTTGTTGCATTTTGATCTGAGTATTATTCTCCGTATTTCATGATCCGGTATTGTTGAGCATATGATTTCATGAATGTGTTCAAAATGGTGATTTTGCTTATGTAGCGCACGCTATCGACTAAGCGTAGCGTAGCTAATTTGGGTTCGTAGCGCACGTTGTGAATGAACATTAGCGCGAGCTATACGTAGTCAACATGATTAAGACAGGGTGGTAGGTGAGATCGGCCGCGGATCTTGGTCGGGACATGTCGGGATGAACCTGGACGGCTTTTGGAAAAAAAGCCGAGTCAACGCTGTTTAGCGCACGCTACTGGTATGAGGATAGTGCACGCTAAATGTTGAGTACAGTGAGGTCAGTAAGCTTCGTATGGCCGTTAGCGCACGCTATGGATATGGACTAGCGCGCGCTAATAACCATTTCCTTTATATAGGACAACACCCTTTTTCATTTTTCAGACTACATCACTTCTCAAACTCGATTTCTGAACTTAGAGAGTTACTTCCTCCATCCTAAACCTCTCATATCATCATCCTAGCATGAGTTTGAAGATTTTAGATCATTGGAAATTGGTGTTCAATCTCTCGGTGTTGGATTTTCTTCAAGTTCCTCCTTGTTCTTCACTACTTTGAGGTAGGTGATTCTTCACCAATTGAAGTAATATTCTTAAGGATGTTTTGATCATGATTTGAGATTATCTAGTCAGTTAAATTAGTACGTAGTCGAACATCATGTTATTAGAAGGATATTTTCGATGTTTCGGTACTTCTTCATCGTTTAGACCATTGAACCTTTTAGTATTTGAACTCCGAAGCACATTCATGAAGCTACTAAACCGATTATGGCCAGTTTACGGAGATTATCAAGTTCTTATGTTTTTACATAATGGAATTATACGTTTTGGGACATAGAATCGATTGAACTTAGGATATTTTCTTGAAGATCAAGATGAATTATGGTGTTGTGATGATTATACGTATCCTTGTATCTCGAAGTCGTTTAATCCGTAAGATCATTCATAAACCGTATGAGCATGATATGCATGGAGATGACCTGTATTAACACTGAAGATTTCATGATTTTCATCACCATTAGATCTAGTCTACTGCCCTGAAGTAAACATCCATGCACGGTTAGCGCACGCTTAGATATGTATATTAACGTGCGCTATCGGGCGTAAGTTAACGTACGCTATGTTTGGTACGTAACGTACGTTATGTCATCAGGCGAGTTAGTCGGCTGATCAGAGAGGACTGTCAGTACATAGTTAGCGTACGCTAGACTTCGTCGTTTACGTACGCTAACGAACAGGCTTAACATACGTTACGTAGAGTACGTAGCGTATGCTAAGTAGCTCAGGCAGATTACATTTTAAGAGCTTTCGGCCGTAGATCGGATTGTTAGAACATTCGTACGACATGAGATGAATTCTATATTATTTCTTTTGTTAAGGGCCGAGCATTGCGAACGTGTGATCGAAGGAGGCAGCCTTCGAGTGTGTTGAGATCATCGGAGCGATTAGTTCTTGCCATCTTTGAGGCAAGTATCGTAATTTGTTCATGTTCGTATTTTGAGCATGCATGTGGTTTATTCATGTTGTTGAACATGGGATTTATTTCATTGAGTTGTCATGATATTCGTTATCAAGTGTTTGTATGTTTATGTTGATGGACATAGTGATTTTACGTATACGTATGATTAATTTGTGTTTGTGTATGTTGTACGATCTATGCTGAGGGCACTGGATCGGATGTCCACCTCGTGTTGGTCCGACAGGATCATCTTGGGATCTATGCTGAGGGCGCTGGATCATTGGACGGGTTTTTCCACCTCGTGTTGGTCCGATGGGATCATCTTGGGATCTATGCTGAGGGCACTGGATCATTGGAATACCCATACTGTGTTAATGGAATCTTGTGGATTCGCATTGTTGGATTCTGGTAGCGGAAGTCCGTGATTGTGTATTTTTATGCATTGTTGTTGCATATTCGATTTGTTTAATATGATACTTGTACTAGCATCATTTTGCTAACCCCTTCGGGGGTGGAAATTTGTTTTGATGTTCAGGTAGCCCTGGAGCGGGAAAACAGTCATAGTACCGACGTGACGATGAAGAGGCTCAGTGATGTTCATTGTGATTTGTCTTTTGAATTATTCTAGTACTTGAGTACGTGTGTCTTAATAATATTTCGATATGGTTGTATTAATGAACTCTATTGGATCAGTTGAAACCGGTTTTATATTTTGTGCTTTATGGTACTGTTGTATTATATTTACATTTCTTCTAATTAGCCTTGTAAATCCTTACTTAAAGGGTTTACCGCGCTGTAATTATTCCGAATATCTCGGGGTGTTACAGTTC
Source organism: Orobanche coerulescens (assembly GCA_033398695.1). Lineage (NCBI taxonomy): Eukaryota > Viridiplantae > Streptophyta > Magnoliopsida > Lamiales > Orobanchaceae > Orobanche > Orobanche coerulescens. Next base: position 13,370,940 of record CM065819.1, read on the forward strand.
AGTTATGAGATAATTATTATGTTGAGTTGTTGTATATGTTGAATGTTGAGGCTTCGTATATTGAGATTCGTACTGGTTGTTCGTTGAGGGATGTTGATCCCAGGACTATTGATGGTATTAATGGTTGTGTTGATCGTCTCATTGAGGGATGTTTATGGATATGGCCCTCGGCTTTGAGGTAATCTAAGTATTTGTTCAGTCATGTGGATAATTAGTATGTTGAGTTGTTGTATATGTTGAAGTTTCATGTAATGAGTTTCGTATCGGTTATTCGTTGATGGATGTTGATCCCAGGACTGTTGTATTGAGATCGTAGATCATGTTGGTCATTCATTTGGGGATGATGATCCCAGGATTGATATTTTGGATATTGATTAGTTGTGTCGACTTTTCATTGTCAGTCTGTTGTTGTTCACTTCGGTGAGTCTTTTGATCCTTATTGGATATGTGTTTCTTTGAGTTTCGTTGTCATGTTGCATCGTAACATATCTGGAGTCATATCTGCGTGCCGATTGGTTATTGTAGCCAGGCACATGATGGTTATGTGTTGATATTTCCACATTGAACCGTGCACACGAGACGTAGTTCGTGAGGCTAATTAGGTACAAGACCACACGTGTATTTGATCAATACCCGGGGTGGCTTGTGCACGGACACATTTACGGATCGGGCGTACTATGAAGTACATCTTTGAGCCATACCGTTTGGTCGTTCATAGTTCCATGTATGATTGGATATGTTCGAAATGTAAATTATGGTAAGGATCGATTTGGTATGGATTGCCATGGATTGGTAAGGTTATGACGGTAAGATTACGTTGGTAGTATTCTTACAATATTATTACATTGGTATGTAATTATTTATGTTGATGTGATCGATATCATTGTTGAGTATTGTGACTGACCCCGTCGTGGGCTTTATTTTTAGGTACTCGGAGATCGAGCTAGTAGCGGTCGTGAAGGGATGAGCTTCCCGATGTGATACTGGCGGTGACATGTTTTGGAGTATCGAGTATTTCTTTTCTGGTTATTCATTTCCGCTGCAAGTGTGTATATTTCAAAATGGCTTTTTGGTATCTTTATCCACTGCGTGTGTGTATTTTAAATGGCCCTTTTGGCACTTTGAGAACTTGAGTTATTTTGTTAAACCTTTTCCTAAACTATTTTATCGGTACGTTTAAGTGGCGTCTTAACGTACATTTCAAACTATCGAGATTTGGCACTTCGCCTTGTATTTTCAAATGGTATTTTATGACGGTATTTCAAAATTATGTTTTTGAAAATATTTGAGTATTTGCAAAATATTACCGTCATCAGCCTTTTGGCGTTTTTGAATTGGTTTTGTATACGGTTTTTAGCCTGGTGGGTTCCTAGCAGGACCCAGTCTTGTAATATCCCGGATGATTTTGGGGGTGTTACAGAAGATGGTATCGGAGCTTGGGTTTTGTGAAACCCAGGCGTGTGTGTTATGTGGCTCTACCAGTGCGGTAGTAGCGTGGCTTTTTGAAAATGATTTTTCTGACTTTTGAGTCAAACGGATTTTTGGAGTTTCCAAAATTTTTGAGATTCTTTTCAAATTGCTATTTGTGATATTGGTGTGTGTTGGTTGTGTTGAGACTTCGTATGGGAGTCGTGTGCTAGTATCACGAGAGATCATCGGCTTCACGCACCTGTAAGTATATTGATTTGGTTATTCGCTTATAGCGACGCTTGATTGTTTTGTGATGAGTTGGAAAGTTTGGGATTGATCTGTTGTTGGTGACGGGTTGCAAGTTTCGAGGATGAAACTTATTTTAAGGGGGGTAGTATGTAATACCCGAATTTTCAGTATAAATTTTTCGCGTTATTTTATCTGAGATATACTTTATAGTTTGGTATCTATACAGTATGGATAAAATAAATTGAGAACCGAGACAGTTATACTGGTGTGATTATCGTTTTTGATTGACAGATATATTCAGGATATGTTTTATCAGGTTGAACTGATTTGGATGTCAGGTATATCGTATGAGAATATTTTTGGGTTGAGTATATGTGTATTCAGTATGCCGTATGTTCGTATCCAGTATGTCGAGACGTTGGACAGGAACAGTTGAATTTTTGGCTAAGTGTAAAAGCCATTACGTATGTTAAGCCTTGGAGCTTACGTATGTAAAATGTGTTAGCTTACGTACGTTATATAGTGTACATAACGTACATAACAAGAGGAATCAGACAGGACCGAGTTGTGATCGGATAGTGGGGCCCGTGTTCAGCAGCCTTCGGCGCGGATGTGGACAGGTGAGTCAACGGACGGAGTTACGTACGTTATACAGGGTGTATTACGTACGTAATACGAGTATAATACTGTATCAAGTCAACGTACGTATTACGTACGCAACGGAATAAGTGTTACGTATGTTACGGGGCGGCTGGCCGAGTCGTGGCCGAGAGGACCTGTAGTGGCCGAGCATGGTCGGCAGTGACTCGCCGGGATAGCCGAGCATGGTCGGCAGCGACTCGCATGGATGGCCGATCACGGTCGGCAGTGACTCGCTAGGCGCGGGACTGGCCGATAACGTACGTAAGGCTCTGGCCGGTTACGGCCGTAAGGGCCAGTTATGTACGTAAGCCAGCTGCCGGTTACGTACGTAATGGTGCCGAACGGACTGGGCAGTAGGGTAGGCCACGGCCGGCTACGTACGTAAAGACGCTGCCGGTTACGTACGTGCGTCGGCGAGTCTCGGCTTTATATAAGGCACAGACCGAGTCATCTTGGGCATTTTTCATTTTTCTTCGTTTTTTCGCGATTCCTTCAGCTAAAGTGGATGGATTTGAGTAAGATCATCATGTAACAACATGTTTTGGAAGTTGGAATCATGGATTAACATCATCTTCCACTCGGATCGAAGGTAAGAACACCTAAACTTTTGGTTTTTGGATGTTCTTGAGGTTTCTTGGTGTTTTGGCCGATTTGCTTCGTTTTGATTCATATTGTTGATTGAACTTGATTTTAAACTCGTAATCATTCAATACTCTTGAAGTTTTGTGGAACGAATTCGAGTATTTCTTTGAATAATCGATTGAATTGGACTATGCCTTCAAAGTGTTCGATGAAATGTCTCAATGAGTAGAACTTGGAAAATTCTACACGTTTTCGTATGAATGATGGTTGAATTGATATTGTTGTGATGATTCTTGGTATTTACGGGAATTTTGTTAAGGGAAGATAATGAATTGGTAATAAAATGATTCGATTATGTTGTTATGATTATGGAATCGTAGTATTCTCGATGTTCTTGGTAGTTTGTTGCGATTCATGATGTTATGAGAAGTATATATGTTGAAGGACATGATTATATACACCTTGAATTGTGAATAAGGATTGTTTAGATGTTAGAACACATCGGATTATGTCGTTTGAGGATTTTGAATGTGATGTCGGAATAAGTTGTGTTGTTAAGGAACTCTTGGATTATATGAATTGTTGAACATGTTTAAGAGGTGTTGGTGTTTTGGATATGAATATGGAATATTCATATCTAAAACTAAGTTATGTGTTTTGATACAATATTCGTATAGGAATACGAATATGATTCCCGATTCGATAAGGTTATGATTCACTTTTGAGTTTGAGAATTCATACTTATTGAATAAGTGTTCAATTCGGATAATGGAATTATTTGAAGTCTTTGGAATATGGTTATTTGTAATGTTGAATTAATCGGATCATCCGGATTGATGATGATAATCGGTAATTGGTTTTTATTATGAATTTACAAGGAGGAAACTTGTATTTGTATGTAAGATTGAATGTGGAATTGCTAATGCTTAGTGTAATATCCTAGAATTTCACTACGAATTTTTTCGCATTATTTTATCTGGGATGTACTGTACAGAGTGGGACCGACACGATATGAGTGGATAATTTTGGAAACCGTGACAGTCGTGCCAGTATGTCTATCGAGGGTATTTTGATTCTAGGATATTACATGCTTGTTGTGTTTTCGATGTCGGATATATCGTATGAGTATTTGTTTGATTTCCGTACTTGGTCGACAGTTGTAATTGAGGATATCGTGCATCAGACGTACCGTATGAGAATACTTTCGGGATTTCGTATGTGTTCAGTATGTCGTATGTTCATATTTGTTATGTCGAGACGTTGGACAGGAATTGCTGGAAACGGCTAAGTATGGATCTGTTAACGTACGTTAAGACTTTGAGATAACGTACGCTAAGTGGTATGTGTTACGTACGTTAAGCGTAAGGTATTACGTACGTAACAAGAGGAATAAGACAGTTGGGCCCAGTGTCGGCAGCTTTCGGCGCGGATGTGGACAGGTGAGTCAACGGATGGAGTTACGTACGTTATACAGGGTGTATTAAATGCGTAATGTCAGTATAATCTTGTAGCAAGTCAACGTCGTATTACGTGCGCATAGCGGAACAAGTGTTACGTGCGTTGCAGGCGATCGCCGAGTCGTGGCGAGATGACCTTGATGGCGAGCAAGGCCGGGCGTGACTCGTTGGGATGGCCGAGCATGGTCGGCGGTGACTCACCGGAGGCTAGGGCGGCCGATTACGTACGTGGCGGCGGCCGATTCGGCCGTAATGGCGATTACGCACGTAAAGGGAGCCTGCCGATTACGTCGTAAGTGCCGAACAAAGCGGACGAAGGTTAGGCCGCGGACGGCTACGTGCGTAAGGACCCGCCGATTACGTACGTAGCGGCCGGCAGTCTCGGCCTATATAAGGCACAGACCGAGTCACCCTTATCATTTTCCATTTTCTCCGTCCCTTTTGCGATTTCTTCACAAAGTTGATGGTTTTGAGTAGAATCAACTTATAACAACATGTTTTGGAAGTTGGAATCATGGATTAACATCATCCTCCACCCGGATCGAAGGTAAGAACACATGAACTTTTGGTTTTGGATGTTCTTGAGGTTTCTTGGTGTTTTGGCTGATTTGCTCCATTTTGATTGATTATTGGTAGAACTTGATTGTATACTCGTAATCATTCAATACTCTTGAAGTTTTGTGGAACAAATTCGAGTATTTCTTTGAATAATCGATTGAATTGGACTATGCCTTCAAAGTGTTCGATGAAATGCCTCAATGAGTAGAACTTGGGAAATTCTATACATTTTCGCATGAATGGTGATTGAATTGATATTATTGTGATTTAGGAATGAACTTTTGAAGGAAGTTGAATCGGTACCCTTCCCCTTTGTCGATTTCTTCGCACCGTGCTATTCAAAACAAGTGATTACTTGTGTATTTCATCTTCAAGAGGTATGTTCGATAATCCTCTCATTGAATTTGGATTTTGATGTTATCGTTGAAGAAGGATTCGTATGAAGATGATTATGGTTTTGTTGCTACGATTCTTGCGGTTATATGAACTATATGTTGAAGACATTGTTAGGACTATTGAACACCGAATTTCGGCTTGTGTTCGTATTGTTAAGAGTTGATATGGGTTGGTTTCGTATGATCGAGATATCGTTGAACCATTGAGTTTGATTAGTTGGTCATTTCGGTTGTTGATTGTTATTGAACGTATCGTTAATTGATTATTGCATTAGGTTGCGTTTAGTGATCGTTGAAGTTAACCGTTGTGTTGCGGAGCTTGTAGACGAAGACGGCGGGATTGATAGCGGCTTCGTCGAATTGGTATCAAGGCAAGTTATGCTTGCTCAGTTCATAATGTTAATAAATGATTTCGTTTTCATTTCATTTATGATTCATATAGCAATGGTATTATGGAATATATGAATTGTCGGAATGGTGGTATGTATGGTATTTTTGGACTAAGATAAATCATAATGTATATGATTTTAAGGATGTCTAGTGGAAATGGGAACGTGAATTATAATTTGGTCTATTGCATGAGAAGTTGGATATCAAGGTTAGTTATCGTTTCGATGTTGAAATCGGGATGGTGGTTTGGTATTAGTTATGGACTGTACTTCATTTTGGATTGTCGGATAAACCGTGTATTCGTTCAGGGCGGTTGGTCGTGGAAAAGTTGGCGTCTCCAGCTTGAGGTAAATTAATATTGTTAGATTATGATAATCATCATGTTGCATTATTGCATGTGTGTGTGGATATTTCTTGCGGTGAGTGTGCACCATTGTTGTTACGTTTTGTAATGTGCTCTTCCTTTGAGCTGTGATCTGTTGGGCCGATGTGTTAGAGGATAAGACCTATATGGCACCTATGTTCCGGGGTATTCCTGTGTGGATACTTTCGTGACCCTTGGTTGCGACCTTGGGGTATTTTGTGATTGCATGAACTGTGTTAGGGGATAAGACCTATATGGCACCTATGGTCCGGGGTATTCCTGTGAGATACTTCCGTGACCCTTGGCTGCTGCCTTGGGGTTTATGTGTTAATATTATATGCATTGTTGAGCATGATGTGGACTGTTGTCTTATGGAGATACGACATTGTGGTCGTGTCGGTCTTTCATGATCGAGTTACTGTTGCTCTTTTGGGAAGTCTTCTGATCCTTGATAGATATGCGATTCTTTGAGATTTGTTGTCATGTTGTATCGTGGCATATCTGGAGTCAGATACGTTCTGATCATTCATGTGTAGGATTTTCGGGACGGGCACGTGTAGCATGTGTCGGTTTCGACCTCATATTGAACCGTGCACACGAGACGTACTTCGTGAGGCTGATTAGGTACGAGACCAGACGAGTATCTGATCAATATCGTGGTTGGCTTGTACACGGACACATGTCCGGATCGAGCGTATTGTGACGTCCATCTTGAGTCTTATTGCTTGGTCGTTCACAGTCCATGTATAATTGGATCTGTTCGATATTCGAGTTGTCTTTGAAATCCCATATATATGATTTGTATATGGTTGACGATTTTATTCTCTCGTGTATCTGTCCCTGTTGATCCTTTTATGATCTCGTTTGGAGTTACCTTATCGATGGTAAACTTATTTGTTATCGATCCTTTATTAATCTCGTTTGGAGTTCCCCCTATCATTGGTAATATCGTTCATTATTGATCCTTATTGATTCCGTTTGAGGGTTGTCTCATCGTTGGTATTCTTGGTTATTAGTCCTTGATTGATGTTATTGGAGTTTACCGTGTCGTCGGTATTCTCATTTGTCGATTCATTATTGCTCTTGTTGGAGTTTACCGTATCGTTGGTATTCCCAGTTGTTGGTCCTTATTCATCTTGCTAGAGTTTACTGTGTCATCAGTATTCTCGGTTGTTGACCCTTTATTGATCTTATTTGAGTTTATCGTACCGTTGGTATTTCTGGTTGTCGACTCTTATTGACCTTGTTAGAGTTTACCGTGTCGTCGGTATTTTCGGTTATTGATTCTTCATTGATCCTTACCGTGTCGTCGGTATTCTCGGTTATTGATTCTTCATTGATCCTTACCGTGTCGTCGGTATTCTCGGTTATTGATTCTTCATTGATCTTGTTGGAGTTACCACATAATGGTATTCTCGTTCGTGGTTGATCCTTTGTCGATCTTGTGCGGAAATATCATGTCATTGATACTTCCGTTGTGATGCATTGATTGTTTATCATTATTGATTGTGTGAGCATTCATGCTTGTATTGATATTCGGGACTTGCCATTGTTTGGGACGGTTGATTTGCAGATGTATCGTGTGATATCGGTTCTATCGGTATTGGGATCCAATTGTGCGACCCGGCCACAGAGTTGAACTTGGCCGATTATTCTATACTCGAGATATGTTTATGATTGGAAATCTTGGTAGTGTTTCGGATACGATGCGGTGATTACATTTGAATTCGTTCATACTTAAGGACACGAGGCGTGGGATATGGTAAGAATTGATTGTTATGGTTGTGACAGGTTGGTAAGGTTACTTCGGTAAAATACATGGGGAATGTTCTTACTCTGTAGATTACATTGATATGTAATTGTTTTTGTGATGTGATCGTTATCATTGTTGAGTATTATGGCTGACCCGTCGTGGGCTTTATCTTTTTTAGGTACTCGGAGTTCGAGCTAGTAGCGGTCGTGAAGGGATGAGCTTTCCGATGATACTGGCTATGGCGTAGTTGTTGGGATTCGAGTGTTCTTTCTGGTTTTTATAATTCCGCTGCAAATGTATTTAATTATGTTTTTATCCACTGCGTGTGTATATTTAAAGTGGCTTTCGGTATTCTTTGAACTATGTTTTTATCCGCTGCGTGTGTGTGTACTTCAAGGGCCTTCTGGCATTTTTAAACATTTGCGAAAATGATTTTAGCCATGTGGGTTCCAATATGGGGCCCACGGCGCTGTAATATTCCCGGTCGGTTTTGGGGGTGTTACACTTAGGCACTTGGTTAAATTGATTATTGATATGATCTTCGGATTGTAGAATCGTATTGTGGTTTTGAATTCGTGTTTGATTGGTTTGTATTGTTTGGATTTATATTTAATCGGGATATGGTGGAACCGTTGGGTTTATTGATCGGTTATATTGATTATCGAGTTGCGACTTGTATCGTGGATATGGGTTCGTATTTGTTTGAGTTGTATTGTTCGGTTTTGTTTTTGATCGAGGTTTCGTTGAACTGTTGAGTTTGTTGGTTGGCTATGTCGGTTATTGATTATTATCAGATTGTTGTTAATCGGTTATTGCAATAGGTTGTGATGTTTTGATCGTGGATTATGACCGTTGTGTCGCGGTTGAGATTGAAGAGTTCGTAGATTGCTTTTGGTCGGGGCTGAGGAGCTCGTAGACGAAGGCAATGGATTTTGGTAACGGCTTTGTGGTATCGGTATCGAGGCAAGTTTCTACGTGTTCAGTTTATAATATTTGCATTTATAATTTGTATAGCAATCTTGTTAGAAATGTAAGTTGTCGGGATAATGGTTTGTATATCGTACTCTGGTTGTAATAAATCATAAGGTATATGATTTAATTGTGTTCATGGAAGACGTGAGTTATCTTTGGTCGAGGATATAGAATATCGGATATCGAGGATATTTATTGTAACACCCCAAACTAGGCGGATATTACAGTGCCGTGGACCCCCGACTGGGACTCACCAGGCGAATGAAAACTGATGAATTAAATAATATAATTGTAGTACCGAACCACATTATATTACCAAATACTCCGATGAGGAGCTTAAGTACAATACACCAGGACAATACAGAATACTAGTATATTTTATATGAAGATAAAATACACTACCCTGAATAAATAAACATCTCAAACGGAATTAGCAGCGGAATTACAAATGAAGCGAAATAAGAATGACTGAAATGACTGGGGGCCCCTACTAGTATCACTGGGACTCCTCGCCGTCAACATGCTCTTCCCGTGCCTTTGCCTTGCCGTGACCTGAAAATAAAATCCCCTAACGGGGTCAGTTACACAGAACAACAATCCTCAAGGGTTGAATATACACAATCATGATATATCTCAATTATGAATTATCCTTAGTTATGAATTTAAGCTGAAGAGGAGCATCATAGTACGCCCATAATTTTCTGTGCAAGTGTACAAGACGAGTGCCCGGACACACCCGTCCTTGTACCTAATTAGTCTCACGGAGGTAAACATTACCGTGTGCACAGTCCAATGTATCGGTGAACCCAACACATGACCATCGTGTGCCCGACTAAAAATTCCACACATCTGCACCCGGCCACGCAATATGAATCCAGAAGGTCATATGAACAAGAATGACCATGATGAATATCAATGAATAATAATTCGACAAAGTCAAGAATGACTCACCAAGATGAAAATGATAGTGAAGTGAATGATAGCTCAATGAAATGATTGGAACCGTCGTTCCTCGTGAATGAAGTGATTATTCAACAATTACAAGTCTCAATACGGTTAATACATTATGAATGAGTTATGATTATGAATGAACAACAACAAAAGGAATGGATATCCTTTTAACCGAGTAAGAATTAACTTACTCAACACTGATGAACAATGTCCTTCCACAAACAAACGTCCTAAATGAGATGTCGGTCGCTCGAATCAACCTTGAATAACACAACCAATCTGCTCAATATACGAATCAAACACGATTATAACGAACTCAAAACGTCAATACGACTAAACCAAGTTCATTGGGGTATTATATCGAATATGTTGTGGCCAATCTTCGATTGTTAACAACCAAACCTCAATTTTACCAATATCAAATCCCCAAGAAGTGTTTCAAACCAACAAAACATCTTCAATATGATCAATAATCCAAAATGAATATCTAAATTCGTGATTACAACAACGTTTAATCGAAAACCCCCAAATCCAACTCAATATTCAAAGTGTTCTTGGATAATCCTTCAATAATCCATTGAATAATCATACATATCCATAATCATGTGTACTTCACTTCATACAAAATGATTTTAACGTCCAAAACATCATATCTCAATACAAAATTGAAATCCAAGATGTTGAAGAAATTACCTCTTGAAGATCCAACCACTTCGATCTGATGAACACAAGTTAAATCGAGTATCCAAGCTTCCCAAACGAATGAAGATGATGAAAATCTAACACTAAAGTGATTGATGATGGAAAATTCCTCCCACAAACCCTCTCTCTCGGAAGTAGGATGAAGAAATGTTGAAAAATGAGGAAATCCTGTCGGTCCACCTATATAAAGCCCAAGGACGCACGACCAATCCGCACGACCAAGTGTCCGTGCGTCCGGTCGTGCGTGAGGTTCTCGTGCTTGCTCTTCAGCGCCGGCGCCCGCGCAGCGGCGGCAACTCGTGCGGCTGCTCGTGCGGCCACGGCTCGAGCAGCTGGGCCTCACGCGTCTGGCCGCAACACACGAGCACCACGCCCGAGCAGTAGCTCGTGTGGCCTGCTCGTGCGGCACTAACTCGACCACTGGGCCTCCTTCCCAGTCCAGCCGCAACGCACGAGTGCCGCGCATGACCAGGTGCTCATGCCGCCTGCTCGTGCGGCACTGACTCGGCCGCTGGGCCTCCAGCCCAGTCCATCCGCAACGCACGAGCGCCGCGCACGACCAGGTGCTCGTGCGGCCTACTCGTGCGGCCCTGCTCGACAAGCAATTTTGTCCAAACGATGCACTGAGTACAAAAATCACAGAATTCGAGAAGTACGGGGACAAAAGCACGAGAATTACAAATATTAAGAACGGTGCACACAATTGAATGAGTATGAATGATGAGTGATTAATAATGAGTGAAAATTACCGAGTGACAATTACTGACTGATAATTACTGAATAAAAATGACTGAATTACAACCGGGTATTACATACTCCCCCCTTAAAAAGAGTTTCGTCCTCGAAACTAATGGTCAAACAACTCGGAATAACTCTCCCGCATACTATCTTAGGTTTCCCAAGTAGCCTCTTCGACTCCGTGTCTAGACAACTGGATCTTTACCAAAGGAATCGTCTTGTTCCTCAACTGTTTGATTCGCCACTCTAATACTCGTATAGGACGCTCCTCGTATGAATGATCATCGGCGATCTCGATTTCGTCGAACTGAAGTATGTGGCTCGGGTCGGCAACATACTTCCGCAATTGAGAGACGTGAAACACATTATGAATTCGGCTCAACAACGGAGGTAAAGCCAATCGATAAGCTAACTCGCCTACTCGATCTAAAATCTCAAACGGTCCAATGAATCTCGGATTCAACTTTCCCCGTTTTCCGAAATGGAAAATGTCCCGACTCGGGGATACCTTGACCAACACGTGGTCACCCATCTCGAACTCTAGTGGTCGACGACGATTATCTGCATATGATTTCTGTCGACTCTGAGCGGTCAACAGATGACTCCTGATCAAAGCTACCTTCTCACGGGCGGCTATAAGCATATCGGGCTCGGTGCCAATTGACTCTGATAAGTCGTCCCAACATAAAGGAGATCGACAACGACGACCGTACAAGGCCTCGTAAGGTGCCATCTTAATCGAAGCATGCCAACTATTATTGTACGTGAACTCAATCAACGGTAATTAGGCTTCCCAATCGTCTTTTCAATCGAGGACGCATGCCCTCAACATGTCCTCCAATGTCTGAATAATCCTCTCTGATTGTCCGTCAGACTGAGGATGAAAAGCGGTACTGAGATTAAGCTGAGTTCCCATAGCACGATGAACTGATTTCCAAAAATGAGACACGAATCGTCCGTCACGATTGGAAACGATACTTTTAGAAGTACCGTGCAGTCTCACTATCTCTTTGATGAACAACTGGGCAAGCCTCTCGGGACCCCACGTATCCTTAATCTCAAGGAAATGAGCCGATTTAGTCAAACAGTCCACAATTACCCAAATTGTATTCATGCCACGACGACTCGTCGGCAATCGGATTTCCTTAACATTCTTCGGAGGTAACCAATCTTGGATAGCCTTTGTCTTATGAGGATCAACACGCACTCCATCTGATGAAATTACATGCCCGAGAAAAGTGACTTTGGACATCTAGAACTCACATTTGGAAAACTTTCCATAAAGTTGTTCTCATCTCAACACGTCGAGAACCTGATGAAGGTGAACCTCATGCTCCTCACGGTCACGAGAATAAATCAAAATATCATCGATGAAGACAACAACAAACTGATCCAAAAATTCGATGAAAACCCGATTCATTAACTCCATGAATACCGCAGGTGCATTAGTTAACCCGAACGGCATTACCACGAACTCATAATGACCATAGCATGTACGAAACGTTGTCCTTGCTATATCCGACTCTCGAATTCGCAACTGATGATATCCAGATCTTAGGTCGATCTTGGAAAATATTGAAGCTCTATGAAGTTGATCTAAGAGATCATCAATACGGGGTAGAGGATACTTATTCTTGATCATCACCCTGTTCAACTCCCGATAATCAATACATAAGCGAAATGAACCATCCTTCTTCTTGACAAACAACACTGGTGCTCCCCATGGGGACGCACTCGGTCGGATATAACCTTTCTCGAACAATTCCTCAAGTTGATTCTTCCACTCCTGCATTTCTATTGGGGCCATCCGGTATGGTGCCTTCGATATTGGAGACGTACCAGGCTCCAACTCAATCGTGAATTCCACATCTCTCTGTGGAGGCAAACCAGGTCACTCGTCTGGAAATACATCGGCATATTCCCTCACTACCGGAATATCCGTCAACATTATTGGTGATTTCTCGGTTTTGGTCATATAGCACCAATAACCAACACACCCCTGACTGAGTAATTTCACTGCTTTCATCAAGTTGATGACTCTCCCGGAACAACTAGGATTACTCCCCTGAAAAACACATTCGACCCCATCATCTGAAATGATAGTGACCATACGCTTACGGACACTAATGATGGCATCGTGACGATCCATCCAATCAATACCCAAGATGACGTCGTCTCTTGGCAAATCTACCACAATAAGGTCTGCTAGCCATACACGGCCATGAATCTGAATCGGACAATTCTGAATCTCATGATTCCGGATAATTCTTCTACCATCAGGTAGACCAATGACATAAGGCTCACAACTAGTAGCACTACCCAGACGTAGTCTACTCAAACATGACTCGGAAATGAATGAATGCGATGCACCAGTATCAAAAAGGGTACACACAGGTTGAGACATAATATCGAGTGTACTTGAGATCATCCGGGCCTCTGGATCGTCGGTCTTCTTCATCTCATAAATTCGGGGCTTGCTAGTCCCGGCACCGGACGCTCCCGTCTGATGGCTAAAGGCTCCACCTTTATTCGCTCCTATCATCTTGAACGATGCGGTCGAGTGGCACGATTATGAGCAATTTGGCGCCGGGGCCTGAGATGATGCCGGAGTAGGTTTGGAGTCCCTTCGGCAAAAACGGGCCTTATGCCCAGCAATCCCACAGTTATGACACGTGACGGTCTGCCTCGGGCACTTGGTGCTGACATGACCAAGATCCCCACAGTTAAAACAGGTGATGACCAAACTGGCTGCTCGGCACTGCGATTCCGCCGGTCTGGGTGCCACAGGAGGTCGCTCAGAGAAAGTAGTGCCCACACGAGGCTTCTTGAAGGTTGTCTGACCGCCTTCAGACTGATTACGATTCTTCGATTTCTTGCTAGCAGATGAAGGTTGCTGCTTAGCAATCTCCTTAGCAGTGAGCTCATAAGTAAGAGCCTTCTCAATGAATTTGGCCAGAGTGGTGCAATTATGATTAAGTAACTGCATCCGCATATGGGGTTTCAGCCTCTTGCTGAAATACTTAATCGTATCCGCCTCGGAGTGAATGATAGATGAGGCGAACGGAAGAAGTTCCTGAAATTTCTCGGCAATGGCGAGAACATCCCCATCTGCTGAGGGGTCGGGAGTGAGTAGTTCTGACAGTTTGGCCTCTCTGAGTGGGGCCGGATAATACCTCTCCATCATGAGAGTCTTGAATTGCTCCCAAGTACATGATCCGTCGGTGGGTTTCAACGACAACCACCAAGAATGAGCGCTCTTACCCAGATAGTAAGCCGCAATGGAAACTTTGTGTCCTTCGGGACACTCTACCATAGCAGATAACTTCTCGAAATGCTCGAGCCAATGAACAATGTCTGCCGGCTCAGATGAGCCCTCAAAAGTAGGTGGCCTTTGGCGAGAGATGTCGCCGATGATACTACTCACATTCCTCTCCTGCCTCTGAGGTGGCGGTGGAGGAGCCTGTTGATTTTGATTAGCTGAGTTATGCATCGTCTCCATCAGTTGTGTCATCTGAGTCATTTGGGCCATCATGCCCTGCATAAAAGCGAGTGGGTAAATCCGAACACCTTCTGACTGAGCTGTGTCCCGGGTACGACTCCCCGATAGTGAATGATCACGCCCAGGTGAATGAGTGGCAACGTCGCTGCTTGATGAGTTAGCATTATTCCTCGCGTTCGCACGTGTATTCACACGAGCTCTCGGGACTCGGTCCGCACCACGGCCTCGTCCTCCGCATCTTCTGCCTGCTCTCTCCATACTGAAGTAGGAAAGTCACATGATGATTATATCTCTCGCATGATTATCACATTATGATTACGTCATGAAATGATGAAAATGAGCATACGCTCTCTAGCACAGAGATTACATGAATGATTAACTGAGGTGAGATGATTATCTCATGAAATTCTAGAAATGATTGTTTTGAACAAGTTAACAAGATTAATGATATGATCCTCAATATCAACAATTGAACTGTGAAATGAACTAAGTGATTAATGAGTTAACACGATCGTCCTGATCAAAATTAATGATGATGAGGATTTTTGACTAATATGATGAATGAATGATTCTTATTGCCATAAATTATACCATGGCGTTAGAAATCTTACAGTTCTTTCGGTCTGATTGGCTCGGCATTTGCACAGGTCACACGTGACGCGAAAGTCCAATGATACTAGTCCAATGACGATGATTTCAAATGAGACATGACTCGGAAGGTAGTATTCAAAACCACGCTCCGATACCAACTCTGTAACACCCCAAACTAGGCGGATATTACAGTGTCGTGGACCCCCGACTGGGACCCACCAGGCGAATGAAAACTGATGAATTAAATAATATAATTGTAGTACCAAACCACATTATATTACCAAATACTCCGATGAGGAGCTTAAGTACAATACACCATGAAAATACAGAATACAAGTATATTTTATATGAAGATAAAATACACCACCCTGAATAAATAAACATCTCAAACGGAATTTGCAGCAGAATTACAAATGAAGATAAATAAGAATGACTGAAATGACTGGGGGCCCCTACTAGTATCACTGGGACTCCTCGCCGTCAACATGCTCTTCCTGTGCCTTTGCCTTGTCGTGACCTGAAAACAAAATCCCCCAACGGGGTCAGTTACACAGAACAACAATTCTCAAGGGTTGAATATACACAATCATGATATATCTCAATTATGAATTATCCTTAGTTATGAATTTAAGCTGAAGAGGAGCATCATAGTACGCCCGTAATGTTCTGTGCAAGTGTACAAGACGAGTGCCCGGACACACCCGTCCTTGTACCTAATTAGTGTCACGGAGGTAAACGTTACCATGTGCACAGTCCAATGTATCGGTGAACCCAACACATGACTATCGTGTGCCCGACTAAAAATTCCACACATCCGCACTCGGCCACGCAATATGAACCTAGAAGGTCATTTGAACGAGAATGACCATAATAAATATCAATGAATAATAATTCGACAAAGTCAAGAATGACTCACCAAGATGAAAATGATAGTGAAGTGAATGATAGCTCAATGAAATGATTGGAACCGTCGTTCCTCGTGAATGAAGTGATTATTCGACAATTACAAGTCTCAATACGGTTAATACATTATGAATGAGTTATGATTATGAATGAACAACAACAAAAGGAATGGATATCCTTTTAACCGAGTAAGAATTAACTTACTCAACACCGGTGAACAATGTCCTTCCACGCACAAACGTCCTAAATGAGATGTCGGTCGCTCGAATCAACCTTGAATAACACAATTACCAACAATCCGCTTAATATACGAATCAAACACGATTATAACGAACTCAAAACATCAATACGACTAAACCAAGTTCATTGGGGCATTATATCGAATACGTTGTGGCCAATCTTCGATTGTTAACAACCAAAACTCAATTATACCAATATCAAATCCCCAAGAAGTGTTTCAAACCAACAAAACATCTTCAATATGATCAATAATCCAAAATGAATATCCAAATTCGTGATTACAACAACGATTAATCGAAAACCCCCTAATCCAACTCAATATTCAAAGTGTTCTTGGATAATCCTTCAATAATCCATTGAATAATCATACATATCTATAATCATGCGTACTTCACTTCATGCAACATGATTTTAACGTCCAAAACATCATATCTCAATACAAAATCGAAATCCAAGATGTTGAAGAAATTACCTCTTGAAGATCCAACCACTTCGATCCGATGAACACGAGTTAAATCGAGTATTCAAGCTTCCCAAACGAATGAAGATGATGAAAATCTAACACTCAAGTGATTGATGATGGAAAATTCCTCCCACAAACCCTCTCTCTCGAAAGTAGGATAAAGAAATGTTGAAAAATGAGGAAATCTCGTCGGTCCACCTATATAAAGCCCAAGGACGCACGACCAATCTGCACGACCAAGTGTCCGTGCGTCCGGTCGTGCGTGAGGTTCTGCCATTGCGGCTCTTGGCGCCTGGCGCGCGCCGCAGCGGCAACTCGTGCGGCCTGCTCGTGCGGCCCTGACTCGAACGCTGGGCCTCCTGCCCAGTATAGCCACAACACACGAGCACCACACCCGAGCAGTAGCTCATGTGGCCTGCTCGTGTGTGTAATATCCGGATTTATTACTGTGTATTTTACCTGTATTCAAACCCTGTATTATTCGGAATTGTGATCTTGATGATTAGAGTATGATATTTCTTACATTGATATCATTGTACATAAGTATAACAACATGCAAAATTTCTCATGCAAACTCGTGATAGCGCACGCTAAGAATGTAGCTTAACGCGCGCTATCGAGCTACTACTAGCGCACGCTATGTATGTAGGATTTGCGTGCGCTAAGCACTCAATTATTGAGTGGGACGGCTAGCACATGCGCCAGCCGGGACATGGGTCCGGATAAGATTCCCGCGGACGAAACTGGACAGTTTTGAAGTCAACTCTTATTAGCGCGCGCCAAGGAATGCTTAGTAGCGTGCGCTAATTAGCTAAAGTGCAGAATATTATAAATGAGACAGCAACCCATTTTGGCTTACATTTCATTCGTCCATTCTTCATTCTTGAGAGGCCAGAGAGCTATAATAATCCTTCTACACACTTAGAACACATCTTATTGATCCTCGTATATTGGTTATCACTTGTGAGTGATCATTGAAGTGGAATAGCACCTTGGAGTGGCATACAATCAATCGGAGTCGGATTCTACCTTACGGTTCAGTGATTTTCGTCATATTAAGGTATGTTCAACCTATCTCCAGACTTAGAGTTGGATTCTAAAGAATTAGATGATCATGTTAACAAGATATTGATTTTTCATTAGTGAATTATTCAACATGCATCATGTTTGGAATATAGAGATGGTTATGCCTCAAGTACCTTGATTATGAACATCATGATTCGAATCTTATTACAATGAACAAGTAGAGGAATCTTCTATCATTGGTAATCCAAATCTAGTAGATGACTTCATAGCAATCATGGACTTGACTTTAACATCATTATTGTTAGATAAATCTAAGGGATTGATCATGGAAGGATTTATCTAGTATAGATGGAATGTTAAACAACTACAGTATGATAATTTTGATTGATATAAAGGTGTTGATATCAACCGTTAAGTCTTTCGAATTGTCGTATGAAGATTGTAGTCGAAATGGAAGATGGTTTCATAATAGTATACATATCCTTGAATCCGAAGTTGTTGTTATCCGTTAGATCATTCATAGCCGTATGAACATGATACTCATGGAGGTAACATGAACTAACACTGAGGATTTCATTTGGTTTGATCATGTTGAGGTCCATCTACTGCCCAGCAGTAAACTGCCATGCACAGATAGCGCACGCTAAGCTATGTAGATTAACGTGCGCTATCGAGCACGAGTTAGCGTACGCTACGTTTGGTACGTAACGTACGCTAGGCCATCGAGCAAGTCGATCGGTGATCGGTGTAATCGACCATGCATAGTTAGCGTACGCTAGGCTTTGTTGTTTGCGTGCGCTATCGAGCAGACTTAACGCACGCTACACAGAGTACTTAGCGTGCGCTAAGAAGTTCAGGCAGATTACATTTTATGAGCTTTTGGCCGTAAATCGAATTGTTAGACATTCGTACGATGTGAGATAAATCCTATATTATTTCTTTTGTTAAGGTTTGAGCTTGTTACGTGATTGATTGAGGAGGACGACCTTCGAGTGTTCGTTTTCGTGGAAGTATTGTTCTTGTCTTCGAATCGAGGCAAGTACCTTATTTGTTTTACGTATTGATATTATACATATTGTTATGCATGTATGTCGTTGTTGTATGTCCACCTCGTGTTGGTCTGACGGAATCATCGGGGGATCTATGCTAGCGTGCGCTGGATCATCGGACGGGTTTTCCACCACGGGTTGGTCTGACGGGATCATCGTGGGTTCTAGGCAGTGAACGCTGGATCGTCGGAATTACCATGTGTATGTTATGATATCATGTTGTGATTATCAGTTGTGTATGTTATGTTTGAGTTTCTCGTAGGAGAAGACTCGTTTGACATTTTATCGTTTACGTTATTATTATTATTCTGCGTGTGACGTTGAATAATATGTTGTGGTACTTGTACTAGCATCGTTGTGCTAACCCCTTCGGGGGTGAACATTTTGTTTATGTTCAGGATCCAGGAGAGCGGGAAAACAACCACTGGAGCTGCATGACGACGAGGGTGCATAGTGATGTTTCGACCGGATTTATTTGTCTGTTGTTTATTGGTTATTTCAATAAGTACTCAAGTACGAAGTCATTTATGATGAAATTGAATTTGGTGATGTATTATTAAAGTTCCTGTTGAACAAGTGTACTTTCCGTATTTGGTCATAACTGTTGTATCTTAATTCCGATATTTCCATTCGTTAGTATTTCTTAATGTCTGTTCAATTCTTCAGCCTTGTAAATCCTTATGTAAAGGATTTACGGCACTGTAATATTCCTGAATATATAGGGGGTGTTACAAAATATGGTATCGGAGCTAAGATTATGGATATCTTGGCCATTGGGTTAAAATAGGGGTCATTTACGTCTTTTGAGGTAACCGGCCGTGAATGACATCACTGCACTACCTATGTCTTCATGCGAACGGTGGTTGTAAGTTCCTAAACTCTATCTCGTTCTTTACATGTTGTGTCTCTTTATACTCGAATATTAGAACGATGTTGTTTCCTGTATATTGAGTATTTATGCTTACAGTATGTTGAGAGGCGGACGTGGACGTGGTCGCGGTCGTGGGCCTTGACGAAGAAATCTGAAGCAGGCGTCGCCTTCTAATCGAGGCAAGTCATAGCTCGGGCGAGCCGCAACAATCTATTAATAACGAACCGGAACTGCTTTGTACGAGAGATCCTTCGTCAAGTGGTGAACCAGATGACTCGGTTCGCCCAGTCGTGGACCGAATGCAAGTGGCGGTGGGACTACGGCGAGGAGAAGGGCGACAAGGGATCCGGACATGGGAAATCGAGGTGACCGATGACCGCAAGAGGTGGCGAAGATGCAACCACCCAAATTCGATGGTATTTCGAGACTCCCACAGGACCATTGGTTGAAGGAACTGGAGAAAATCTTTGCGGAATTAGCGCCTGGCAATAGGAGAGCCTCTATCGCTCAATACTTTCTGATAGGGGAAGCGTCTGAATGGTGGGAAGCCATCCGGCCTATAGACCATGATGCTGATTGGACAGAGTTTAAATTGATGATGGAAGCTCAGTACTGCCCACGTCCTGTGAGGGAAGCTAAGGTTCGGGAGTTTTTCTCCGCTCAGCCTTTGGATGTGCCAGTATCCTAGGCAATTAAGATGTTTAACCAACAACTGGCATTTGTTCGACATCTGGTCAGAACAGATGCAGAGATGATGATCCATTTCGATATGAGGATGAAACCAGAAATCCAGAGGTATATGTCCGGTTTTGAATGTACCACACTCCGTCAATACCAGGATAAGGCGTTGGCGTATGAGATCAAGGAAGCAGCTATGGAGAAAATTTCAGAATCCAAGAAGCAGAAAGTCTCTGGTACTTTTACAGAGCACAAGAACAGCGGGCCCCGCAAGGCCCAGTCATCCTTTCACTCTTTCAAGAAACCTCCGCACCCAGTTAGAAGCGGAAAGAACTTCGGAGCGACATCAACTATCACTGATGTTATCATGAAATGCTTTAACTGTGCCCAGACGGGGCACTATCGACGGAATTGCCCCCTACCTGCCGTGACTTGTTTTGACTGTGGACGATAGGGACATCGTGCACTATTCTGTGAAGAAGATGCAAAGTCTTTTAGAGCCCGTACACCACAGTCGGTCCAGAAGGAAGCCAGTATCCAGCAGACACAGCAGAGTGTTCAGATGCCTCAGAATTTTGGCCGCGGACGAGGCAGAGGACAGTGGGACCGAAAGGGGACATCGAGTGCCGGATCTGTTCCCCCACATTTGTACGAGATGAGGAGGACAGATGATCAGGATGCTGCTGTCGCATCAGGTACTGTCCAGATCCTTTCCCAGCCAGTTAGCGTTTTATTCGATACAGGAGCTACGCATTCTTTTATATCTTTGTCTTGTGTAAATCGTTTGAATATTTCCGGTTTTCATACTTGTGAACCTTATGTCGTTGGTTTAACGAGTGGAGAGAGGATTGTCGGGAACTTAGAAACTAGAAATTTCCCTGTATCATTTGGAGGCAGAGAGTGGCTCTCAAATCTGATCATGATAGAAATGCAAGGAGACGACCTGATACTCAGAGACGATTGGATTAATCGATATGGAGCAATTGTAAACTACCGAAGGAGGAATATCTCGCTAATCGCTGATGATGGTTCCGAAATTCTGTTTGAGGGATGGAAACCGGGCAGCTCAGGAAAATTGATCAAAGCGATGAAAGCTGTAAAATTGTTGAAACAGGGCTGTATCGGATACTGGTGCTATGCAATGAAGAAAGAAGTCGAAATTGTGGAACTTTCATCCATTCTTATTGTGAACGAATATCCAGATGTATTTCCTGACGAGTTACCTGGACTACCTCCACGAAGGGATGTAGAATTTACCATTGAGATGGAACTCGGAGCTACACCAATTTCTAAGGCGCCGTATCGTATGGCACCGACCGAGATGTACGAACTGAAGAAGCAACTGGAGGAGTTACTGGACAAAGGCTATATCCAGCCAAGCGTTTCACCCTGGGGAGCGCCAGTTCTTTTTGTCCGAGAGAAGGATGGATCGCTTCGACTGTGTATTAACTATCGAGAGCTGAACAAGATGATGATTAAGAACAAGTATCCGTTGCCATGGATTGATGATCTGTTTGACCAGTTGCAAGGGGCAACAGTATTTTCTAAAATCGATCTGAGAGCAGGGTATCATCAGCTGAGGATTAAGGAATCTGATGTTCTGAAATCAGCGTTCAGAACTCGCTACGGACATTATGAGTTTGTAGTGATGCCGTTTGGTCTCACTAACGCAGCTGCTGTATTTATGCAATTTATGAACCGAGTGTTCATCGAATTTTTGGATAAATTTGTGGTCGTGTTCATTGATGACATTCTGGTGTATTCTAAGAGCCCGGAAGAACATGCGCAACATTTGCGGATTGTATTGGAACTTTTGAGAAGCGAGCAATTGTACGCCAAACTTTCTAAGTGTGAATTCTGGCTAAAGGAAGTAATGTTCCTCGGCCATGTGGTGTCAGCTAAAGGAGTCCGAGTAGATCCTCAGAAGATCGAAGCAATTATGGATTGGAAGCCTCCAAAGAACGTGAAAGAAGTTCGAAGCTTCTTAGGACTTGCTGGATATTATCGTCGATTCGTGGAAGGGTTTTCTAAAATC
Organism: Orobanche coerulescens; assembly: GCA_033398695.1. Classification (NCBI taxonomy): domain Eukaryota; kingdom Viridiplantae; phylum Streptophyta; class Magnoliopsida; order Lamiales; family Orobanchaceae; genus Orobanche; species Orobanche coerulescens. The sequence goes on from CM065819.1 coordinate 13,393,458, forward strand.
TCCCGCCCACTTACTCGACTCCTGCAGAAAACTCAAAAGTTTGAGTGGAATGAGTTGTGTCAGGTTAGCTTTGATGAATTGAAGAAGAGATTGACGACGGCACCGATTCTATCACTTCCACATGGAACTGGAGGATTTATAGTTTACAGTGATGCTTCGAACCAAGGGCTCGGATGCGTATTGATGCAGAATGATAAGGTGATCGCTTATGCGCCGCGACAGCTGAAACCTTATGAAGTGAATTCCCCAACACATGATTTGGAGCTAGCAGCAGTAGTTTTTGCTTTGAAGATCTGGAGGCATTATCTGTACGGGACTCACTGTCAGATCTTTATGGATCACAAGAGTCTCAAATACATCTTCAGTCAGTAGGAGTTGAACATGCGGCAAAGAAGATGGTTAGAGATGATCAAGGACTATGACCTGGAGATTTTGTATCATCCAGGCAAAGCGAACGTAGTGGCCGATGCACTCAGCCGCAAGCCTGTTTCTATTCAGATGCTGGAGACTCTGACCTCCCAACTTAGCCTTCAACGAGAGATGATTCGAGAAGGAATTGAAGTGTGGTTACAAAGAGTCCAAGGACAACTGTGCGTGATGGAAATAACTTCATCATTAACCGAAGAAATCAAATCTAGACAGGCAGATGATCCTCTGATGATTCGGTTACGTGATGAAGTGATCAAGGGAAAGGCCCCCGGATTCATAATTTATGATGATGGAGTTTTGAGATTTCAGAACCGACTCTGCGTTCCCGATGTCGATGTTAAAAGCAGACAATTATGAAGGAAGCTCACGGTTCGCCTATTCTATCCACCTGTGCACCGATAAGATGTATAAGGACTTGAAGCAGAATTTCTGGTGGGGCAATATGAAGAAAGATGTAGCGGACTATGTTTCGAAATGCTTGACTTGTCAGCATGTTAAGATCGAGCATCAACGGCCTGCCGGAATGTTGAAGCCACTCCCGATTCCTGAATGGAAGTGGGAGGACATATCGATGGACTTTATCACTAGTATGCCTAGAACCAGGACGGGAATGAACATGATTTGGTTGGTAGTTGATCGTTTAACCAAATCAGCTCATTTTCTGGGCATTAAGGACACGTGGGGACCAGAGAGGTTGGCACGAGTATTTATTTCGGAGATAGTTCGATTGCATGGTACGCCGAAAATCATTGTTTCTGATCGAGACGGCCGTTTTGTGTCTCATTTTTGGAAAGCAGTTCATAAGGCCTTGGGGACCGAATTGAACTTCAGTACAACTTATCACCCGCAGACTGACGGACAATCCGAGAGGACCATTCAAACGGTGGAGGATATGCTGAGGGCTTGTGCCTTAGATTGGTCAAACAATTGGGAAGTTCATCTACCATTGATTGAATTTACCTACAAAAATAGTTGGCATGCTTCCATTAAGATGGCACCATTAGAGGCATTATATGGGAGGAGATGCAGATCGCCCCTATGCTGGGATGATTCATCATACTTGATCGGAACAGAACCAGAGTTGATCGTGCAGACTCGAGAGAAGATAGCCTTGATTCGTGAAAGGCTGTTGACCGCCCAGAGTCACCAGAAATCTTACGCAGACGTACGTCGTCGCCCATTGGAGTTCAGTACTGGAGACCACGTACTTTTGAAGGTTTCTCCTACTTGGGGAATCTTTCGTTTCGGAAGGAAAGGAAAGCTGAGTCCGAGATATATCGGACCATTTGAGATCCTTGAGAGAGTTGGAGAGTTGGCATACAGATTGGCATTACCGCCGTCATTGTGCCATATTGTTGCGATATTTCTTACACGCAAGTGCACGTTATCGTTTACAAGTAATAAAGTGATGAGTGAGTATCGTTCCCACGAGGACTGAATCACTAACTACCGATTTTTATGTATTCCAGTTTTATTCGAACAATCGAATTAGGGTTTTGCAATTAACTACTAAAAGAATTATTAAAAGACTAAACAGTAGAAAACGATAGCTTGAAGAAAGGGAATCAAATGATGAATAAGTCTAGGATTCTGAATCCACCTCGGTTTATCCGAATTTACTCTCGATTATCTGAAGTAAATAATTTTCCCAATTTATTGAAGGCGAAGATTTCTAATATATTCTACCGCCTCTCCCGAGGTCAATAGATTTTTCTAAAGGCGAATAACGCACTCTATCCCTAGGTGAATTAATTCGTCAATAGGCAAAATGCATAAAATCTCCAAAAGGCCACGTAGTTCCTATGAGTATATTTCTATCTCACATAATAAAACGGTCCTCACCAATAGTTCCTCACCAATTCTCCTCTCCCGATTCGAATTGAATGATTAAATCAATACAACTATTGGCCAGATAATTGAAAGCATTAAACACGATTGGGAAAACTCAACAAAAAGGTAATTAATTAGATAATCTCAAGCAAATTCATCAAAACGTAGGTTTCATCAAAATCCTAGATTAGAGTTTTAGCCTGACATGCTAATAAATGAAAATACAGAATAAATGAATGAAAGCATTAAAATCAAATGCAGATGATGCTCGGATTCCTCCGTTCTTCGGCTTTCACCCTATGCTCTTGAAGTCTTCTGCTTCTCTTCCTCTTCTGCCATCTCCAAGCTTATTTTATTCCCCAGGATCCAAAAATGATTAATTAGGGTCTTAAACCCTTATTTATAGCTTTTCACATCCTCCAAATCGCGTCCGTATGAGTAGGTCGAAAACTGGCTTCGAAACGGCCCAAATCCGCGCGATGCATACAAAAACCGCCTAGTGTGCCGCGGCTCACTAAGTCTGTGCCGCGGCACACTGTCTTTAGCTGGATGCCTGGGATCCATTTAATTCATCTGTGCCGCGGCTCACCTGGACTGTGCCGCGGCACAGAGTACAGTTTACTCTGTGCTTGCTGATCTTCTGTGTGTGCCGCGGCCCTGCTTCCTTGTGTCGCGGCTCATAGCCAAAATTTACCGTTTTCGCCCGTTTCGCCTCGTTTTAGCTTCCGGACTTCAATTTCCTGACAAACATACAAAATTAAGGCATTAAAAGTTCATTTAAGCAAATTCACTCTCCAAAATGATACAGAATAATGGTAAATAAGCTTATAAAAATACGCCTAACAAATACCCCCAAACTTAAGCCTTTGCTTGTCCTCAAGCAAAAAGAATTAAATTCAACAAAAGAATATCGTGAATAATCGTGCAACTCATAGTGCTCTACCTAATCAATACTCTCCTGAAATTCTCTCTGAATAATACGAGTATCGTAATAGCGAGCTACACTCAGAACACTGATTCTACAAAGTAACCAAGTGCAGTCCTAATTACTCGTTCATGAGGAAAATCCAGCTCAAAGATTAACAAAACGTGAATCAAATCGACCGTCAATATGAAAGGTTAAAATAAACAAGCTAGTTCGCCCCGTTCTACAGTCTAATGGCAAAATTTTCACGAGTTTCATAAAAATAATCCTCGGACAGTATTCCCTTATATATGTGCTCAAGAAATTGATTCGAGTTGACCACTAGGTTCGGATCTCGGGATTTTTCATCGGGATAATCCTAGGGTGGAACTTCCATTCTCATGTATTGGGAAACCGTTTGACGTAAAAGACACTCATGGGGCACATGGATGCTTCTAGTTACTAAGTTCCCTTCTACAGCGGAGAAACAACTCGAATATATAATTCCCGCATGTCCGAATCAAGGTCGCCGTTTTACGCGAGAGTAAACAACGGGTCACGTGAATACCCCCGGTTACTAGGCTCCCTATCATCAGCACATGTGAAATTTCTAAATTACTAGTCTAATCAGGGTCGTCGTTTTACGCGAGAGTAAACAACGGGTCACGTGACTACCCCCGGTTACTAGACTTCCCATCATAGAACAAATATTATCTTGACTATTGGGAAAAACTGACTGACTCTAAACTCAATCTAAGTGCCCACACAACTAATGTAACTAGACGACTAACTAACCGAAAAATGTAACCAAACGTATCGACGGTGATTTTAAAACAAGTATGTATCCTCTCTTATCCGCCAAGACCTCTACAATCACGAAAAAATTTCGGACCTAAATGAATACTAAGCGAAGCAAATCATGACTACAACTCGACTAAAACTCGACCGTTTCTTCAGAGAGAAAAACAGTGTCGTAACATCAGTATTACACAAATAGAAGCACGAAAAATTCACGAATAGAGTAAAATCAAGACAAGAAAGGCTATCGAAAAAAAATTAACGCAAAGTAATGAAAAATGCAACGAAATAAAGTACAACAATAAATGTAGCGACAAAAAGTAACCCCCCCCCCCAAACTTAGGACGTACATTGACCTCAATGGACAAAATATGATATGCAATAAAAGTAAAAGGTCAAGTACTCCCCTCCAGTCCTCTCACGAGCTGGTGCCAGCATCATCCGGTGAAGAAGGTGGTGTGGTTGGCCGGGCGGGTGCAATAAATGGCCCATCTGGATGCATGATATGAGCCGTCCATGCGGAAAGGTGCTCCTGATGGTAGGCGTCCCTCGCTGCCAGACGCCTCGCCTCTCGTCGGTTGGCCCGGCGGGCCTGCTCTCGCATCTCAGCTCTGACGGCAGCAATAACGCTCTCTCGCTCCGTCCGCTGCTCCTCTCGCATGGCAGCCAGCATACTCTCCCTCTCTCTCCTCATCTCATCTCTCTCTCTCCTCATCTCATCTCTCATATCCTCTCTCTCTCTCCTCGTCTCCTCTCTCTCCTCATATCCTCCCTCAGCCCGTCAAACATCTCCTGCAATCTCTCTCTGTCGGGCGGCGGGCCGGCATCTCCATGTGTCAGCAAAAGAGGCTCGGGGGACCCCTCGTGGGCCTCATCCAGAAGAAATCCTCTCCCCCGAGCGTGCGCCGGCGCTCCTCCCCACTGGTCAAAATGTGAGATGATGCGGTGGTCGATCGGGGCCTGGGAAGCAAGCATCGGCTCGTCGTCCGACCACGTCAGCCCCGACTGCCAGCACAGAGCGCAAATAAGCGAGTGGTGTTTCAACCCCGTCTTGGCTCCTCCCTGAATGCACTGAAATATAGAACGGACTAAGAGAGGGGCCACATCGAAACGCAACCCGGGCGCAGGAGAGAAAGACAGTGCGGATCTGAGATGTGGGGTCTATACGGGCGCAAATAAAGTATAGCCAGGCACGCCCGAGCCGACTGAGGCGCGAGCTCTTGAAATGGAAAGTGGAAGAACCCGGTGCGCGCTGCTCCCAGTCGGAGTCGGGCTGTGTAATAGTCTCGAGCAGGGCCTCCTTCGTGAGGCTAGTCATCACTCGGTCATAAGCCGACTCATCTACCACCGGAAGCCCAAACAACCTCCGAATAGCAGCTGTGGAAAAATCAATCGTAATACCTCAGACATCGACCTGAGTCCGAGAGTCTAACGACGGCAACGTATGCTTTGCCGAATGTGCTTGATGTGCGGCATAGAACTCCTGCACTATCGAAATAATCGCTGGCTCGGGGGGTGCAGCAAATCTGGCCCACCCCATCTCATCTATCATGGTAAGCAGTTCTCCGTCTTGGGAAGCTGGAGTAAATCCCCTCTCTGGGATAAGAGGTCGCGGCCAAATCTTCTCATTAAAGATTTTGTGGATCTCAGGGTCGGAGAACAGGTGCCCCTCAGACTCGGCGCGGCTATGATAGGTTTCCCCTCGAGTGGGGGATGACTGAGTCCTGGCTCTCTTGCTCAGCTTCTTCGTCCTAGCCATAGTCAGTCCTGAAAAATACAACACCAGGGTTTATTCACGCAAACAATAACAACAATAATCATCACTCGGCTAAAGATGTCCAGCCGTAAATCAAGAATTTAACAAGAGAGCACATTCGTGAGAAAAAAAATTGAAATTGGACTTTAACGTTTAAACTGGACGTAAGGGTTAGGCTTGCTGTAATTTCAGAACGAATACGTTGCACAAAGATTCAAAAGAATGCTTTAACAAGGAAAATTTTTCACTTAGACATTTCATCAAATACCTTAAGGGCATCTTTTTAATTGAAGAACACATATGAATAAAGCTTCATTCAATCCCCAAAAACAATCAACACGAATCATAACTGATGACAAACGACATTATCCATTCATTCATAACCACAAATGAACATTAACAATCGATCAAAACTTCATATCCTCCAATTAACTATCCTAGAACTTTTCAAGTAAATAAGAATATTCAACCATCAAATGCACTACACAACCTCACATTCAAATTCAAGGAACAATTTGAGATTAGGAATTTAGACATACCTTGCTTGGATTGTGGAAAATGCAAGAAGATCGCAAGAAGAAGGAGAAGGGAAAAGTGTTCGGCCGATTCGTGCGCGCAAGGGAGAGAAGGGAAGGAAAAACTTACCTGGGGTGGCCGGCCGAATGAGAGTTATAAGGTACCTGTCCCCTTCGAATTCCGCATGGTGTGACGCGGCACAGCTCAAGTGAGCCGCGGCACCGAGTACAGTTCCGTTTTGCCTGTTCGTTTGTTTTGTTGTGAGCCGCGGCTCAGCTTTCGTGTGCCGCGGCGCAGGGCTCAGGTGTGCCGCGGCTCGGTAATGTTGTGCCGCGGCACAGGGTACAGTGGGTTTAGCTCTCCCTTTCGATTTGTGTGTGCCGCGTCTCACACTACTTGTGCCGCGGCTCAGGCATCAGTTTCTCCCCTGGGGCTTTTCCTGCACAGAATTTCAAGAAGAACATGTCAAAAGCGAGAGGTAAAAGCAAATCAAAGCATAAAATGATGAAAAATAAAATTCAAGAATGCAAGAAAAATATAGAAACGCAAAAATCTACAACTACGAACTCGGGTTGCCTCCCAAGAAGCGCTAAGTTTATAGTCTTCAGCCGGACCTATTTGAAAAAAATTAGTTCGCTTTTCGCAAACTCCATTTGGTCTCCCCCCTGTTCATCGAACCGTTAATATGGTTTTTAAAATAATGACCATCGGTCTTTAACGATTCGATTTTCGGTTCGGACATCGAATGTTGTTTGCGGAAAGGTTTTGACGAGAATAACTTTCCGAAACACCCATTTTTCTCATGACTAGACGTCCGTTTGGCTTCCGGCTGATTTCCTTCTTTCAAAAATGACTTTATGACCCCAGCAGACTTGTCCGAGTGCTCGAGAAATGCTACTCGTTCTACATCTTTCTTAAAAATTGGGCCATCTGACACATATTCTGAATTTTTCGACCGGCGATGTTTTCGGTGTTTTTCTTTTGCAACGGCCTCCACACTTTCACTTTGAGCGCTTTTATCAACACCTCCCGGACATGGAAAAGATTTGAACACTTGGAATGTGACATGCTCCTCTTGAACCCGCAGAGTTAATTCTCCTTTTTCCACGTCAATAAGAGTTCTGTCGGTCGCCAAAAATGGTCGTCCCAAGATAATCGGGATATCTTCATCTTCCTCCATATCGAGAACAATAAAATCCGCTGGAAAGATAAATTTATCCACTTTCACTAATACATCCTCAATCACTCCCCTTGGATATTTAATAGATCTATCGGCTAATTGTAAGGAGACTGTTGTCGGCTTGGCTTCCCCAATGTCCAGCTTTTTGAAAATCGACAGAGGCATGAGATTAATACTAGCACCGAGATCGCACAATGTCTTATTAAAAGAAAGATTCCCCATGGTGCACGGTATGTTGAAACTTCCCGGATCTTTCAATTTTGGTGGAAGCTTCTTTTGAAGAATCGCGCTGCATTCCTCCGTTAAGGCGACAGTTTCAAACTCCTCGAGTTTTCTTTTCTTCGACAATATCTCTTTCATGAATTTAACGTAGCTCGGCATTTGTTCCAACGCGTCGGCAAATGGAATGTTGATATGAAGCTTTTTGAACACGTCAAGGAACTTAGAGAATTGTTTGTCCGCCTTTTTCTGCTGTAATCTTTGTGGAAACGGGACGGGGGGCACATATGCCTTCGGGTTATCCGGAAACGTTATCAAAGGTCTCCCATCTTGTGACTCCTCTATAGCTAATTTTTCCTTTTCCTCAATTTCACACCTCTTTTCACTTTTCTCGGGCTGGTCACATATCTCCTTCCCGCTTCTCAAACTAATTGCATTTAGACTCTCCCTAGGATTTGTCTCGGTCGTACTGGGCAATGCTCCCTCCGGGCGGGCTGTCAACATATTAGCAACTTGGCCCAGCTGAACTTCCAAGTTGCGAATGGAAGCGGAATGATTCTGCAATGTCACTTCAGTACGGGTCATAAATTGACTCGTATTCGCCGCCAATTTCGCAATTGCTTCCTCGAGTGAAACTTTTGGAGCGGGAGGGGGCTGCTGTTGGTTCTGAGCGAACGGGGGCTGGTTTGAGTTCTGTCCATTTCTCCACGAAAAGTTGGGATGATTACGCCACCCCGGATTATACGTGTTGGAGTACGGATTATTTTGTCGATTTCCATTTCCCACGAATTGAGCTTGCTCCATCGGATGTTGCTCGAACGGGTTTCCGACTTGACACTCTGCGCTCGGGTGGGATCCGTTACACCAATTGCATGTCTCAATGGTAACGGGGGAAGGAGCATGCGAAAATGCTTGGAGCTGCTGCGTTAATGCTGCGACTTGGGCTGACAATGTGGATATTGGATCATTACTAGAAACTTCCATCACTCGCTTCGGCGTTATTCTTTCAGATGGCCATTGATATACATTTGCGGCCATAGCTTCTAACAATGAGTGTGCCTCGGCTATAGACTTTTCCATCAAAGCCCCACCGGTGGCTGCATCCACGAGAGTGCGTGTAGAGGCACTCAATCCATTATAAAACGTCTGAATTTGAAGCCAGTCTGGAAGGCCGTGATGTGGGCATCTCCGTAACAAATATTTGTATCGCTCCCATGCCTCGTGGAGCGATTCCATATCATACTGACCGAAAGTGGTGATCTCGTTTCTCAATCTCGCCGTCTTAGAAGGTGGAAAGAATTTGGCAAGGAAGGCTTGCGCTAACTCTGCCCATGTTGTGATCGACCCCGGCGGTAAGGAATTTAGCCAAAATTTCGCTTTATCCCTCAAAGAGAATGGGAAAAGCCGTAATCGGATAGCATCGTCGGTGACACCATTATTCTTGAACGTGTCACAAATTTCAAGAAAGGAAGCAATATGAGCGTTAGGGTCGTCATTCGGCAATCCACAGAATTGGCTCGCCTGCACCATCTGAATAATAGCATGCTTGATCTCAAAATTGTTCGCCTGAATGGTGGGACGCCGAATCCCCGAAAAATTAGCATTAATTTGCGGCATGGCATAGTCTCGAAGTGCCATTTCCGGTTGAGCTTGCTGCACAATATTATGTCCTCCTTGAATTTCGATATTCTCGGCCATGGTCATCGTCGTCTGTAACTCTCGTATCTTCTTCTTGTTCCTTCTAAGAGTGCGCTCGAGCTCGGTATCCAAAGGTAGTAGGCCTTCGTTACCGAGTTTTCTCATGCACTACGCGAAAGATCCTGAAAGAAAAACAAATAAATAAAATTAAACACAAAAATAATAAAATAAAAACGTTCAAACTAAGACTAGAAATACTGAAATCGATATTAGCAAAATTTCAGTCCCCGGCAACGGCGCCAAAAACTTGTTGCGATATTTCTTACACGCAAGTGCACGTTATCGTTTACAAGTAATAAAGTGATGAGTGAGTATCGTTCCCACTAGGACTGAATCACTAACTACCGATTTTTATGTATTCCAGTTTTATTCGAACAATCGAATTAGGGTTTTGCAATTAACTACTAAAAGAATTATTAAAAGACTAAACAGTAGAAAACGATAGCTTGAAGAAAGGGAATCAAATGATGAATAAGTCTAGGATTCTGAATCCACCTCGGTTTATCCGAATTTACTCTCGATTATCTGAAGTAAATAATTTTCCCAATTTATTGAAGGCGAAGATTGCTAATATATTCTACCGCCTCTCCCGAGGTCAATAGATTTTTATAAAGGCCAATAACGCACTCTATCCCTAGGTGAATTAATTCGTCAATAGGCAAAAAGCATAAAATCTCCAAAAGGCCACGTAGTTCCTATGAGTATATTCCTATCTCACAGAATAAAACGGTCCTCACCAATAGTTCCTCACCAATTCTCCTCTCCCGATTCGAATTGAATGATTAAATCAATACAACTATTGGCCAGATAATTGAAAGCATTAAACACGATTGGGAAAACTTAACAAAAAGGTAATTAATTAGATAATCTCAAGCAAATTCATCAAAACGTAGGTTTCATCAAAATCCTAGATTAGAGTTTTAGCCTGACATGCTAATAAATGAAAATACAGAATAAATGAATGAAAGCATTAAAATCAAACGCAGATGAAGCTCGGATTCCTCCATTCTTCGGCTTCCGCCCTCTGCTCTTGAAGTCTTCTGCTTCTCTTCCTCTTCTGCCATCTCCAAGCTTCTTTTATTCCCCAGGATCCAAAAATGATTAATTAGGGTCTTAAACCCTTATTTATAGCTTTTCACATCCTCCAAATCGCGTCCGTTTGAGTAGGTCGAAAACTGGCTTCGAAACGGCCCAAATCCGCGCGATGCATACAAAAACCGCCTAGTGTGCCGCGGCTCACTAAGTCTGTGCCGCGGCACCTTTGCCTTTATTTGGATGCACAGGCGCCATTTAATTCATCGTGCCGCGGCTCACAGGTGTGCCGCGGCGCAGTCTGATTTACTCTGTGCTTGCTGATCTTCTGCGTGTGCCGCGGCCCTGCTTCCTTGTGCCGCGGCTCATAGCCAAAATTTGCCGTTTTCGCCCGTTTCGCCTCGTTTTAGCTTCCGGACTTCAATTTCCTAACAAACATACAAAATTAAGGCATTAAAAGTTCACTTAAGCAAATTCACTCTCTAAAATGATACAGAATAATGGTAAATAAGCGTATAAAAATACGCCTAACACATATTCATAACGTGTTCCACGTATCCAAGTTACGGAGGTATATACCAGATCCTAGTCATGTCATTGATTTCGGCGAGATTGAAGTTGCTCAAGATGGGACGTTTGAAGAAAGACCGGTCAAGATACTCGAGAGTCGAGTTAAGCAGTTGAGGAACAAACCAATCGCCACATGGGAAACGGAAGATGGCATGAAGTCCAGATATCCCGAGTTATTTTCGTCTTGAGTTTCGGGACGAAACTCCTTTTTAGTAGGAGAGTATGTAATATCCGGATTTATTACTGTGTATTTTACCTGTATTCGAACCCTGTATTATTCGGAATTGTGATCTTGATGATTGGAGTATGATATTTCTTACATTGATATCTTTGTACATAAGTATAACAACATGCAAAATTTCTCATGCAAACTCGTGATAGCGCACGCTAAGAATGTAGCTTAACGCGCGCTATCGAGCTACTACTAGCGCACGCTATGTATGTAGGAGTTGCGTGCGCTAAGCACTCAATTATTGAGCGGGACGGCTAGCACATGCGCCCGTGACATGGGTCGGATAAGATTCCATAACGAACACAGGACAGTTTTGATGTCATCTCTTATTAGCGCTCGCTAAGGAATGCTTAGTAGCGTGCGCTAATTAGCTAAAGTGCAGAATATTATAAATGAGACAGCAACCCGTTTTGGCTTACATTTCATTCGTCCATTCTTCATTCTTGAGAGGCCAGAGAGCTATAATAATCCTTCTACACACTTAGAACACATCTTATTGATCCTCGTATATTGGTTATCACTTGTGAGTGATCATTGAAGTGGAATAGCACCTTGGAGTGGCATACAATCAACCGAAGTCGGATTCTACCTTACGGTTCAGTGATTTTCGTCATATTAAGGTATGTTCAACCTATCTCCAGACTTAGAGTTGGATTCTAAAGAATTAGATGATCATGTTAACAAGATATTGATTTTTCATTAGTGAATTATTCAACATGCATCATGTTTGGAATATAGAGATGGTTATGCCTCAAGTACCTTGATTATGAATATCATGATTCGAATCTTATTACAATGAACAAGTAGAGGAAGCTTCTATCATTGGTAATCCAAATCTAGTATATGACTTCATAGCAATCATGGACTTAACATTAACATCATTATTGTTAGATGAATCTAAGGGATTGATCATGGAAGGATTTATCTAGTATAGATGGAATGTTAAACAACTACAGTATGATAATTTTGATTGATATAAAGGTGTCGATATCAACCGTTAAGCCTTTCGAATTGTCGTATGAAGATTGTAATCGAAATGGAAGATGGTTTCATAATAGTATACAGATCCTTGAATCCGAAGTTGTTGTTATCCGTTAGATCATTCATAGCCGTATGAACATGATATTCATGTAGGTAACATGAACTAACACTGAGGATTTCATTTGGTTTGATCATGTTGAGGTCCATCTACTGCCCAGCAGTAAACTGCCATGCACAGATAGCGCACGCTAAGCTATGTAGATTAACGTGCGCTATCGAGCACGAGTTAGCGTACGCTACGTTTGGTACGTAACGTACGCTAGGCCATCGACGAAGTCATCACCGGTCAGTGAAGTACTGACCATGCATAGTTAGCGTACGCTAGGCTTTGTTGTTTGCGTGCGCTATCGAGCAGACTTAACGCACGCTACACAGAGTACTTAGCGTGCGCTAAGAAGTTCAGGCAGATTACATTTTATGAGCTTTTGGCCGTAAATCGAATTGTTAGACATTCGTACGATGTGAGATAAATCCTATATTATTTCTTTTGTTAAGGTTTGAGCTTGTTATGTGATTGATTGAGGAGGACGACCTTCAAGTGTTCGTTTTCGTGGAAGTATTGTTCTTGTCTTCGAATCAAGGCAAGTACCTTATTTGTTTTACGTATTGATGTTATACATATTATTATGCATGTATGTCGTTGTTGTATGTCCACCTCGTGTTGGTCCGACGGGATCATCGGGGGATCTATGCTAGCGTGCGCTGGATCATAGGACGGGTTTTTCCACCACGGGTTGGTCTGACGGGATCATCGTGGGTTCTAGGCAGTGAACGCTGGATCGTCGGAATTACCATGTGTATGTTATGATATCATGTTGTGATTATCAATTGTGTATGTTATGTTTGAGTTTCTCGCAGGAGAAGACTCGTTTGACATTTATCATTTACGTTATTATTATTATTCTGCGTGTGACGTTGAATAATATGTTGTGGTACTTGTACTAGCATCGTTGTGCTAACCCCTTCGGGGGTGAACATTTTCTTTATGTTCAGGATCCAGGAGAGCGGGAAAACAACCACTGGAGCTGCATGACGACGAGGGTGCAGAGTGATGTTCCGACCGGCTTTATTTGTCTGTTGTTTATTGGTTATTTCAATAAGTACTCGAGTACGAAGTCATTTATGATAAAATTGAATTTGGTGATGTATTATTAAAGTTCCTGTTGAACAAGTGTACTTTCAGTATTTGGTCAGAACTGTTGTATCTTAATTCCGATATTTCCATTCGTTAGTATTTCTTAATGTCTGTTCAATTCTTCAGCCTTGTAAATCCTTATGTAAAGGATTTACGGCGCTGTAATATTCCTGAATATATCGGGGGTGTTACAGTGTGGCCTGCTCATGCGGCACTAACTCAACCACTGGGCCTCCTGCCCAGTCCGGCCGCAACACACGAGCGCCGCGCACGACCAGGTGCTCGTGCGGCCTACTCGTGCGGCACTGACTCGGCCGCTGGGCCTCCTGCCCAGTCCATCCGCAACGCACGAGCGCCGCGCACGACCAGGTGCTCGTGCGGCCTGCTCGTGCGGCCCTGCTCGACAAGCAATTCTGTCCAAACGATGCACCGAGTACAAAAATCATAGAATTCGAGAAGTACGGGGACAAAAGCACGAGAATTACAAATATTACGCCGAACGGTGCACACAATTGAATGAGTATGAATGATGAGTGATTAATAATGAGTGAAAATTACCGAGTGACAATTACTGACTGATAATTACTGAATAAAAATGACTGAATTACAACCGGGTATTACAGTTATCGTGATGACATAAGTATCGGGATAAAGGTTTATTGGTATTGAATGGATGGTACCTTATTTGAGATTATTTGTATAACTGTGTATTCGTTCAGGGATGTTGTTCGTGGAAAGGATATTGTCTTCGGCTTTGAGGTAATTTATGTATTGTTCAGTTATGAGATAATTATTATGTTGAGTTGTTGTATATGTTGTATGTTAAGGCTTCGTATATTGAGATTCGTACTGGTTGTTCGTTGAGGGATGTTGATCCCAAGATTGTTGTTGGTATTAATGGTTATGTTGATCATCTCATTGAGGGATGTTGATGGATATGGTCCTCGGCTTTGAGGTAATCTAAGTATTTGTTCAGTCATGTGGATAATTAGTATGTTGAGTTGTTGTATATGTTGAAGTTTCGTGTAATGAGTTTCATATAGGTTATTCGTTGAGGGATGTTGATCTCAGGACTGTTGTATTGAGATCGTAGATCATGTTGGTCATTCATTTGGGGATGATGATCCCAGGATTGATGTTTTGGATATTGATTAGTCGTGTCGACTTTTCATTGTCAGTCTGTTGTTGTTCACTTCGGTGAGTCTTTTGATCCTTATTGGATATGTGTTTCTTTGAGTTTCGTTGTCATGTTGCATCGTGACATATCTGGAGTCATATCTGTGTGCGATTGGTTATTGTGTAGGATTTTTAGCCGGGCACATGATGGTTATGTGTTGATATTTCCACATTTTATCTTGCACACGAGACGTAGTTCGTGAGGCTAATTAGGTACAAGACCACATGTGTATTTGATCAATACCCGGGGTGGCTTGTGCACAGACACATTTCCGGATCGGGCGTACTATGACGTCCATCTTTGAGCCATACCGTTTGGTCGTTCATAGTTCCATGTATGATTGGATATGTTCGACGGTTTGCGACTGGTTGTTCATACACCTGAGGGGTATGTTTCGACAGTCGGGGTTATTTCTTTGAGATCCATTATTATTGATCATTTGGAGTTTACCTTGTTGATGGTATTCTCGGTTATTGTTTGTCCTTTGTTGATCATTTAGAGTTTACCTTGTTGATGGTATTCTTAGTTATTGTTGATCCTTTGTTGATTGTGTCGGAGTTATCATGTTGATAGTACTCTCGGTTATCGTTGATCCTTTGTTGGTCGTATTGGAGTTATCATGTCGATGATATTCTCAGTTGATGTATTGGTTGATCATTGTTATTGAGCGTATGAGTATTCGGACTGTACATCGATGTTTCGGGATTTGTATTCATTGTCATGTGATAGTTGATCTACAGAAATGTTGTGTACTATTTGTTTATCCGGGTTGAGTTTTGCTTGTGTAATCCGATGGGCAGGATTTGGCACGGATGAATTATTTCATGATTATGAGTTATGATGATGTTTTGAGGATTTTTGATATTATTTGAATACAGTACAGTTGGTTGTGGTTGAGTTCATTTCGTCATTTGGGAATGCGAAATGTGAATTATGTTAAGGATCGATTTGGTATGGATTGCCATGGATTGGTAAGGTTATGACGGTAAGATTACGTTGGTAGTATTCTTACAGTATTATTACATTGGTATGTAATTATTTATGTTGATGTGATCGATATCATTATTGAGTATTGTGGCTGACCCCGTCGTGGGCTTTATTTTTAGGTACTCGGAGATCGAGCTAGTAGCGGTTGTGAAGGGATGAGCTTCCCGATGTGATACTGGCGGTGACATGTTTTGGAGTATCGAGTATTTTTTTTCTGGTTATTCATTTCCGCTGCAAGTGTGTATATTTCAAAATGGCTTTTCGGTATCTTTATCCGCTGCGTGTGTGAATTTAAATTGGCCCTTTTGGCACTTTGCGAACTTGGGTTATTTCGTTAAACCTTTTCCTAAACTATTTTATCGGTACGTTTAAGCGACGTCTTAACATACATTTTGAACTATCGAGATTTGGCACTTCGCCTTGTATTTTCAAATGGTATTTTATGACGGTATTTCAAAATTATGTTTTTGAAAATATTTGAGTATTTGCAAAATATTACCATCATCAGCCTTTCGGCATTTTTGAATTGGTTTTGTAAACGGGTTTTAGCCTGGTGGGTTCCAGCGCGGGACCCACGGCGCTGTAATATCCCAGATAATTTTGGGGGTGTTACAGAAGATGGTATCGGAGCTTGGATTTTGTGAAACCCAGGCGTGTGTGTTATGTGGCTCTACCAGTACGGTAGTAGCGTGGCTTTTTGAAAATGATTTTTCTGACTTTTGAGTCAAACCGATTTTTGGAGTTTCCAAAATTTTTGAGATTCTTTTCAAATTGCTATTTGTGATATTGGTGTGTGTTGGTTGTGTTGAGACTTCGTATGGGAGTCGTGTGCTAGTATCATGGGAGATCATCGGCTTCACGCACCTGTAAGTATATTGATTTGGTTATTCGCTTGTGGCGACACTTGATTGTTTTGTGATGAGTTGGAAAGTTTGGGATTGATCTGTTGTTGGTGATGGGTTGCAAGTTTCGAGGACGAAACTTATTTTAAGGGGGGTAGTATGTAATACCCGGATTTTCAGTATAATTTTTTCGCGTTATTTTATTTGAGATATACTGTATAGTTTGGTATCTATACAGTCTGGATAAAATAAATTGAGAACCGAGACAGTTATACTGGTGTGATTATCGTTTTTGATTGACAGATATATTCAAGATATGTTGTATCAGGCTGAACTGATTTGGATGTCAGGTATATCGTATGAGAATATATTTGGGTTGAGTATATGTGTATTCAGTATGCCGTATGTTCGTATCCAGTATGTCGAGATGTTGGACAGGAACAATTGAGTTTTTGGCTAAGTATAAAAGCCATTACGTACGTTAAGCCTTGGAGCTTACGTACGTAAAATGTGTTAGCTTACGTACATTATATAGTGTACATAACGTACGTAACAAGAGGAATCAGACAGGACCGAGTTGTGATCGGATAGTGGGGCCCGTGGTCGGCAGCTTTCGGCGCGGATGTGGATAGGTGAGTCAACGGACGGAGTTAGTACGTTATACGGGGTGTATTACGTACGTAATACGAGTATAATACTGTATCAAGTCAACATACGTATTACGTACGCAACGGAATAAGTGTTACGTATGATACGGGGCGGCTAGCCGAGTCGTGGCCGAGAGGACCTGTAGTGGCCGAGCATGGTCGGCAGCGACTCGCATGGATGGCCGGTCACGGTCGGCAGTGACTCGCTGCGCGCGGGACTGGCCGATTGTAATATCCGCAATTTTCGATTTTTGGTAAATTTCTTTTTTTCGGTCGGAGTCCGTTTTGACGGCTCGCTCATGACCGTTTCGTCATTCTGAGAATGATTAATTCTACACTTTTTGTCATCCGAGTTCGTTTCGGTGTTGTTTTGTTGAGTTCTGTGCTTTTTAGCGACTTTTCCGCACTTGAGTTCGATTCTTGCGAATCTCGTCCGAAACTGCTGTTTCGAGTTTCCCGCAAGTCCGTTTAACTTTGTTAGACGTATTGTGAACTTCGGTTTGGATATTCGATCACGTATCGTGATTTCCGGGCGTTTTGGGCCATTTTGTAATTTCTTGAAAGTTACGGGTATCCATATCTGTATTTGTCGTCTCGACCCGTTTCTTGGTCGCGTATGATTAATTATTGCATTACGTTTTCATCTCGAGTCGTTGATGTCGTCCGCGAACTTTTCGTCGTGTTCGTTCCGTGCATTTTCGGAAATCGAGGCAACGGGTCGTGGCGGCTGAGTACCGGGCCAGTGCGGCATCGGAAAGTCTTGGCATCGGCCGAGCAGCAGCCCGGCAGAACCGCGTAGCGCACGCTATAGCCGGACGCGACGCGCTAGCTCGGCATGTAGCGCACGCTGCCGAGTCACCAATGACGCTATCGGGCCCGGGCAGAGGTATTCGAGGTTCTCGACTCGGTCAGATCGGGCGGTAGCGCACGCCATCGTCGGTCGTAGCGCGCGCTAACCGGCAGGGGTAGCGCACGCCGGCCGACTAGCGTACGCACGGATGAGTTGTTAGTCCAGGGCTACCGGGCCAGTCGCTAGCGCGCGCAGCTTCGGCCGTAGCGCACGCTAGCGAGTCGGCGCCGAGTCATGGTCGGCGGGGTGGTCGGTGGTGCCGGGTCATGCGGGCCATGGCCGAGAGTGCTCGGCCGAGCATCGGCCGATAGCGCACGCTAGGTCGGGAAGGCTAGCGCACGCTAGTTCCGGCCCAAGATATAAATGATGCAGCCGACTTTCTCCGTCATTTTTCATTTCATTTCTCTTCGGTCATGTGGGGTTTGGAGGAGACGAAACCATGTTGTTGAACAACAAATCCATGAAGTTTCGAGTTTATATCACCGATCAATCGTCCTATAACATCCTTCGATCCAAATGAATCAAGGTTAGATCTTTAGAACCCTACTTTTGGGTAGATTTGGGGATTTTCGCGTTTTTGTCCGATTCGTTCCGTTTTGTCGATTAATTCATGATGAATATGATTAATCTTGTTGGTATTCTTAGTTTTCCTACGGATTCATGGTATATTTCGTGATTTTTACGGAATCGAGAGGGTTTGGTTGTGGTCCGCCCTCGTTGTTGTTTATATACGAATATACATGAATCGTAGGCGGGGTTTCGGGTGTATTCCAATTCCGTATTCATTTAAAAATGGTTGTGATTGTATTGTTCGAATCGTTAGGTTCGGTTTCATTGGTTCCTAGCGTTCATCGGTGACTTTCCTTTCCATTCGTCGCGTCGTCAATAATTCAAGGCAAGTATTCTTGGAAACCCTTATGCTTAACGTGAAATGGTAATGTATATTGTGTGTGATTTGCTCACCTCGGGAGGGTCCGACGGGATCACGGAGGGAATCTATGGCTTCATCCTGGATTCATGAGCTTGTTTCGCTAGCCAGCTCGGGAGGGTCCTTAGAGGCCTCGAGTGGGATTCGTGGCTTCGTCCCGGTCCTAGGTGACGTGTGGTGCTTGGTTTGTTTTATGAATGTGGCCAGCTCGGGAGGGTCCTTAGAGGCCTCGAGTGGGATTCGTGGCTTCGTCCCGGTCCTAGGCAAATTAATTGTGACTGTTTGTTTATGGAAAAGACATGTCTGGTTTTGACTTTTGAAATTGATATTGGTGCATGTACTATGAAATGTGTAAGCGATTGGTTTGCCTTGAATACTTGTACTAGCGTAATTGCTAACCCCTTTGGGGACCCGTTGTCGGGGAAATTCTTGTTATGGATTTCAGGTTATGTTCAGCCAGACGAGCGGGCGCTGGGATGGTACGAGGATGTCGGCCAAGGTTGTTGACATGTGCAATTGAGTCTTGTTATTTCCTACTGTCTCTTTTGATGTGGATGTTTTCCAAATTGTAAACTTATAGATTGTACTCGCGAGTACTTAGGCTTTTCCTCTCAGATTGTGATTGGTCTTTGTTGGAGTTACTGTATTTGTCGGTTGATGTTTATTATGCCGGTTGTACCGGACGTGTTGTTTTATGTTCTTGTTGTTAACAATTGTTTCCTTGCTAACCGAGACGGTTAGTCGAGAGGTGTTTTCTTGTGTTAGCTGGTGGATCCCGGTAGGGGTCCACGGCTGTAATACACCTCGAATATCTTGGGGTGTTACAGAAAATGGTATCAGAGCTCTAGGTTTATGGATACCTAGGCTTGTTGGTTATTTGGGTCTAGTTGTGTTTTGTTTTGCACATTGTCACACCGCTGCCGGCATCTCAGTACATCCAGTGCTCGTAAGTTTTCCTTACTCAATTCTATTGTTTTCTCGTATTGAAATTCCACTTCTTGAACTGTGATTGCCTCTCTCGTACTTATCGTCGAGTTGTTTCTCGATCCATCCGGTTTGTGTACTTTTGATTCTAGTATTGCGCCGTCCTTTGTCTCTCTGGAGTATGTGCGCCGTTCTGGGCTTGACCGTTTGTCGTTTTGCGAGCCTTCCATCGCTAAACTTCCTACCATTAGTGGCATCGTTGGTGATCGAAAGATCCGAGTTTTGCTCCGTGGTATATTGTGAGAGGGCTTGACTCTCTAGTCTTTTGTTGTATGATGGAATCTGTGTTTAGTAATTGCGATATACTAAATGTATGTTGAGCCGAATGTACCGATGAGATGGACACCGAAGGGTGCAGTATGATGTAGAAGTTTTGAACATTGATATGTTCTGGTATAGGTATTGATGGCAGAGTTTGTTGAGAAACTCACATAGCTGGTTTCGACATACGTCCAAATCGGTGATATTTGGTTACACTGTCAAACTTGAAGAGATAGTTTGACATATGCTTGGAATTAGTATTCCCGAGTTGTGCTTGTTGAACTGGTGATTTTTGAATGCCGTATATGCGTGTGTTCTGGAATTGATGGTACTTGGCTAATTATTAATATTTACAACCAATGTGTTTCTGTTAATAATAATACATGTGGCGTGCATGCTTGAAAATTTCTTAGACTTGATCGTATTGTGGGTTTTTGAAAGTGACATGAATTTGGGCGAGCCAGCCTTGTATTTTCAAATAAAACCTTGTGTCGTATTTAAAGGTCGTGTTTAAAAGTGTTTAGGACATTTTATAAAATGCTACCGCCGTTAAGCCCTTGTCATGTTTGAAAGGGTCTTGAAAACGATTTTTAACTTATCGGTTTTATTTTCGAATAACTAGAGTATACGATTTTAAAAATCAGATTAGCCTGGGGAAACCTAGGCTGTCGAGTCAAGTTGTGTTTGTTGAGTTTTGTTTTGTCGGATTTTGTCTGACTTAGTCACATCGCGACGCGTCGTTTGAGATCATTGGTCGTGGTTAGTATCGAGGGGTGGTCGTCACTTACGTGCGACCTATGGATGTTAAACTCCCTTCTTTGTGTTGTGCCTCGTGTGACACGAGTTATTTGTTTGATTAGTTGTTAAATGATGGAATCCTTCTGTGGATTTTGATTTCACGATATGTGTTTATTAGACTCTCGTATTTGGTTTATACGAGGAGTGTAAATCCTTCGATGTATTTTCGAACCGTATTTTATCCATTGCGTGAGTTCTTTCAAACGGCTTCAGATTTTGCAACCGAGTTTTATTTCAGAAACCGATTCCTTGAATCAAGTTTTGGCATTTTGGCCTTGAATATTTCATGATGGTTTGACAAATGATTTTGTGAGCTTTGGAAAAATATTACCGTCATTGGTCTTTTTTAGCATTTGCGAAATGAGATGGGAAATTGTGCTTAGCCTGGTAAACCCATGTGAGAAAGGTTTACGGCATGTAACTTTTCGGATATGTTCTGTTGTTGTCTCTGTGGGTCATTAGCGCACGCTATGCTTTGCGGCTAGCGCGCGCAAGAGTGCGTTGGTAGCACGCTAAGGGGAGGATAGCGCACGCTACCTGGTAGTTCAGGGCAGTCCAGGAGCTACTGGACTGGGTCTGAACTTCTCGTTAGCGCACGCTAACACTTGGGGTTAGCGCACGCTAACAGTGTATTTTTGGTCGGGAGTTTTGTTTGGTGCCGTGATAGCGCACGCTAACCTTAATGATTAGCGCACGCTAATTGTGTCCAGTATAAATACTGGACACGGTCTAAGTTGCATTTTCTTCATTTCTTCTTCTTCCTCCATGAGTTTGAGACGTAGCGACTCGGTTTCGCATCTGGGCTGATTTTTCTTCCATCCAAAGGTGTTTTGGAGTATCCTAGATGATTTTTAACATCATCTAATCCATTGTTCTTTGCCGAATCTAGGTATTTTCTTGAATCCCTAGAGTTGACTTTTTGGAGTTTTGTTCTTGATATCGCTTTTCCATCCAGCTTTTGGTAAACCGATTCTCGCTTTAACGATGTTGTTAAACATATCCTGAGGATTGTATATCACTATCGTGATTTTGAGCGATTTGATGCGTGTGATATGATGTGTTTAAGTGAATGTTGATACGTGCGAATTTTGGGCATTTTGGCCTATTGTACTTCTGAAAAACCTTGAGTATCTTAGAAAATAAACCTCGAGACGTACTTTTAAAATAAATTATTTTCTCACAGTGCTCTCAAGATGCCTACTAGTGCCACGCTATGTTTCAAAATTATTCTACTTTGAGGATCAAAATATTTTGAAATATTTCTAATGATTTAGAAATGCATTCGCTTAGACCCGAAGGTCGAATATAGCTGAAAAGTTTTAATTTAACGAAAGGTGTCTTCATTTTTTTTCAAACGCAAGATGATCTTTTTTTTTAAGTCTCGATGACGATGTTTGTACTATTTTTTGATATATGATACTCAAGATCAACTGGTGCTTGCAAGTTATTTTCAAAAGGTGGTTTTCGTTTTCAAAACCTATCATTCCTATTTGTGGTCCGGGAATATATGTGTGATGTTCGTACTCTCGTTAGGGTGTTAACCCCCGAGTTGTTGTTGAATTGGTGGTGTGAGCGTTGAGTCGTTCGCCACACAGTTGTCGTGGTAGCCTCTGCGAGGGGTGTGATATTGGTATTGGATGTTGTCGCCTCGTAGCGGTTTATGCGTTATCACATATATGCGAGCTGTTAGAGATCGGGTTGGTATGATTGTGTGCATCGGTGATTGTTCCACGTTGTGTCGGTTGCTTGTTGTATTGTTACCTTGGTTCCGTTGTGGTGAGTTTCGGGGGCGAGGTCAAAGGTAATACCCGTACTATTTTGACTTCTATATCTTCTCTTTCTCCAGCCTATCGATTCGCTCGTGTTCATTGATACCTTCTGAACTTGTTCTGTATCTTGGTTTCATCGTTCGAACGAGCTGTAATCTGATTTTGAGTCGATCTGGTTATCGCTGTGACTTTTCCGAATTCGGTTCGACTATTGTGAACCTTGTTCGGAAGTAACATTTTTTTGGTTCTAATAGTTCTTTTATTCAAAGTGGATCGGATTTTGAACTTCTGTATTTTTGGCTCTATCAACTCGTTTATGCTCGTTAACATTTCTGAACTTTCCCTATTCCCTTTCCTTTGGATATTGTGGGAATGCACGTCTTGCTATTCTCACCAGGTCATCCTGGGAGTTGTTGTTTGAATTTTATTATCCTACGTGTTTTGGACATGATTGTTCGATTTTTGTTGTCTCAATCGTTTGTTTGTTCAATTTTTGTTCTCGTTTCGTGATTGTTGAGCGTTCAGGCTCCTTCGTAATTCCCTTAAGTTCGGGAAATTAGTCTCGTTTTCGATCTTCCAACCCTTGGGCGGTGGAATTCCGTATTTGTTCAGCGTTGACTCGCGTTTTGGGTTGATGAACCGTTGGGTTGGTCAATCGTATTGATTTTCGTTCGTTGAGTTTTGTGATTGTTCGGATAATCGACTCGATTGTATTGTCTATTTGATGACGCTTGTCACTCGTTGATTTTATTATGTGTCTATCGGTGGCGTTGTGTTAGTCGCCCTAGAGCGTATTTTCTCGCCGTATGTCTCTTTGCGTTCCTTGCAGCGTTTCGCCGTCGGGCGCGAGTCTTCGGTTTTGTGTATCTCGTCGAGTTTTCCTGGCAAGGGATATTACTTCTCCCTACTTATTTTAAGTTTCGGGACGAAACTTCTTTTAAGGAGGGTAGAATGTAATATCCGCAATTTTCGATTTTTGGTAAATTTCTTTTTTTCGGTCGGAGTCCGTTTTGACGGCTCGCTCATGACCGTTTCGTCATTCTGAGAATGATTAATTCTACACTTTTTGTCATCCGAGTTCGTTTCGGTGTTGTTTTGTTGAGTTCTGTGCTTTTTAGCGACTTTTCCGCACTTGAGTTCGATTCTTGCGAATCTCGTCAAATCTGCTTCGAGTTTCCCGCAAGTCCGTTTAACTTTGTTAGACGTGTTGTGAACTTCGGTTTGGATATTCGATCACGTATCGTGATTTCCGGCGTTTTGGGCCATTTTGTAATTTCTTGAAAGTTACGGGTATCCATATCTCAGATTTGTCGTCTCGACCCGCTTTCTTGGTCGCGTATGATTAATTATTGCATTACGCTTTTCATCTCGAGTCGTTGATGTCGTCCGCGAACTTTTCGCCGTGTTCGCTCCGCATTTTCTAAATCGAGGCAACGGGTCGTGGCGGCCGAAAGCACCGGGCGACCGGTGCGGCATCGTCGGTGCGTGTAACACCCCAATCCACTCGGGATATTACACGCCGTAGACCCCTTTCCACAAGGAGCTACCAAAGTGAGACCGCAAATCAAAACCCACATGCGGTCAACTTGACCAAAACATAATACCGTAGACCGATTAGGTCTCTCAAAACATAGCATAACCGTACATCCGATGAAACTAAATTACAACTCGATTACATAGTACATAAAATGTCCATCCCTCAAGGATGACAAGAACTCAAACCGACATATCACCGGCAGACATGACTACAACCGTGACTAGTATCGCGCATTGCATCATCCTCCGAGCCAATCCCGTGGTTGCTCACTCTCGATCGAACACCGGAATAAATAACAAAATCCCCAACGAGGGGTTAGCGATGGAATCGCTAGCAAGTAACCAAGCTATACAATTATACATCAAGAATACAACCGTTATGAAAATAACATTTCGACAAGGTAGTAACACGATCCCCGAGTCTAAAGTCTTTTGAAAATTTATTCCTTTAAAACAAACCATGGGGATTACTCCGTAAATCATTGTAAGAGATTATTTAGAGACTTGGGGTCTCGGTGTAAAATCTGAAATATGAATGTTTTTCCTTTTCAAAGGTTTTCTTTCAAAATCATACAAATGATTTTATTCTCAACTCAAACCTCAAGATCAAAACCATATTCACCAATATAATCGGGATTCAAGATTCAGACATAAACAATTCAGAGATATCAAATCAATAAAACGCCTCCGTGGCCCGAAGGGTCCCACCCGGATTAGTCATCAAGAAGAAACTCGAACACACCCATAAGTTATCTTGACATCGCACTCGCAAGTGACGATTCTGAGCCCTCTCCAGACCTACCCGATTAGATAACCTTATGGTCAAATCGTAACATCCGCCGTACTCGCAAGCACGCGCCCGAGGCCTCGACGGACCCTACCCGATAACAAGATTCAAATACGCCCATAAGTAATCATGACATCGAACTCGCAAGTGTCGATTCTCGGAGCCCTCCCGGACCTACCCGAATTGATAACCTTATGGTCACAACGCACGTCCGGCCGTACTCGCAAGCACGCGCTCCGGAGGCCTCGACGGACCCTACCCGGACAACATCTCAATTCGCTAAGATACACAACAACAACAAAGGCACAATATTCACTACAACCGGAAACACGTAACATATAAGTTAATGTAACATAACTTCCACAAAGGCACAATATTCACAGCACACCATCATTCAGGAAAAAGGCTAACGAGCTAATAATACAAGTATTACGCGATTCCACAATTCCTCGGTTAACTACTCATTTCTAGTATCCCCGTAAGCACAAAATAACATGAAATAGTTGTTATCATTCTTCATGAAACTCAAGTTACGTTTGTAATTACTTTCATAAATTCACATTTTCATTTAAAGTAAGTTACGGTTAAATATACCGTCACTAACGAGTCCACGTTAAATTCACGACACATCACATTCTCAAAGTATAAAGAATATAGACGAGATACTCGCCTCAAGTCCAACGCACGCGAGCAACGGAAAGCTCGACTTAATGACCGCTACCGAACACTCAAGAACACGATTCAACTTGGAAGCTCGGACAAAGAAGAAGACAACGAACGGAAGGGTTCCGACTCGAGTTCTTCACAAGAATTCGTTCCTAAGTCATAACGATATCAATTCAATCACAATTCTACGAAAACGTATGGAACTTCCCAAGTTCTACCCATTGAAGCATTTTATCGGACACTTTGAAGGCGTAGTCCAATTCAATCGATTATTCAAAGAAATACTCAAATCCGTTCCACAAAACTTGAAGGGTATTGAATGATTACGAGTTTACAATCAAGTTTCATCAGCAATCTCAATCAAAACAAAGAAAATCGCCAAAACACCAAGAAACCCCAAGAACATCCAAAACCAAAAGTTTAGGTGTTCTTACCTTCGATCCGGGTGGAAGATGATGTTAATCCATGATTCCAACTTCCAAAACATGTTGTTATAAGTTGATTCTACTCAAAACCATCGATCTATGGTGAAAAATCGCGAAGGAACGAAGAAAAGTGGAAAATGCGGATATGACTCGGTCGAGCCTTAAATAGTCGGACATCGCCGACGCTTACGTACGAATCGGCCGGCCCTTACGCACGAATCGCCATGACCAAGTCTCCGCCGTAAATGCCGGCATCGTTACGCACGTAATCGCCGAGGCTTACGACGTAATCGCCTTACGACGTAAAGGCCGAGCACTACCGGGCCGTAACTCGGCTCGGGCCAAGACTGTCCGGCCATGACTCGGCTCAGGCCAACTCCGACGGCCCGAACGACTCGAAACACGAACTCGAGTACGAATCAAGATACGGTTACGAAGTACTCGCAAAGACGAATCCGAGCACTAAGAGAACACACGATTCCGACCACCCGAAGGCTCGAAATTCGACAACGGAAAGTAATTACCCCAAACTTTGGGAAATTACGAAAATGGCCCAAAACGCCCGAAAATCACGATACGTGATCGAAACACCAAGACAAAGCTCGCAACATGAATAATAACATTAAATGAACTTACGAGAAAGTCGAAACAACAGTTTCGGACGAGATTCGCAAGAATCGAACTCAAGTGCGGAAAAGTCGCCAAAAAGCACGGAACTCGACCAAACGATACCGAAACGAACTCGGATGACCAAACACGAAGAACAAAACATTGTCAAAATGTCAAAGCAGCAAGCGAGTTCGAAACTAGAAAAATGCCAAAACGAAAAATTACCGAAAAGAAAATCACGGGTATTACATTCTACCCTCTAAAAAAGTTTCGTCCGAAACTTAAACTAAAAAAAAGTGAAGTCACAAACAACAAAGCACGGCCGACAAAATATCAACGGTCCCGATTTAACCGATCCCGATACCGATGCCGAAACACGATTCGGGAAACTTCATGGAATAATTCACAATATCGAACTCGTGGCCCTCGAGTCCACAATTATAACAAGTAATCCGTTGCGAAGGACAATTAGCTTGCACATGACCGACAACATTGCAGTTAAAGCACCTCCCAGTCTGACTAGGAGTCAAAGAAGACAACTTGGAACTCTTGGTTCCACCGAACGAAGAAATTAAAGGTTTCGCCGTACGACTACGCGAAACTCGATGAGAAGAATTTCCGTCTCTTGCACCATCCGAAAAATCTCCAGACGTCCTCTGTCTCTTCGACTCATGCGAAGGCCCAGTAGATACCGATGCCATTTCGTACGCCATGGCTCGATTCTGATACTCTCTCAAAGTAGCACAAGTGAAACCCGACATGTACTGTCGAATCTCTGGTTTCATCCGCATATCAAAATGACGGATCTTGTCCTCCTCGGTCCTCACCTGATTCTTCACAAAGGCGAGCTGTCGACTATAATCGACAATAGCCTGCGACACGGGTACATCCTGTGGCTCGGCTAGGTAAAAATCTCGGATCCTCTGCTCTCGGATCGGCCTCGGGCAAAACTCCGCTTCCATCAACTTCTTGAACTCTTCCCAAGTAACAGCATGATCTTGAGGCTCAACGGCCTCCCACCAGTTAGCGGCGTCATCAACGAGAAGGAACTGAGCGATAGGAATCCTCCGCTCCTCGGGACAACCAATCGCCTTGAAAATCTTCTCCAATTGGATAAGCCAGCCGTCCCAGCCCAAAGTATCACCCGCTCCTGCAAAGCGAGGAGGACGCATACGAACCACTTCTCTAAGCCACCGAGTCGATCCAACATCCTCATTCACAGTATGGTTACGCTGAACCACCTGAGCTAAATGTATCATCCAGTGCCACTTTGTTGGAGCACAAGAGCAACACCAAGACTAATTCCATTACCGGTAGTACGATCCTGGTCGCGCGGAGGGTTACCACGACCTCGACCTCTCGGCATACTGAATGGACAACCGTTCAGAACAACAAAACAACCACCACATAATCAATATAGAGCAACCAACAATAACACAATAAAATACTCATTCCGAGTTGTAACACGAATACATGAACCATCACTGCAACGACAGAATTCAAATTCATAAATCATTCACTTATCCATGTTAACATAATTTACGACCTAAACAAAGTTTATCACGGTCAAAACCAAAAACATATCATCATGGTCGAATATGGGTAATATATTAAAATTTTTATTTTTTTCAAGGTGCTTGTCCAAATGATAGCATTTTAAAATTCTGAATTTGAAAAATTTCTTGAAGCGAATTTTAGAAAAGAAAAGTTTGATCAAAACTACGAATCTATTATCATCTCTGTCTCGTTTTGAAAACCATGTACAAGACATTCTAAATTACCACATCCGGATAACGTCAAAGAAACAACACAATTAAACCGAACTATGAAATCATCGTATCTGGGCGTACACCCATAACTTGCTAACAAGAATTGTGACAATATATAATACGTCAATAATATCCACACAGGTGAAGCAACTAAGTGCACACGATATCGCAGTTAGGGTTCACGATCGTCACAGACGGACCATATGATTAGGTCGATAGAGATTGAGCAACAGAAAATGATCACCTATAGAATTGTAACAGCAAGGGTACTGTAAAAATTTTCCGACGGGCAAAACAACATAACAAACATATAACAGAAATTTTTTCAAAATTCTTTTGGTCTCAACCGAAGGTGACGGTAATATTTTGCAGTGCCCGAAATACATTAAAATACATTTTTCCTCATACCGCCTGATGGTGTCATTTGAAAATACAGGATTAACTCTGTCAAAACTCGACCGATTTCAAAATTCATACGGGCTGCTGGTTTAATCGAACCATAAAAATATTTTCAAAATCAACTTTCTCAAAAATGTTCCGACCCTTATGGCCCCTCAAAAATATATTCTCAAATCTACCCGCAGCGGAATAATTACGATAGTCCAAACAAACTGATCGAACTAAAAACCACCTGCTCAAACGACAAACAAAATCATAAATTCAACCAAACACATTTCGGGTGCATCAAGTTAAAACATATATCAAGACTATCATTTGAGCTTTTCACCGAATCAACTGTCGGCACACTTTCGAAACCCATCAAGGTTCACAAATTTCACAACATACCACCCCACACGGCGGTTCAAAGTCAAAACATCAATACGTCCAAATATATCCGTATACCGTGCGTCACAAGCATCGAATACAACTCCCTTACACAACACCGTGTAAATAAGGACACACATCACATTTAATTCGCACACGTAAAAACATGAAATACAGGTACCTCACATAAAGGAGGAGACTTACGTCCACAGGCCGCACGGAGATAATGGCTGCAACACGATACTAATCACAACGAACCACAATTGATCACAACGGATCGCAATGATCTCGCTTGTTCACAAGCTGCTCACCGGGTGACACGACAAGACACGACTCCAACAAGACACGACTGACAAGACCCAACTAGACCCAACCGCCTAGGTTTTCGCAAACCTAAGCTCGATACCATTTATGTAACACCCCAATCCACTCGGATATATTACACGCCGTAGACCCCTTTCCACAAGGAGCTACCGGGCGGGAGGCGCAAATCAAAACCCACATGCGGTCAACTTGACCAAAACATAATACCGTAGACCGATTAGGTCTCTCAAAACATAGCATAACCGTACATCCGATGAAACTAAATTACAACTCGATCACATAGTACATAAAATGTCCATCCCTCAAGGATGACAAGAACTCAAACCGACATATCACCTGACGGCTGACAGACTACAAGCTGACTAGTATCGCCGCATTGCATCATCCTCCGAGCCAATCCCGTGGTTGCTCACTCTCGATCGAGAACACACGGAATAAATAACAAAATCCCCAACGAGGGTTAGCGATGGAATCGCTAGCAAGTAACCAAGCTATACAATTATACATCAAGAATACAACCATTATGAAAATAACATTTCGACAAGGTAGTAACACGATCCCGAGTCTAAAGTCTTTTGAAAATTTATTCCTTTAAAACAAACCATGGGGATTACTCCGAGAAATCATTGTAAGAGATTATTTAGAGACTTGGGGTCTCGGTGTAAAATCCTGAAATATGAATGTTTTTCCTTTTCAAAGGTTTTCTTTCAAAATCATACAAATGATTTTATTCTCAACTCAAACCTCAAGATCAAAACCATATTCACCAATATAATCGGGATTCAAGATTCAGACATAAACAATTCAGAGATATCAAATCAACAGTCAAAACGTCTCCGTGGCCCCGAAGGGTCCCACCCGGATTAGTCATCAAGAATAAACTCGAACACACCCATAAGTTATCTTGACATCGCACTCGCAAGTGACGATTCTCGGAGCCCTCTCGGACCTACCCGATTAGATAACCTTATGGTCAAATCGTAACATCGGCCGTACTCGCAAGCACGCGCGCCTCGGAGGCCTCGACGGACCCTACCCGATAACAACATTCTAAAACGCCCATAAGTTAACTTGACATCGCAGTGGCAAGTGTGGATTCTCGTAGCCCTACCCAGACATACCGGTATTGATAACCTTTTGGTCACTACGAACGTCTGGCCGTACTCGCAAGCACGCGCCTCCGGAGGCCTCGACGGGACCCTACCCGGACAACATCTCAATTCTCTAAGATACACAACTACAACAAGGCACTATATGCACTACAACCGAAACACGTAACATATAAGTTAATGTAACATAACTTCCACAAAGGCACAATATTCACAAAGACACCATCATTCAGAAAAGGCTAACGAGCTAATAATACAAGTATTACGCGATTCCACAATTCCTCGGTTAACTACTCATTTCTAGTATCCCCGTAAGCACAAAATAACATGAAATAGTTGTTATCATTCTTCATGAAACTCAAATTACGTTTGTAATTACTTTCATAAATTCACATTTTCATTTAAAGTAAGTTACGGTTAAATATACCGTCACTAACGAGTCCACGTTAAATTCACGACACATCACATTCTCAAAGTATAAAGAATATAGACGAGATACTCGCCTCAAGTCCAACGCACGCGGAGCAACAGAAAGCTCGACTTAATGACCGCTCTAGAACACTCAGAAGAACACGATTCAATTGGGAAGCTCGGACCAGAAGACAACGAGCGGAAGGGTTCCGACTCGAGTTCTTCACAAGAATTCGTTCCTAAGTCATAACGATATCAATTCAATCACAATTCTCGAAACGTATGGAACTTCCCAAGTTCTACCCATTGAAGCATTTTATCGGACACTTTGAAGGCGTAGTCCAATTCAATCGATTATTCAAAGAAATACTCAAATCCGTTCCACAAAACTTGAAGGGTATTGAATGATTACGAGTTTACAATCAAGTTTCATCAGCAATCTCAATCAAAACAAAGAAAATCAGCCAAAACACCAAGAAACCCCAAGAACATCCAAAAACCAAAAGTTTAGGTGTTCTTACCTTCGATCCGGGTGGAAGATGATGTTAATCCATGATTCCAACTTCCAAAACATGTTGTTATAAGTTGATTCTACTCAAAACCATCGATCTATGGTGAAAAATCGCGGAAGGAACGAAGAAAAGTGGAAAATGCCGGATATGACTCGGTCCAGGCCTTAAATAGCCGGACACTGCCGGACGCTTACGTACGTAACCGGCCGGGCCCTTACGCACGAATCGCCATGACCAAGTCTCGCCCAGAAATGCGGCATCGTTACGTGCGTAATCGGCCGAGGCTTACGACGTAACCGGCCTTACGTGCGTAACGGCCCGAGCACTCTGGCCGTAACTCGGCACAGGCAAGACTGTCCGCCATGACTCGGCTCAGGCTAACTCCGACGGCCCGAACGACCCGAAACACGAACTCGAGTACGAATCGAAGATACGGTTACGAAGTACTCGCAAAGACGAATCCGAGCACTAAGAGAACACACGATTCCGACCACCCGAAGGCTCGAAATTCGACAACGGAAAGTAATTACCCCAAACTTTGGGAAATTACGAAAATGGCCCAAACGCCCGAAAATCACGATACGTGATCGAAACACCAAGCCAAAGCTCGCAACATGAATAATAACATTAAATGAACTTACGAGAAAGTCGAAACAACAGATTTGACGAGATTCGCAAGAATCGAACTCAAGTGCGGAAAAGTCGCCAAAAGCACGGAACTCGACAAAACGATACGAAGCGAACTCGGATGACCAAACACGAAGAACAAAACATTGTCAAAATGTCAAAGCGGTCAAGCGAGTTCGGAAACTAGAAAAATGCCAAAAGCGAAAAATTACCAAAAAAGAAAATCACGGGTATTACATGTTTGGCCTTTGGCGGCAGGCCGGCAGAACCGTAAGCGCACGCTATGGCGGGGCGCTGCTTAGCTTCAGCGATGTAAGCGCCGCTGCTGTCGGTCGGCCAGACGCGCTATCGGGCACGGGCGAGGTATTACGAGGTTACGGACTCGGTCAGATCGGCGGGTAGCGCACGCCATCTGTCGGTCGTGTAGCGCTAACCGGCAGGTAGCGCCGCCGCGGCCGACTAGCGTACGCACGGATGAGTTGTTAGTCCGGTGGCTCTTTGGGAGTCGGCTAGCGCGCGCGAGCTTCCGTAGCGCACGCTAGCGGGAGTCGGGCGGTCGAGTCATGGTCGGCGGGGTGGTCGGTGGTGCCGGGTCATGCGGGCCATGGCCGAGAGTGCTCGGCCGATACTGGCCGATAGCGCACGCTAGGCCGGGAAGGCTAGCGCACGCTAGTTCCGGCCCAGTATATAAATGACAGACCAGCGACTTTCTCCGTCATATTTCATTTCATTTCTCCTCGGTCTGCGGCTGGGGTTTCGGAGGAGACGAAACCATGTTGTTGAACAACAAATCCATGAAGTTTCTGAGTTTATATCACCGATCAATCGTCCTATAACATCCTTCGATCCAGCGAATCAAGGTTAGATCTTTAGAACCCTACTTTTGGGTAGATTTGGGGATTTTCGCGTTTTTGTCCGATTCGTTCCGTTTTGTCGATTAATTCGTGATGAATATGATTAATCTTGTTGGTATTCTTAGTTTTCCTACGGATTCATGGTATATTTCGTGATTTTTACGGAATCGAGAGGGTTTGGTTGTGGTCCGCCCTCGTTGTTGTTTATATACGAATATACATGAATCGTAGGCGGGGTTTCGGGTGTATTCCAATTCCGTATTCATTTAGAAATGGTTGTGATTGTATTGTTCGAATCGTTAGGTTCGGTTTCATTGGTTCCTAGCGTTCGTCGGTGACTTTCCTTTCCATTCGTCGCGTCGTCAATAATTCAAGGCAAGTATTCTTGGAAACCCTTATGCTTAACGTGAAATGGTAATGTATATTGTGTGTGATTTGCTCACCTCGGGAGGTCCGACGGATCACGGAGGGAATCTATGGCTTCGTCCTGGATTCATGAGCTTGTTTCGCTAGCCATTTCGGGAGGGTCCTTAGAGGCCTCGAGTGGGATTCGTGGCTTCGTCCGGTCTAGGTGACGTGTGGTGCTTGGTTTGTTTTATGAATGTGGCGGCTCGGGAGGGTCCTTAGAGGCCTCGAGTGGGATTCGTGGCTTCGTCCCGGTCTAGGCAAATTAATTGTATTTGTTTGTTTAGGAAAAGACATGTCTGGTTTTGACTTTTGAAATTGATAATGGAGAATGTACTATGAAATGTGTAAGCTATTGGTTTGCCTAGAATACTTGTACTAGCGAAAATGCTAACCCCGTTTGGGACCAGTTGTCGGGGAAATTATTGTTATGGATTTGTGTTATGTTCGGCCAGACGAGCGGGCCAGGATGGTACGAGGATGTCGGCCAAGGTTGTTGACATGTGCAATTGAGTCTTGTTATTTCCTACTGTCTCTTTTGATGTGGATGTTTTCCAAATTGTAAACTTATAGATTGTACTCGCGAGTACTTAGGCTTTTCCTCTCAGATTGTGATTGGTCTTTGTTGGAGTTACTGTATTTGTCGGTTGATGTTTATTATGCCGGTTGTACCGGACGTGTTGTTTTATGTTCTTGTTGTTAACAATTGTTTCCTTGCTAACCGAGACGGTTAGTCGAGAGGTGTTTTCTTGTGTTAGCCTGGTGGATCCCAGGTAGGGGTCCACAGCGCTGTAATACACCTCGAATATCTTGGGGGTGTTACACCGATAACGTACGTAAGGCTCTGGCCGGTTACGGCCGTAAGGGCCAGTTACGTACGTAAGCCAGCTGCCGGTTACGTACGTAAGGGTGCCGAACGAACTGGGCAGTAGGGTAGGCCACGGACGGCTACATACGTAAGGACGCTGTCGGTTACGTACGTAACGTGCCGGTAGGTCTCGGCCTATATAAGGCCTGGACCGAGTCATCTTGGGCATTTTTTATTTTTCTTCGTTTTTTCTCGATTCCTTCAGCTAAAGTGGATGGATTTGAGTAAGATCATCATGTAACAACATGTTTTGGAAGTTGGAATCATGGATTAACATCATCTTCCACCCGTATCGAAGGTAAGAACACCTAAACTTTTGGTTTTTGGATGTTCTTGAGGTTTCTTGGAGTTTTGGCCGATTTGCTTCGTTTTGATTCATATTGTTGATCGAACCTGATTTTAAACTCATAATAATTCAATACTCTTGAAGTTTTGTGGAACGAATTCGAATATTTCTTTGAATAATCGATTGAATTGGACTATGCCTTCAAAGTGTTCGATGAAATGTCTCAATGAGTAGAACTTGGAAAATTCTACACGTTTTCGTATTAATGATGGTTGAATTGATATTGTTGTGATGATTCTTGGTATTTACGGGAATTTTGTTAAGGGAAGATAATGAATTGGTAATCAAATGATTCGATTATGTTGTTATGATTATGAAATCGTAGTATCCTCGATGTTCTTGGTCCGTTTATAATCAAGCAAGCGGATTTCATTCCACTGCACTGTCAACTCTGGGAGCAAAGTTTGTGAATGTTCCAAAAATGGCCCTTAAGGGTGTCCCACGGTTCTTTGGGGATTTCAACTACATATGTTCCCATCTTAGGCTGGGTCAATATGTCGTCTAAGAAATATTAGTGCACTAACTTTGATTTTGTCAGACGGTGCATCGCCGCGGTATCAAAGATTGTGGCACTATAGTCCTTAGCGACAAATGTGGTCTCGACGTTGGAAACCCATCTATGGTACTCAAGCTCTTTTGAATCCAATATATCAAATTTGGGATGAGTTGGATCAGCTATCTTAATACAAGAAAAGGGGAAATGATTTTTCACAATTTACCATGAGTACTTTCCATGATAAAATTTCAATAATGGGAGCGTATTATTTTTTGGAACCAAAATATGGTCAAAACTACTTTCGATGCTATTTGAGAATTACCAATGATATTACTTCATAATGGTTCTATTTGATATGTAGTAGAAAATATATTATTAAAGTCTACTACTCATGAAGCCTAATTACATGCGATATCTATATATGCATGCAAATATATGTATATTTATAGATATAGACACGTAATCCTAAGAATATATTTATACGCATATTATGCAGTCAGGTAAGTTTCTTATGCCGCAATATATATTAATTCAACGTGAATTTACTTTAATTCAAGTTGCTTTAAGCAATTCGCTTTAATTTAATTAAAGTTATTAATGTATCATGCTTTAATTGGTTTAATTAAGCATAAATAAATTTATGAAATATAAATATGCAATTAAAGTAACTAAAGCATGTAAGATTGCACATTGTAAATAGTAGGGTCCATATTGTGTACTTTACTTCGTGAATAGGGGCAGAAAACGGACTGAAAAATGGGACTGTCGAGCGGGTCGGGTCGGTTCGGCAACCGGGTCGGGTCTGGATCAGCAATCGGGTTGAGTTAGCTCCTTCTGGGTCGCGGCCCGAGTTCTGGACTGCAGTGACGGGCTGGACAATCGGGCCGGAAGCTGGATGAACGAGCGGACTGGTCTGAAAGGGCAGCGGAACACGGCGGTCGAAAAATGGGGGGTCGCAGTTGGATCTTTGCGAATAGGCTGCGGGAGACGGGCGGGCCGGAGACAATCGACTGGTCAGATGGACGGGAGGCAAGTCGCGGTGTTTCGCGGTTGGATTTGGATTCATGGTCCGGTCTGGTGCAGAGACGAGATCATAGGTTGGGCTGTTGCGCGATCTCGGATGTTTCAGTTGGGGTTTCGATCGCGGGTTCCTGTGCAGTAGACGGTTGCGAGGGATTAAGTTTCGGTGTCGGCCAGTGAAGAAGATGACCGGTGGCGGCAGATGCAGGGCTAGGGTTTCTGAGAAAATCCGATTTTTTTCTTTTTTTTGGCAGAAAAAAAAATAGGAGGGATTTTTCTTGCTAAGTTAGGAACTACGTGCTGATAACGTGTTGAAGGGAAAATAACTGAACAGTAAAGTAGGGCAAAACTCTGTATTATTCCATTGATGACATCCCTTCAAATAGGGAAAAATACATATAAGGAGGTCTAATCATACCCTAACTAGGAAAGCCCATAAACTAACAGACTTAGGCACACATTGGGTATTATTATTTTAACAAATTGCTTATTATTGATCATTTGATGGTAAAATCGTGATGAAGGTGGTATGCATGTATAGATCTATAACGGGTAAGAAATTATTTAGCATGTTGATTAAATGGAAAATATGTAGCTACACCGTGTGCAGAGCACCGGGTCTGACCCGGTCCGGAATGGATCGGATTATAAATGGTCGAACTTTATCGACCCGGAGCCCGGACCTGTTCGGAAGCGGGCCAACTAGATTCGGACCCGGTAAAACCGGGTCGGTCCGGGCTGGCCCGGTTCTAGCCCGATTTTTAAAAAAAAATTGCATATTAAGTGTCCTTTTGTTACATATAAAATGCTTTCTTCTCTACATACTCCCATAAAATACAACTATCAATCTTAATATCCTCATTTAGTCACCAAACTTCTAAGTTCAACAATACTTTAGTATAAATAAACTTAATTAGAATAATGTGCAATCATAATCGAGCCATTAATCATCATTATTTCATCACCACCGAGGATAAATTACAATAAAAAATATTTTTTATGTATTTTTATTTTTACCGGGTCGTTCCGGGCTGGACTCGGATTTTCCGGGTTTTGACCCGGTCCGGCCCGGAACCCGAATTTAGGCAAAATGCAGACTTGGGACCCGAACCTGATTAACAGGTCCGGTCCAGGTCCGGGTAAAAACCGGGTCCGGATCATTTGTGCTCAGCCCTAGCTACAAGTGCGACCTATTTTGATGTGGTGATAATACTCGGGAAGAAATGATGATTGTATAAGAGCTAACTATATTAATTGTGGATAAAATGCGATTAAAGATGAATTAATAATAACGATAGCTTTAGATTAATGATGATGATAAATAGCTAAGTGTTTAAGTGAAGAAATTTCAAATATATATATATATATATTTGTAGGTAAGTAGACGTCGACTAGATTAGCTAAGAACTAGGTACCTTAGGCCCCTCTAGTGTGAACCCATCGAGGATATAGAAGTCTTGTTAATAAGAATAAGAAGATAGAAAATTTATAAGCAACACTACCAATCCTAAGAAAAATCGAGAAGTAGGAGAGATTAAACACAACATTAGACTCCTTAATAACAATGGAGGAAATAAGGACACAGTTATATAATTGGAATACTAGGATAAATCATCTTTAAAACAACTAGGATAAAAGTAATTAGAAAAATGGGTAGAGACAAGGTAGGAATAATAAAACCACTAAAAAACCTTAATAATTCAAATTTCCAGAATCTGTACAGTAGCTTCCATAAATTTTTAAAAATAGTAAACCAACTCCTTTGGAGCTGCAATTTTACCAGAACCTATACCAATGTGTCTAATAACTCCAATAATACTTTCATAATTTTTGGGGAAGTATAATTATTTTTCCTAAACTGATCTTCGAGGTCTGCCAGAAACTGCCAATTAGAGAAACAAAAATAATACTAATTCAACTTAGAGATAGTTAAATAGACAACACTATAACTAGGGGTGTTCATAATCGGTACCGGTTTTGGTGACCAATTTACTGACCCGAGTTTTGGAGTAATGAAAAATTCGGCCCGTGACCCGACCGAAAAGTCAGTCTGGCAGCGGTTTCCTATTTTTTCGGGTACAGTCAAATCTACCGACCCAAAATTTAATACCACTAATTTTAAATTTTTATACACAAGTTGTAATTTGAATATAAATTTATTTTAAAATTTATTATATAAATTAATTCCCCGAGTACTAAATACATTATAAATATTTTCCGTACAATAAGTAAATTTCAAAACTAACTAAATATTTTTATATATATCATTTTTTTATCATATAATTATGCTTAATTCAATATTTAATTATATATATGAAAGAATATATTATTTTTTATTTAAAGATTTTATAAATTTCCAAACTAGTGAGAATA
The DNA here is from genome assembly GCA_033398695.1 of Orobanche coerulescens. Classification (NCBI taxonomy): domain Eukaryota; kingdom Viridiplantae; phylum Streptophyta; class Magnoliopsida; order Lamiales; family Orobanchaceae; genus Orobanche; species Orobanche coerulescens. The sequence continues at coordinate 13,431,943 of CM065819.1, forward strand.
AATACCATGAGTGAAAATACATTAACATGTATTCTCATATTAAATATATTTCATATTAGTTGAAAGATAAAATTTCATATAATTGCAAATTAAATAATTAAATTTATAAAAAATACTAATTATTAAAAAATAATCGGTTTTTCGGGTACCCGAATTTACGCAACAAGTCGGCCCATGACCCGGCCCGATTATATGACTTTTTTTCGGGTCGGGTACCCGGCCCGAAAAAAATCTAAAATTTTTAAAAATACCCGAAATATTTAGTTCGAGTCATCGGGTATTTGGGCCGGGTAGTTCGGGTCGGGTATTTTTGAACACCCCTAACTATAACCATCACCAAAGTAACTAAAGTGTTATAGATACCCCTAACTCACTATAATAAATACATTATCATAATTTACGAAATTAGAAAATTAGAAAACTAGCATTTCATACTACAGAGGTTCGATGGACCAAAAAGCCACTGACTTAGGATCTAGATTTTATTTTGAACCATTTATTTATAGATATTCTGTCAAATACAAAATTTTATATATTTAATATTATGTGACATTAGGATTTAATAAATTATATTATAACTATGAGAATAGATATGTGTATGAAGCCAAAACTAAGGCAGGCACTCACTCATGCATAGTAAACCGAAAGATTAAGGAAAGATAATTGATAGAGTAAGTAATATACTGAAATTGTATAGGCTTGTGGAATCGGAATCAAGGAGTAATCAAGGTTAAGGTGGGTTTTTACCAATTCAAAATCTATTTTATATAAGTTTAATTATGTGTGTTCGCGGCTCATTGAGTACGTACAATGAGTTTAATTATAAATGGTGGGGAGTTATAAGGCGGAATTGTGCACAATAAATACTATAGTAGACGGGATCGGGTAGAGGGTCAGTCTCTATAGTCGGGGTATGTCCGTAATATTCGCAATTTCGATTTTCAGTAATTTTTCTTTTTTCGGCGGGAGCCTGTTTTCACGACTCGCTTGTGACTGTTTCGTCATTCTGAGAATGATTAATTCTGCACTTTTTGGCATCCGAGTTCGTTTCGGTGTCGTTTTGTTGAGTTTCGTGCTTCTTAGCGACTTTTCCGCATTTGAGTTCGATTCTTGTGAATCTCGTTCGAAACTGCTGTTTCGAGTTTCCCGTAAGTCCGTTTAACTTTGTTAGACGTGTTGTGAACTTCGGTTCGGTTATTCGATCCCGTATCGTGATTTTCGGGCGTTTTGGGCCATTTTGTAATTTACCCAAAGTTGTGGGTATCCGCATTCGTATTTGTTGTCTTGATTTATTTTTGTGTTTATTTGGTCGCGTGTGATTAATTGTTGCATGGTATTTCATTTTGGATCGATGATGTTGTCCGCGAGCATTTCGTCGTGTTCGTTCCGTGCATTTTCGGAAATCGAATCGTCGGGTCATGGCGGTGAGCCTGGCCAGGACAGTGCGGCGAGCCTTCGGAAGTCTTGGGCATTGGCCAGGACAGTGCGCAGCAACGCCGGAAGTCTTGGGCAATGGCCGGGCGACGCGAGAACCATAAGCGCGCGCTACTGTCGGGAGGCTGCGCACGCTAGCTCGGCAGGAATAGCGCACGTTATTCGGCCGGCCGGCGCACGCTATCGGGCTGGGCAAAGAGGTTTATGGAGTTCTGGACTCGGGGAGGATCGGCGGGTAGCGCAAGCTACTGTCGGTCATGGCGCGCGCTAACCGGCATGTGTAGCGCACGCTGTCGGCCGACTAGCGCACGTTACCTGGCCGAGCAGTTTAGTCCAGAAGGTTATGGACAGGTCGGCTAGCGCGCGCTAGCGTCCGCGCAGCGCACGCTATCGGGGTCGGGCAGGCAAGTCCCGGTCGGCAGGTTGGCTCAACAGTACCGGGTCGTGCGGGCTCCGGCCGAGGGTTTTGGGCCGATACTGGGCGATAGCGCACGCTAGTCCGGAAGGCTAGCGCACGCTAGGCCGCGCCAGTATAAATATGGCTGAGCAGTCATATTTTCACCCGTTTTTCATTTCTATCTTCTCCTTTCCGCGGTTGGAGGCTTGGTGATCAAGGATACATGTTGTCAAACAATTAATCCACGAAGTTCTAGAGCTTATATCATTGATTAATCATCCTATAACATTCTTTGATCCAGCGAATCAAGGTTAGATTTCCTAGAACCCTATCTTTGGGAAATTTTGGGGTTTTTGGGTTTTTGTCCGATTCGTTTCGTATTGTTGATTAATCCATGAGGGGTATGATTAATCTTAGTATTATTCATGTGTTTAACATCATTTAATCCATTGTTCTTCGCCGAATCAAGGTATATTTCTTGATTTTCCTTCGAGTTGACTTTTTGGGGGATTTGTTCTTGATTTCGTTTTCCATCCATTTTTGATGAATCGATTGTTGTAAAATGAGGTTTTTAAACATATCCTATGGATTGAATATCCATATTTCGGTTGGGAATTCCATTTTCATGTTTTTGTCGGGTTGATTCGTGTTCTTGGCCGTTTTGGGGGAAATCCTTGAACTTTTGTCGTTTGTTACTTGAATTCAGCGGCTTTGGGTCGTACTTTGGAATTCATTTTCGTTGTTATTGTTGTCGTTCGTAGTTTATTGTCGTGGGTTGTCGTTCGGCGGAGTTGGTGGGTTCGTAGTTAGTTCGAGTCTCCTCACTTCGGTCGATTCTCCGCGTTGTGATTATTCGAGGCAAGTATCTTGCCCATACGTTTCATGTTTTGTAGGCATAATTGTTGGTAAAATATTTTATGTAAAATCCGGATGTTTAATGAATGTTAAAAAGTATCGGTATGTTCTCGATAAATGTTGTCTTTCAACGATAACTCGAATGCTTCGTGAATAAGTGTGTTTTTGGTCTATGTGTGTTAACTTCGTTTGTTGAAAGACTTATGATCACATTTAGTGAATGTAATAAACCGTAATCATTTACCTAGGATTACGTGTTGTTATGTGTGCTTGTTCGGTGAATATGTGACGGGTGATATTGGTTGTTATCCTTTGAAAGGAGGTTGTGATGCTTAATGTTGCTTGGCTTGATAGTTGATTATTGTTGTGTGCTTGTTGTATGTGATGTGCCTCCGGGTAGGACCGTTGAATATCCGGGATCCATACTTGCTAGTATGGGTCGGGCGTGACCGTAGGGTTATCCATCGGGTATGTCTTGCGGGGACTCCGAGGTTCGTGGCTTGTTAGTGCGATGTCGGGGATAACTTGTGTGGTTATCCATAGGGTATGTCTTGCAGGGACTCCGAGGTTCGTGGCTTGTTAGCGCGATGCCGGGATAACTTATGGTTGTGATTTGGTTATGAATGTATCTGTGCTTGTGGTCACGTGACTTTTGTTACGGTGACATGTGATTCGGTATGATTTTCCTATGGGTTATTCACTCGGATATGTTCTACGGGAGCATCTGAGGTTCGTGGTTTGCTAGCACGGGATGCGAATAATCTGTAGAAACACGTTGTTATGATATGATCGGGTCTTGAACCCCGTGCTTGCGATCGGGATGGTATGATTGGGTCGTGGACCTCGTGTGTTGTTATCGTAATTGTGATCGTAATTGTGCTTTGGGAAAATGACTTTTGGGTTGTGTCCCTAAACGTTTTCAAAACTCCCGAGATCGTAAAATGTTTTTACAAAATGTATATCAGGTTTACCCCTATCTTTCGATTTAACCGTTTTGATCAAGTGTTTTACCTTGGTAAGTATGTTTATGATTTCCAAGTCCTTGGAGTATGATATGTATGGCTTGTCTTCGTATTTTATACTTGCACTAGCAAAATAGTGGAGTTTTGCTAATCCCCGAGTATTCGGGGTGGATGTCTGTCTTTGCATTCAGGTTTTGGGGATCATAACACAGGGTCGGCATGAAGGGTGATGAAAGATGATCGATACTAATCACATGAAGACCCGTACATTGTCGTATTGGTTTAGTTGTATTTTATTTCTGCTGCGGTATTCTTTCCCCATTGTACGGGAGTGTGTTGTATTTGACCCCTGCGTTGGCATGTATTGTGATTGAGTTGTATGTATTTATTGAAAGACCACGTTGAGGAAAGGTTCTATGGCGTGTAATATCCCTGAGCGGATTGGGGGTGTTACATAAATGGTATCGGAGCTTAAGTTGTGGAAACCTAGGCTTTCGGGTTTAGTACTGTCTGTTGAGTTTTGTCTCGTTGGATTTTGTCTGACTGAGTCATGTCGTGACGCGTCGTCTGAGTTGGTTGGTCGTGATTAGTATCGTGGGGCGATCATCATCTTCGTGTGACCTGTGGATGTAAGTCTCCCTCCTTTGTGTTGTGCCATGTGTGACACGAGTTACTAGTATGATTATGTGTTAAGTGATGGAATCTTTATGCAGATTCTTGGTTTCGTGATGTGTTTGTGTGACTCTCATATTTCGTTTATATGAGGAGTGTTGTCGCTATTTATGTCCTTTTGACTGTGATATTTGACTGTTTGTTTTCCGGTAAAAGACATGTGCTGTCTTGATTTTGAGCTAGTTGATGCGTGTGTTGTGATGTATGTAAGTGAATGTTGTTACATGTGAGTTTTTAGGCATTCTAGCCTAATAGATTTTTGAAAACCTTGAGTGTCTTAGAAAATAAATTTTGAGACGTACCTTTAAAATGAATTATTTTCTCGCGGTACTTTCAAGGTGCTTTCTAGTGCCGCGATATATTTCAAAAGACCAAAATATTTTGGGATATTTTTAATTATTTAGAAATGCTTTGCTTAGACCCGAGGGTCGAATATTTCTGAAAGTTTTTTACTAAAAGAAAAGTGTCCTCACTTTTGTTCAACGCAAGATGGTTTTCAAAGTCTCGACAATGATGTTTGTCCAACTTTTTGTAAAGTGATACTCAAGATCAACTAGTGTTTCCAATTTTTTTTTCAAAAGGTGGTTTTCGTTTCTAAAACCTATCTTTCCTGTGTGAGGCCTGGGAACGTATGTATGATGTTAGCATTACCGTTAGTGGTGGTGTGAACGTGGAGTCGTTCGCCACACAGTTGTTGTGTTAGCCCTCTGTGAGAAGTGTAATGTTGGTATTGAATGTTATCGCTTTGTGATGATTTGTGTGTTATCGCACCCGTGTGAGTTGTTGGAACTTGAGTTTGCATGATTGTGTACATACGTGGTTGTTTCGTGATATTTAGTAATCGTATGCTGGATATCGTTCGGACCGCTGAGGTCTCCGAATGATACCGTCGTTGCTGTGATGTTTGTATATGTGTTGCTTTACGATGGTAATCATTGTAAGTGTTGTGTGTTATGATTTCCTGTTGTGTTGAGTGGTTGCTTATTCAGTATGCCGAGCGGCAGAGGTCGTGGTCGTGGCGACCGGGTGCGTGATCGGGATCATGTTGCTGGTAATGATATCGGTGTCGGTGTTGCTACTATTTTAAAGCAGGTAGCTACACAGATGACCCAGTTGACTCAGGCAGTTCAGCGCATTACAGATGTGACCCAGAACACTGGTGCAAATCAGTGGCTTCGAGAAGTGGTTCGTATAAACCCCCCTCGTTTTGCTGGTGCTGCAGATGCATTAGGCTGGGATGGTTGGCTTTTCCAGTTGGGAAAGATATTCGAGGCAGTTGATTGTCCTGAAGAGCGGAAGGTACCTATTGCTCAGTACCTTCTTGACAAGGATGCTGCTAATTGGTGGGAAGCTGTTAAACCTCGTGATCGTAATGTCACGTGGGCGGAGTTCCAGGCATTTATGGAAGCTGAGTTCTGTCCGAAACCGATTAGAGAGCAGAGGATTCACGAATTTTACTTAGCAGAACCGCAAGATATTTTAGTGTCACAGGCTATCATCGACTATAACAAACAACTCAGTTATATGCGAGATCGGGTAAGAACCGAGGAAGAGAAGATCTTTCACTTTGACAGACGGATGAAGCCAGAGATTCGCATGTATATGTCGGGACTCACTTGCACTTCATTGAGGTACTATCAAGATCGAGCCTTAGCCCGTGAACTAGCCTCGTTATCGTCGGAGCGTGTGCCCGAGTCGAAGAAGCAGAAGAAGTCCGATGACCTTGTGGACAGTATAGGAGTTGGTGTTTCTAGTTTCCAGCGTCGTAGTCTTTCCGCTATGAAGCTCCATCGCTCGATGCGCGGGGTGAGAGTTCCAAGTCGTCTGCTTTGAATCCTGGTAAATCCAGAAGGTGTTTTAACTGCAATGTGTTGGAACATGTTCGTGCACATTGTCCTTCTCCGCCAGTAACGTGTTACAAGTGCGGGCTTGAGGGACATCGGGTTCAGTTTTGCGAGTTGGTCACCGAGCCTTCCGAGGCACGGACTTGAGCACTGATATCAGGACCGACTACGAGGAGTCCCTGAGGGGAGCGGTCTATCAGTTGTATGTTATGTTATTTCCTTACCCGGTTGTTTTGAATTTCGGAGATTAAGTTCTTTTATTCGAAGTGGATCGTTTTGTGTTTATTTTCCATTTTCTCGACTATGCGCGTTTCTTTGTAATAGGTGCTTAGTGTTTTGTGATTTTTCGGATAATTGACTTGATTATGTTATCTGTTTGATGGCGCTTGTCACTTGTTGGTTTTATTATGTGTCTACCGGTGGCGTTGTGTTGGTTGTCGTGGAGCGTGTTTCCACGCTGTATATTCTTTTGCGTTGCTTGTAATGTTTCGTCGATGGGCGAAAGTTACGCGTTTCTTGTGTATCTCGTTGAGTGCTTCCTGGTGGGATGTTGCTCCTCCCTACTTATTTTAAGTTTCGGGACGAAACTTCTTTTAAGGAGGGTAGTATGTAATATCCGCAATTTCGATTTCCGGTAATTTTTTTTTTTTCGGCGGGAGCCTGTTTTGACGACTCACTTGTGACCGTTTCGTCATTCTGAGAATGATTAATTCTGCACTTTTTGGAATCCGAGTTTGTTTAGGTGTCGTTTTGTTGAGTTCCGTGCTTCTTAGCGACTTGTCCGCATTTGAGTTCGATTCTTGCGAATCTCGTTCGAAACTGCTGTTTCGAGTTTCCCGTAAGTCTGTTTAACTTTGTTAGACGTGTTGTGAACTTCGGTTTGGTTATTCGATCACGTATCGTGATTTTCGGGCGTTTTGGGCCATTTTATAATTTACCCAAAGTTCTGGGTATCCGCATTCGTATTTGTTGTCTTGATCTATTTTTGGGTTTATTTGGTCACGTGTGATTAATTGTTGCATGGTATTTCATTTCGGATCGATGATGTTGTCCGCGAGCATTTCGTCGTGTTCGTTCCGTGCGTTTTCGGAAATCGAATTGTCGGGTCATGGCGGCTGGGCATCGCCTCGACAGCGGCAGCAATGCTGGCGCACCTTGGCCGGATCCGCGCGAGCACTATCGGAAGTGCTGGGCAATGGCCGGGCAGACGCGGCAGGAACCGGCGTAGCGCGTGCTACTGCCGGGAGGCTGCGCACGCTAGCTCGGGTTGGGCAGAGAGGTTTATGGAGTTCTGGACTCGGGGAGGATCGGCAGGTAGCGCACGCTACTGTCGGTCGTGGCGCGCGCTAACCGGCATGTGTAGAGCACGCTGTCGTCCGGCTAGCGCACGTTACTTGGCCGAGCAGTTTAGTCCAGAGGGTTCTCGACAGGTCGGCTAGCGCGTGCTAGTGTCCGCGCAGCGCACGCTATTGGGGTCGGGCAGGCAAGTCCCGGTCGGTGTAACACCCCCAGATCGAACCGGGAATATTACACGCCGCAGACCCTCTCCGTGAGGATCCACCAGGCTAGACATCAAAACAACACATTACATTACATACCGACGAATCAAAATAACGAACCAATAGACTAATTTGGTCTTTCGTCACAGACTTACGAATCAAAATACATAAACTCATCCAGACTCATACCCACGCAAGGGTAAAATATTTAAAACAACGAACAATAAGACAGCGGAAAAGACAATATAATGGACTTCGACTAACTTAACCCAAAACTGGCCTTCGTGTGATTAGTATCATTCGTCTATCATCATCCCTCGTACCGATCCTGTGACTTGCTCCCGAAAACCTGCATGTACCTGGACACAATACAGATATCCACCCCCCGATTACTCGGGGGTTAGCAAAACTCCACTGTTTCGCTAGTGCAAGTATAAAGTGCAAAAATAAGCCATACACAACACATTCCGAAAATACAACGAAAGACTTCCCGAGATATTTTTAGTTAAAAATAGTTCAAGTCTTGAAAGTAGAAACGAAACCAGTTAGCACTTTGAAAACATTTCCAAATCTCGGGAGTTTTGAAAACATTAGAAATTGAAAAGTTCTTAATTTCTCGAAAGCCATTTAGGGTCACAGCCCCAAAGTTCATTTTCCAAAATGCAAATCCGTTAATAAAACACGGGGTCCACGACCCAACCATTCCGGTCACAAAACACAGGGTCCACGACCCGATCATCCACTTCAATTCACTTACAAGGACACATTACACATAACACATTATTCTCATGCCATTCTAGCCAAGTACCAAGACTAGATATATAATGTCTCTCGACCCCAAGCACAAAGCATTGTGATACTCCGGACAATATCACAATTAACGAAAACATCAACATCATCCTCAAGATGAAAACTACACCTGGTAACCCGCGACCGTACCCCTTAGTATCGGCCCCCAGACGCCCCGTTGAACGCTCCGGGTGGGAAACCACTTCCGCGGCCGTACCCCTTAGTATCGACCCCCAGACATCCCGTCGGACACTCCGGCTGGAAGTTCATCCACACACGCACCCAAGTCCACTTCTGTGGCCGTACCCCTTAGTATCGACCCCCAGACATCCCGTCGGACACTCCGGGTGGAAGGAACAACACACACACACGTTCCAAAATCACAGTTGCAAACCACAAGCCTCGAAGGTCAATCACAGTATATATAGTCGAGATACCTTACTAGAATGGCCAGTTCATCCAACATATACTCACGACCAAGTAACGATACGATTCATGCTAGAATTTCAATGATGCAGCTAGTACCAATAACGTAGCAACGAGGGAAAATACCTATCCAACCACGCCGAACGACACAATGTCACAGGATCATCAATAGGCATATGTTCCACACATACCTCAAGGAAAGGTTAAACTATAAATCTACAACTTCATAATCACACAAAACGATACCCTACACATACTTAGACAAGCACATTTAACAACGAAATCATACGAGTCATCTTTTAAGGAAGTATTGAAAAGCATATCGATTCCTTTGAAAGTTAATTATAGACATTCATAGATCACATATCGTAAATTACCAACTAATATATCCACAAAACACGTAATGTATGGGCAAGATACTTGCCTCGAAATCAGCACGCAAGTATTCCGACGAACACGGCTCAACCGGGAAGCTTCGAAACGCCCGATGTTATCGAAACGGAATACGATGACGAACGGAAGGGTTCGACATGGTTTCTTCGCAAGAAACTCGACCCTAACATCATATAATTAATAAATCAACAATCATACGAGGAAGAATAATCGTAGAACGTCCGAAAACCCCTCTATGACATTCTACCGGACACCTTCAAGGCATCGATCAAGAACTCGACCAAAACAACGAATCGATACGATCCAACCATGGAATAACAAGGGAAAAGATGTAATACAACTAAATAATCATCAATCTATCATAATACCAAGTTAAATCGGATTAAACGGACGAAAACAACCAAAACACCCAAATTCCCCAAAACTAGATTTCTAGAAAATTTGATCTGATTCGGTAGATCGGAGGATATTATAGGGTGGATGATTGATGATATGAACTCCAAAAATTTATGGATTTAACACCTGACATCATCCCTCCATGATCATCAAATCTCCAGCCGCGGAAGAGGATGAACGAGTGAGAAAAATGGCTGAAGAAAACGCCTGCTGGCCTTAAATAGTGCCCGCACATAAGCCGCGGCCAAGTGTGCCGCGGCACAGGCCGAATCTGCCCCGGTGATCGCGGCGTGCGGCCGGGCGACGAATGTGCCACAGCGGTGGCTTCAGCGTGTGCCGCGGCCCTGCCGGCATGTGCCGCGGCTCACGGTACAGAGGGGTTGGTCGATAATTGAAACATGAGTGTGCCGCGGCCCGGACGGGTGTGCCGCGGCAGTGATTCGGCAGTGTGCCGTGGCCCTGCCGGCGTGTGCCGCGGCTCACGGTACAGGCTGCTCGGCCAAAACTGGAAAATAAGTGTCTGAGCTATTTCGACCATAACTCTCTCGTCCGGACTCCGATTGACTCACCGTTTGAACCATTGGAAAGCTAACTTGATGCTCTATAATATTGAAAAGACTCAAAATATTTGGAGTTTCCAAAAATTAATGGTAATTTTACAAAATCGAACTCATACGTGGAAGGTTGAAACAATGAACAATATCGATACACAACTCGAAGTTATTCCGAACGGTGAACATGGATGAATGAACATGATTGATGAATGATTATTAATGAGTGAAAATCCACTGAGTGACAATTACCGAATGAAATTACTGAATGATAGTGACTGAATTACAACCGGGTATTACACGGATGATAAAAAGTGCAGAATTAATCATTCTCAGAATGACGAAACGGTCATGAGCGAGTCGTCAAAACGGACTTCAGCCGAAAAAAAAGAAATTACCGGAAATCAAAATTACGGGTATTACATTCTACCCTCCTTAAAAGAAGTTTCGTCCCGAAACTTAAAACAGTTAGGGAGAAGCAATATCCACTGTCAGGAGGAAGATACACAAAAACCGAAAACTCGCGCCCAACGGCGAAACACTGCAAGAAACACAAAGGGACATACGGCGTGAAAACACGCTCCACGACGACCAACACGACGCCACCGGTAGACACATATTAAAATCAACAAGTGACAAGCGTCATCAAACAGATAGTACAATCAAGTCGATTATCCGAACAATCACAAAACACAACGAACGAAAATTAATATGATTAACCACCCCAACGGTATGTCAATCAAAACGCGAGCCAATCGTTGAACAAATACGGGATTCTGCCACCCAAAGGTTGGAAGATCGAAAACGGGACTAATTTCCCGAACTTAAGGGAATTACGAAGGAGTCTGAACGTTCAACAATCACGAAACGAGATCAACAAAAACCGAACAATCAATGATCGAACCACAACGATCGAGTCAACAAAAATCGAATAATCTTGTTCGGATCACGAAGAACAATAAGGTTCAACCAACAACTCCAAAGTTCACATCTCCACTCGAGAAAAAACATGATCCGGTGAAAACAACAAGATGCGCACTCACATAAGATCCACAGGAAAGGGAATAGCAATTGAAAAGTCACAACGACAAATGAGTAATTCCGAAACAATGCCACCCTCGTTCGATTAACAAAAGTAAGGGACAGGGCAAGCTCAGAAAATGTTAACGAACCTAAACGAGTCGACAGAGTCGAAAATACAGAAGTTCAAAATCCGATCCACTTCGAATAAAAGAACTAGTAGAACCGAAAAAAATGTTACTTCCGAACAAGGTTCACAAGAATTGAACCGAACTCGGAAAGTCACAACGATAACCAGATCGACCCAAAACAAGATCACAGCTCGTTCGAACGATGAAACCGGAATACAGAACAAGTTCAGAAAGTATCAACGAACATGAGCGAGCCGATAGAATTGAGAAAGAGAAAATACAGGAGCCAAAAATAATACGGGTATTATATTCGACCTCTTCTAAAAGAAGTGTCGTTCCCGAAACTCACAACACGAAATCAAGGTGACAACACAACAAGCAACCGACAGAAACATCCTTCAAAGGCCTCTCAAAGCCGATTCTGATGACTGTGCTAAGCGCGAACTCCGAAAGTCTCGGTAACCAATTCACAAAACTGAATTCTGTGTCCCTCGAGTCCACACTTGAAATGTGTTACCGACGAGAAGGACAATTTACACGTGCATGCCCCGGCACATCACGGTGGAAACGCCTCGGCTCGGCATACCGAAAATACAATGGGGCATAACGTCGCAAAACAACATAGCGGAGATGCCAACTCAGCACAACAAGGAATCATAACACATATCATATACAACGATTACCATTGTAAAGTAATACACACACAAACACTACAGCAATGATGGTATCGTTCGGCGACCTTAACGGCCCGAACAATAACCAGCACACAATTACAAACATCATGAAACAATCACACATGTACACAAACGTACGAACCCAAGCTTTAACAGCTCACACAGGTGCGATAACACGCAAGCCGCCACGAAATGACAACATTAAAGATCGTCATCACACCTCCCACAAAGGGCTAACAAAACATATGCGTGACGAACGACTCAACGTTCACACCACCAATTCAAACACAATTCGGAGGGCTAACACCCTAACAACAATACCAACATCATACACACCTTCTCCGACCACAAGCAGGAAATGATGGGTTTTAAAAACGAAAACCACCTTTTGGAAAAAAATTTAGAAAACACCAGTTGATCTTGAGTATCACCTTTCAAAAAGTACAAACGTGAAACATCGTTATCGAGACTTTGGAAAACCATTTCGCATTTGATAAAAATGAGGACATTTTCTCTTAGTGAAAAACTTTCAGAATATTCGACCCTCGGGTCTAAGTAAAAGTGTTTCTAAAACATTGAAAATATCTCAAAACATTTTGGTCCTCGAGGTAGAAGAATTTTGAAACATATTGTGGCACCTTAGAAGTACCACGAGAAAAAAATTCATTTTAAACGTACGTCTCGAAATTTATTTTCTAAGATACTCAAGGTTTTCAAAGATAATTCAATGGGCTAGAACGCCCCAAAAATTTCAGGTAATTACACGGAACATTATAGCACCGTGGGTCCCGCGGCGGAACCCAACAGGCTAAAAACCATATACATAAAGGCCGATGACGGTAATACTTCAAAAACTCACAAAAGCCATTTATAAAATACTAAATACCATCATAAGAATTTCGCCAAAACGATCAAGGCCATAGTGCTAAAAACTCGGTTAAGGGAATCGGTTTTCGAAATAAAACTCAGTCGGTAAAATACCGAAAGCCATTACAAAAGAACTCACGCAGCGGATAAAAGAAATACAGTCCAACATGCACAATCCAGCAACACTACTCCTCACATGAACGAAATATGAGAGTCAAATAATCACGTATCAAGAAATCAAAATCCATAAGAGGATTCCTTCACTTAACAAATAATCATAAAAATAGCTCGTGTCACACGAGGCACAACACAAAGAAGGGAGACTTACATCCACAGGTCGCACGAAGATGATGATCACCCCACGATACTAATCACGACAAACAAACTCAGACGACACGTCGCGACACGACTCAGTCAGACAAAATCTGACAATACAAGACTCAACAACACAAAACTCGACCCGACAGCCTAGGTTTCCTCAACCTAAGCTCCGATACCATAAATATAACACCCCCAGACCGAACCGGGAATATTACACGCCGCAGACCCTCTCCGTGAGGATCCACCAGGCTAGACATCAAAACAACACATTACATTACATACCGATGAATCAAAATAACGAACCAATAGACCGATTTGGTCTTTCGTCACAGACTTAAAAATCAAAATACATAAACTCATCCAGACTCATACCTACGCAAGGGTAAAATATTTAAAACAACGAACAATAAGACAGCGGAAAAGACAATACAATGGACTTCGACTAACTTAACCCAAAACTGGCCTTCGTGTGATTAGTATCATTCGTCTATCATCATCCCTCGTACCGATCCTATGACTTGCTCCCGAAAACCTGCATGTACCTGGACACAATACAGATATCCACCCCCCGATTACTCGGGGGTTAGCAAAACTCCACTGTTTCGCTAGTGCAAGTATAAAGTGCAAAAACAAGCCATACACAACACATTCCGAGAATACAACGAAAGACTTCTCGAGATATTTTTAGTTAAAAATAGTTCAAGTCTTGAAAGTAGAAACGAAACCAGTAAGCACTTTGAAAACATTTCCAAATCTCGGGAGTTTTGAAAACATTAGAAATTGAAAAGTTCTTAATTTCTCGAAAGCCATTTAGGGTCACAGCCCCAAAGTTCATTTTCCAAAATGCAAATCCGTTAATAAAACACGGGGTCCAAGACCCAACCATTCCGGTCACAAAACACAGGGTCCACGACCCGATCATCCACTTCAATTCACTTACAAGGACACATTACACATAACACATTATTCTCATGCCATTCTAGCCAAGTACTAAGACTAGATATATAATGTCTCTCGACCCCAAGCACAAAGCATTGTGATACTCCGGACAATATCACAATTAACGAAAACATTAACATCATCCTCAAGATGAAAACTACACCTGGTAACCCGCGACGGTACCCCTTAGTATCGGCCCCCAGACGCCCCGTCGAACGCTCCGGGTGGGAAACCACTTCCGCGGCCGTACCCCTTAGTATCGACCCCCAGATATCCCGTCGGACACTCCGGGTGGAAGTTCATCCACACACGCACCCAAGTCCACTTCCGTGGCCGTACCCCTTAGTATCGACCCCCAGACATCCCGTCGGACACTCCGGGTGGAAGGAACAATACACACACACGTTCCAAAATCACAGTTGCAAACCACAAGCCTCGAAGGTCAATCACAGTATATATAGTCGAGATACCTTACTAGAATGGCCAGTTCATCCAACATATACTCATGACCAAGTAACGATACGATTCATGCTAGAATTTCAATGATACAGCTAGTACCAATTACATAGCAACGAGGGAAAATACCTATCCAACCATGCCGAACGACACAATATCACAGGATCATCAATAGGCATATGTTCCACACATACCTCAAGGAAAGGTTAAACTATAAATCTACAACTTCATAATCACACAAAACGATACCCTACACATACTTAGACAAGCACATTTAACAACGAAATCATACGAGTCATCTTTTAAGGAAGTATTGAAAAGCATATTGATTCCTTTGAAATTTAATTATAGACATTCATAGATCACATATCGTAAATTACCAACTAATATATCCACAAAACACGTAATGTATGGGCAAGATACTTGCCTCGAAATCAGCACGCAAGTATTCCGACGAACACGGCTCAACCGGGAAGCTTTGAAACGCCCGATGTTATCGAAATGGAAGACGACAACGAACAGAAGGGTTCGACATGGTTTCTTCGCAAGAAACTCGACCCTAACATCATATAATTAATAAATCAACGATCATACGAGGAAGAATAATCGTAGAACGTCCGAAAACCCCTCTATGACATTCTACCAGACACCTTCAAGGCGTCGATCAAGAACTCGAACAAAACAACGAATCGATACGATCCAACCATGGAATAACAAGGGAAAAGATGTAATACATCTAAATAATCATCAATCCATCATAATACCAAGTTAAATCGGATTAAACGGATGAAAACAACCAAAACACCCAAATTCCCCAAAACTAGATTTCTAGAAAATCTGACCTGATTCCGTAGATCGGAGGATGTTATAGGGTGGATGATTGATGATATGAACTCCAAAACTTCATGAATTTAACACCTGACATCATCCCTCCATGATCATCAAAGCTCCAGCCACGGAAGAGGATGAACGAGTGAGAAAAATGGCTGAAGAAAATGCATGCTGGCCTTAAATAAGTTGCCGCAGTGTGCCCGGCCCGAAGTGTCTGCGCACGAGGCCGAATCTGCCCCCAGTGATCGGCAGCGTGCCGCGGCCCGGACGAGTGTGCCGCGGCAGTGACTCGGCAGTATGCCGCGGCCCTGCCGGCATGTGTCGCGGCTCACGGTACAGAGGGGTTGGTCGATAATTGAAACATGATTGTGCCGCGGCCCGGACGGGTGTGCCGCGGCAGTGACTCGACAGTGTGTCGCGGCCCTGCCGGCGTGTGCCGCGGCTCACGGTACAGGCTGCTCGGCCAAAAGTGGAAAATGAGTGTCTGAGCTATTTCGACCATAACTCTCTCGTCCGGACTCCGATTGACTCACTGTTTGAACCATTGGAAAGCTAACTTGATGCTCTACAATATTGAAAAGATTCAAAATCTTTCGAGTTTCCAAAAATTAATGGTGATTTTACAAAGTCGAACTCATACGTGGAAGGTTGAAACAATGAACAATATCGATACACAACTCGAAGTTATTCCGAACGGTGAACATGGATGAATGAACATGATTGATGATGATTATTAATGAGTGAAAATCTACTGAGTGACAATTACCGAATGAAATTACTGAATGATAGTGACTGAATTACAATCGGATATTACACGGATGACAAAAAGTGCAGAATTAATCATTCTCAGAATGACGAAACGGTCATGAGCGAGTCGTCAAAACGGACTTCAGCCGAAAAAAAGAAATTACCGGAAATTGAAATTACGGGTATTACAGTCGGAAGGTTGGGTCAACAGTGCTGGGTCGTGCGGGCCCCGTCCGAGGGTTCTGGTCCGATACTGGCCGATAGCGCACGCTAGTTCGGAAGGCTAGCGCATGCTAGGCCGCGCCAGTATAAATATGGCTGAGCAGTCATATTTTCACCCGTTTTTCATTTCTATCTTCTCCTTTCCGCGGCTGGAGGCTTGGTGATCAAGGAGACATGTTGTCAAGCAATTAATCCACGAAGTTCTAGAGCTTATATCATTGATTAATCATCCTATAACATCCTTTAATCCAGCGAATCAAGGTTAGATTTCCTCGAACCCTATCTTTGGGAAATTTTGGGGTTTTTTGGTTTTTGTCCGATTCGTTCCGTATTATTGATTAATCCATGATGGGTATGATTAATCTTAGTATTATTCATGTGTTTAACATCATTTAATCTATTGTTCTTCGCCGAATCAAGGTATATTTCTTGATTTTCCTTCGAGTTGACTTTTTGGGGGATTTGTTCTTGATTTCATTTTCTATCCATTTTTGATGAATCGATTGTTGTGAAATAATATTTTTAAACATATCCTATGGATTGAATATCCATATTTAGGTTGGGAATTCCATTTTCATGTTTTTGTCGGGTCGATTCGTGTTCTTGGCCGTTTTGGGGGAAATCCTTGAACTTTCGTCGTTTGTTACTTGAATTCAGCGGCTTTGGGTCGTACTTTGGAATTCATTTTCGTTGTTATTGTTGTCGTTCGTAGTTTATTGTCGCGGGTTATCGTTCGTTGGAGTCGGCGAGTTCGTAGTCGTTTCGAGTCTCCTCACTTCGGTCGATTCTCCACGTTGTGATTATTCGAGGCAAGTATCTTGTCCATACGTTTCATATTTCGTAGGCATAATTGTTGGTAAATGATTTTATGTAAAATCTGGATGTTTAATGAATGTTAAAAAGTATCGGTATGTTCTCGATAAATGTTGTCTTTCAACGATAATTCGGATGCTTCGTGAATAAGTGTATTTTTGGCCTATGTGTGTTAACTTCATTTGTTGAAAGACCTATGATCACATTTAGTGAATGTAATAAACCGTAATCAGTTACCGAGGATTAGGTGTTGTTATGTGTGCTTGTTCGGTGAATATGTGACGGGTGATATTGGATATTACCTCTTTGAAAGGAGGTTGTGATGCTTAATGTTGCTTGGCTTGATAGTTGATTATTGTTGTGTGCTTATTGTATGTGATGTGCCTCCGGGTAGGACCATTGAATTTCCGGGATCCATACTTTCTAGTATGGGTCGGGCATGACCGTAGGGTTATCCATCGGGTATGTCTTGCGGGGACTCCGAGGTTCATGGCTTGTTAGTGCGATGCCGGGATAACTTATTGTTGTGATTTGATTATGAATGTATCTGTGCTTGTGGTCACGTGACTGTTGTTACGGTGACATGTGATTCGGTATGGTTTTTCTGTGGGTTATTCACCCGGGTATGTTGTACGGGAGCATCTGAGGTTCGTGGCTTGCTAGCACGGGACGCGAATAATCTGTGGAAACACGTTGTTATGATATGATTGGGTCTTGAACCCCGTTCTTTCGATCGGGATGGTATGATTGGGTCGTGGACCCCGTGTGTTGTTATCGTAATTGTGCTTTGGGAAAATAACTTTTTGGTTGTGTCCCTAAACGTTTTCAAAACTCCCGAGATCATAAAATATTTTTACAAAATGTATATCGGGTTTACCCCTATCTTTAGATTTAACCGTTTTGATCAAGTGTTTTACCTCGGAAAGTATGTTTATGATTTCCAAGTCCTTTGAGTATGATATGTATGGCTTTTCTTCGTATTTTATACTTGCACTAGCAAAACAGTGGAGTTTTGCTAACCCCCGAGTATTCGGGGGGTGGATGTCTGTCTTTGCATTCAGGTTTTGGGGAGCATAACACAGGGTCGGCATGAAGGGTGATGAAAGATGATCGATACTAATCACATGAGGACCCGTACATTGTCGTATTGGTTTAGTTGTATTTATTTCCGCTGCGGTATTCTTTCCCCGTTGTACGGGAGTGTGTTGTATTCGACCCATGCGTGGGCATATATTGTGATTGAGTTGTATGTATTTATTGAAAGACTAAATCGGTCTACTGAGTCATTTTAGCCTTAAAGGCATTGTTGAGTTGTTCGATTTTGTTACCAGCCTGGTAGAACCTTGAGGAAAGGTTCTACGACGTGTAATATCCCTGAGCGGATTGGGGGTGTTACAATGTCGATAACGGATATACTTTCGGACCAAACACAATAACTAAACGGTATAGGCCTAAGTATGCCAGGTACGAAGTAGAAGTATGTGTGTGTTAAAAATTCATTTAAGCTTAATATGTGATTTACCTGCGTATTGTGTTAAATATAAGATTTCTTGGTATTTTCTGTAGGCTTGACCCACTAAGTACATCAAGTACTTAGCTAAAATATTTTAAATTATTTTCAGGTGACGGACGGGACGGAAGGGCGCATGAAGTTTCACTATTCTCGGTGTCGATCTATCTAAGGTTGAGGAATGAGCCTCACTAAACCTAATAAGATCCTATTATGGTTATGTGTAATAATACGACTTTTATTATATCAGGCTGGTCATGCAACGCTACTTATAGTAATGTTATTTGAATAAGCCATTCTGTATGCGCTAATCCAATTAAAATTTGATTTAATAATAGTTATTTAGTTAGCACCGTTGTGATAGACCGGCAACCCGCATAGGCTGGGGTGCCGGGCTGTTATAGCTTAGGACTCAATATGTAAAGTATTCACCTATAAATACTCCTTAGTTTAGCATTGTTTGGGAATCCTTGAATTTTTATCATCTTTTAATTCTTGTTTTAGGTTTTCCTTGTCCATGCTACTCTTTAGCTTTGAAGTAATGGAAGATTGAGTTTAAGGGTTTTATCTTCTCTTCTCTTTCTCTTTAATTATGTTTTCTCTCCCTTCTACCTTTCTTTTTACTTTGAGTATGAGTATCTAAACACCTAGTTGATTTTAGGGTTGTATGTTTAATTGAATTTGCACGAAAACTTTTTAACTCTATTTTGCCTTTCAACATATGATTTTGTGTTCAAGGTTCTTACTCCTCATGCATGATTAATTGATCACTTTTCATTGCATGCTTGGCTATCTTGGTTATGTCCCGACGGAATAATCCCATAGTGGAAATCTTGATACACAATACTATGATTTATGTCTTTATGTCCCGGCGGAATTTAGACTAATCGTAGGAGAGATTAAGTTGGAGCTTTCGGTAACTAGTTTACTTCTCTTGAGACTCGGCGGTAATAGAGTTTAGACTAGCCCACTATCTAGGTGGTCCCAGCGAAAACTCTAGGTTGCGTGAGTAAATCTCCATCTAGGTTGAATTAAAGTGGTAAATAGATTAATTGGTGTTTATGTGAATTTGATTAGATAATACTTTCCTAGGATCAACGCCTTTTCCATACTTGTTTTTAATTCATTTTATTTGCTTGCTTTTCGCCTTGCTTTTAATTAGTTGTTTGCTTTATGTTGGTTTTAATTTTTGTTTAGTTCATAATATAAAATCCCCTAAAATTTGGTTCCCTAGATAATGACTGCATCTTGATTAAGATTACTTCTTGTGTTTTCGCTCTTTAGTCCATGTGAATACGATATCCGTACTTGCCCTAGTCTACACTATTTTAGTGTTAGGAATAGTGCGATCAAATTTTGGCACCGTTTCCGGGAGGCGCCGGGTCAGGGTCGACCCGCGCAGAAACTCGGGTAAGTCTCCTCTTTTTAAACATAAAACACACACAAACACCCACTTTTTCCACCTTTCGACCAAGAGCTAGAGAAAACACATCCTTTTTGTCGATTTCTTCCTCTAATTCCACTCGAGGTATGTAATTTCTACCCTAATCTTCATGTTTTTTAATCCTCTACATGATTCTACACCTATTGACTGATTATTTTTTTTTTATGGTTAAATTATTGGAGTTGTATACGTAAAGCAATACTTTTATGTCGGTTCAAGCTATATATAATGGATCCGGGATTTCACTAAACAATCCCTATCTGATTAATTTCAAGTATACAGATATTTCTGTCCTTTATCTCTAAATAAAAAGAAGATCATATCAGTGTGTTGTAGATCACGGAAGATGGATATAATTGGATTAACCTTAAGAGATAATATATTCACAGCTTAGACATCTCTAGGACCAGATGTTGCGTAAAGCTGCAGTGCAAGGAGAGAGGTAGTTTATCTTGACTACTTGTGTGCACTGGTACGTTATTAGGTATTGATCGGATCACGGTGAGATGAGTTCTTCTTCCTGATCATAGTGAAGAACCTAGATCTCGGTGACTTATACTAATCCTAATCCTAATAGGGTTACAGTTGTGTGCGCGTGTCTGTATGTCACTTTGATTTACCATTGGTGAGAGTTTTTCGTCAGCTCAATATTCTCCGTATCTTGGGTGGAAGCAATTCGTGTGTGATGGCCGTGAACACGTATTAAGAAAATTATATCCGGTAACAGGTTGATGATATCCCCTGAGTAGCTCAAAAAGGATTATTGTACTAAATCCTGTAGGTTGATTAAGTTTAGGTACAATAATAAAGGTTGAGTGGTAGTGCTCAGGAATAAATAAGAGATTAATTAATTATGAAGCAATCATATGCTTTAATTAACTAATAAATATTGGACATCTTAAATATGGGAATTTATTTAAGTCTAAATTACATCCAAGTCTTGACTCAAATGTTAGGTACTGAAGCGGTAAATCAGTATTAATCCTTTAGTGGAATGGATTAATAACTAATGAATTAATTAATGTTCTGGGCTTGAACAGTAGATAATTAATTCATTGGAGGACCAACTTCATTATATATAATTGATCCCTAAGGTGGCCCATAAACTCCTATCCCATAAGTAGATCTAAACCTAAAATCCCAAACCTAGACCTAATGTATTTATTATAAATACTAAATGATCTCCTCAAATTTGGTAACAGATCACTCTGTATCTCACAAAATATTTGAGATTGAGATGATCAGATTTGGTGAGGAGAGAGAGGTAGGGGGCGATTTCTAGGATTGTTCTTGAGTTGGGAGATCTTGTAGATTGCACACCATCCTGCATCAAGATCCAAGGGGGATACATCTCAGAAAATCAATTCTGGAATCTCACATCGAATCCCTTGTCAAACAATTCGAAGGTACGCTCTAAACACCAACGTGTTGCTATTACATTTATAGAAGCATGTGTAAAATTAAATCAATGGTATAGGTTATGATAATCCAAGTAGATCCACGAGCAAAACGAATATGGGTATTCAATTACCCGAGATTATTCCTTCATAAATCATGTGGGGTAGAATTTAGGGGGTCACCATGTATTGAAAGATACCCCCGGCTTCCAGCGCCCTCGCGGACGGAATGCACGGACTGCCTATCTCGAGGAGCAGTTGAGGGCGGAGAGGGAGCTCCGGGCTGAGAATGAAAGGAGGACTCAGACGCGGTTACATGAGAGCGAGCAGAGGACTGAGTCGCGGTTAGAGAGTTTCCAGAGAGGCAGGCGCGATGGGTATATGATGACGGCCGACTGCACCATTACTCAGTGGGATCAGACACCCGCTCCACCGCCTTCTCTCTTGATGCAGACCCCATCTTCACAGCCTCGTGACGAGGATCTAGGGATGGTGGTAATCCTTCTACTACTACATTTCGATATTTAGATGATTTTGGCGGTGGATTAGTTGTGTTGTTGTAGTCTTTCTTGTATATTTATATTTGTGTTACAATTGTGTAAGTGATTTTATCGACGCTACTTAGTATGTTGATGAAATTAATGTTCTTGAATATGTTGTGCGTTGATTGTTGTTGATAATGAGAGCTGGTGTATAAAAATTGCAGGTGCAAAAAATACAGGTTTTGGGATACCAAAATCTGAATTAATTTTTTTTTTAAAATAGGGTTTTAGCCGACGACATATAAGACGGTCGTCGGCTAAAGTAATTTATTTTTTTATTAAAAGGGTTTTAGCCGACGACAAATAAGACGGTCATTATTTAAAGTAATTTTTTTAAAAAAATAGGGTATTAGCCGACGACCTCTAAGACGGTCGACGCCTAAAGTAATTATTTTTTTAAAAAAAATAGGGTTTTAGCCGACGACCTGAAAAGACGGTAGTCGGCTAAAATAATTTAATTTTTTTTTTAAAAATAGTTTTAGCCGACGACATATAAGACGGTCGTCGGCTAAACTATATTTTTTTTTTAAAAAAAAAATGGTTTTAGCCGACCGTCTCGTTAAGGTCGTCGGCTAAATGTTTTTTTTTTCCAACAGGTTTAGCCGACGACCGTGTACTAGTGGTCGGCTAATGGTTGAACTTTAGCCGACGACTGCACAAAGGTCGTCGGCTAAACCTTGGCCGACGAATATCGGCCGACGGTTTTTTAGCCGACGGCTGGCATGATTAGCCGACGACTTTGGGGTTTAGCCGACCACTTTAAGTCGTCGGCTAAAGTCTGATTTTTGGTAGTGATATTTGGAATATTTTTTTTAGTTAAGGGAAATAAATTAAACGAAAATATTATTTTGGCCGGATTACTTCGAATGAATTTAAATGACGATTATTAGTATTAATTGGATTAATACCATTAAAATTGAATAGATTAATTTTATATTGATTGGATTAATATATTAATTGATTATTTAATTTTAATGCCACTTTATATTAATTGGATTAATATAGTAGAAATTGAATAGATTAATTTATAGATTAATTAGATTAATTTATATTAAAATTAATTGTTTATTTTCGTTGACATTACATGTTGTATGGAATCCTTATGTGATGGTGATATAGCTCGTGGACTTAGTTTTTGATTTGTTCGATTCGATTGGGTTGTAAAGGCCGTTTTGAGCCTATTTATTTTTACTAGAAAATTTGTATAGTATGCAATTTTTCAATGATGTAATTATTATTTTGGCTATAACGAAGACCGAAGACAACCGACCGAGAAGACGAAGAATCGAAGACTGTGTTTTTATTTATTGGGTCATTCGCTTGGCCCAGTACTTAGGAATTAGGTCCATGAGCTATATGTTGGTAGTAACTAGGTTACTGTTTTCCGTTTTTCATTTTGAATGATTGACATACCAACAAACGCGCGTATAAATGAATTAATGTGCAAAGTGTAACATTAATCGCGAAATTCTCCCGACTACAAACACACTAAGTTATAAAGGTTACGAGGTTTCCTACCCTCCGTCAAACTCATGGAAAATTGAAATCTGAACAGGAATATTATTCTTCCGAGTATGTCGGGGTAATATTTTTGGGGAAAGTTGATAAATTCCTAGAGTGCATTAGATGCCTTTGGTTGTGACAAATCAAACCCCTATAAACCGTATGGGTTGCCGGGTAAGATTCAATTGTCAGACTAATAGGAGTTGACGGTTTAAACGTAGATAGTTCAGCGAACCATAGAAACCGAATGGGTTGAGGGCAAGTGAACTAGGGGTAAAAGAAGATCGAATCATCTATTAGATGGGTTGGTATTAGACACCACTTTATAAAGAATAATAGAATAGAAACCGTATGGGTTGCCCTCTATTAAACTTTGTAAAGAAATCGATCACCACTATGAAGTCACCCAAGACTTTCGGATTTAACATGGGAGTATGTAAATGCCGATAACATAGTGGAAGCCGAGTTATGAATAAAGAAAGCCCTTAAAATTCTTTACTCGGATCATAATTTAACAAGTCACTAATTGAATCTTGTCTAAATCATTGCAGAAAACGAAACTGAATCTCTCTAAAAATGGCTAAAAACCCACTTGCAATACTACTTGAAAAGAATCTCCTAACTGGACCCAATTTTGTTGACTAGTTGTGGAATCTGATGATTGTAGTCAGTATGGAGTCTCTGGGATACGTCTTGGAGGCAGACATTCCACCGAATCCAATCCAAACCAGGGGTAATCAGGAAGATATTGACGTCCATAAAAAAATAGGTTAAGGATGACGTGCTAGTCCGTGGCTTTATGATGGGCTCAATGACAAATGAGCTGCAGAGAGCGCACGAGAAAATAACTTCTGCTAGGCAGATTCTCGCACACTTGACTGAACTTTATGGAGAGCACAGTAGGACTGCTATATATGAGATATCAAAGCAGTTGTTCAGTGCTAGGATGAAAGAAGGAGAGAAAGTGGGAGACCACGTCCTCAAGATGATCTCTATGATTGAGAGGCTCGAGTTGCTCAACTTTAATATGGATTTATCCCTTGAAATTGATCTCATCCTTCAATCTCTCCCTGACTCTTTCACGCAGTTTGTAATAAATTTCAACTGTAATGAAATTACATGCACATTAGCTGGGCTAATGAATAAACTGGTGACGGCGCAGTCTAACATGAAGACTAAACCGAGAGAGGTTGCTCTTGTGATTTCTTATGGGCCTCGGAGGTCCAAGAACAAGAGGAAAAAGACCTACGAGCAGTACAAACCCAAGAAAGGGGTACAGAAATGAAAGGGCAAGGCCCAAAAGGTTCAAAAGGTAGACGGTCCAAAACCTACGGACAAATGCCTTGAATGCGGTGAGCTGGATCACTGGCGAAGGACTTGTCCTAAGCTTAATGGCGCATCAGGTACGGAACTTTTTGTTTTTGAAACAAATTGTTCCGCTACTGTATATTCTACTTCATGGATTCTGGATTCAGGTTCCACTTCTCACATTTGTACTATGAATCAGGATCTGGAACGAAGTAGAAAACTTGAAGCTGGGAAATAATGATCACTGTCGGAAGCGGACAAAGTGTCGAGGCAACCGATATTGGATCAATCCTACTGGGTTTAGAATCTGGTTTTATTTTGACATTAGATGAAGTACTTGTTTTGCCCAAGGGGCATAAAAACATTGTATCCATTCCAGTCTTGGACCGGAAAGGATTTTGTTTCTTCATTGGAAATGGTAGTTGTAAAATTTATTTTCGAAATAAATTGGTTGGCACAGCTACATTGTTGAATGGTTTATATCATCTGAACATGCAAAATAAAACAGCAGTGAACACTATAACTAGGAAACGTGGTAGGCAAGATACTAATCAAGCTCTTAAATGGCACCTTAGACTTGGTCATGTTGGTCAGACCAAGGTTCAGAAAATGGAGAAAGATGGACTTTTAAGTCCATTGGGTGTAGAACCCTATCCAACTTGTGAATCTTGCCTTAGAGGCAAAATGACTAAGTCCCCCTTCACAGGGACTTTTGAAAGGGCTGCCGATAAACTTGGATTGCTACATACCGACGTTTGTGGTGCTCTAGAAGTAGCCCGAGACGGATATCAATATTTCATAATGTTCACAGATGATCATACTAGGTATGGGATTGTGTACTTAATGAAACATAAATCCGAAGCCTTTACTAAATTCAAAGAATTTAAGGCCCTAGTTGAAAAACAGACTGGAGGTCATATCAAAGCACTTCGGTCAGACCGAGGTGGCGTATATATGAGCATAGAGTTTGATGAGTTCCTTAAGGAACACGGAATAGTTTCACAATTGACTCCGCCAGGAACCCCACAGTTAAATGATCTTTCAGAAAGGAGAAATCGAACTTTGTTGGACATGGTTCGCTCTATGTTAAACTACACTGATTTACCGATTTACCT